>CM035421.1:72493764-72563764 GCA_020310875.1 Ceratopteris richardii | reverse complement strand
CGACGCTCATACCGACCCTCATACCGATGCATATACCGAGGCATATACCGACGGATGTGGGCCACACCGACGGTCCATTTAAAATGGTCATACCGATGGTCCCTTGACCGTCGTTATCTCTAAGTGATATTTTCCAGCGCCCATACCGACCGAGTGTGACCGTCGGTATATGGAGCATCGGTATGCCCCTCATATGTCGTAGTGAGTTCCATATGATTGATTGAAATCTACAAATAATAGTAGTTGATATTAATAATTTGATTGTTTACATACATAACCATTCACATATACATATTTACATATACATATATTCACATATACACATTTACACATATGCACATATTCACATATACACAAATACACATTATTGTGGGATAAATGCATGTATTTTATATGAATGAGTGTACATGCATGCATGTGTGTGTATGTATATATGTGGATATGTATATGTATGTTTATGTTATATGTATGTATATGTGTATATGTATGCATATATATATGTGTATATGTTTGCATGTATATGTGTATGTGGGTATGTGTATGTGTATGTGTGTGTATATATGTGTATGTATTCTGATTCTTTTTTCTGTTTGAGATTAAATAAGAGGAGATATTGTATGGTGGAAAAAAATAAGAGGCGACCTAACATACCACCTAAGACTTGGTAGTTTTTTCATAGACAACTACGTCTTTAGGAGTCATTTCCTCAACAGAAGGTATACAAGTGAATAGTTTATATTTATAACTCTCATATGTTTTATTAATTTTTTATAATTAATTTATGTATTTCTTTTTTCTTTAAATAAATAGGCTGCTGCAAAGAGGAGAGTTGAGTCGGGTCACACATCGCACCTAGGCCAAATGGGCCATCATGGTTTTGTAGCTACATTTGTAAGTATATGTGTTATTGTAAGTATATTTTTTTATTTTAGTTAAAACACAAGAAACTGATCTTTTTTATTTGTTTCAATGCAGCAAAAGGATTATGGTCAATATCTTACAAAACATGAGATCGAGCATGCTACACATTTTGGATATCCACGTTTGAGCGAGTATATGCGAGATCATCCAGATGCATTTGTGACTATTACTAAATTTTATATAATTATTTTATTTTTATGGATGTTTTAATTATTTTACTTATTTATGTTTGTTATATGTAATACAGGAGTATTATGGAGAGGTAGATATGGATGAGGTGAAGAGACAGACACAGGAGGGATGATCTCGATTGTCACAGGGTGCTCACATAGATACATCAGATCATGCGGATGATCGTGATGATGAGGATGAGGATGATCATGATGCTGATGATGATGATTAGGATTTTTGATTATGACATTGGATATGTATTAACATTGATACACACACACACACACACACACACACACACACACACACATATATATATATATATATATATATATATATATATATATATATATATATATATATATATATATATATATATATATATATATATATATATTGTTCATTTCAGTTATGTTTTGAATTGTGTGTACAGTATTAAGTAATGAAAAGTCTTGGTCTATTGATTGTTATTATTGTTTATATTAAGCATGTGTTCTGTTACTTTAATTATATAATTCATTCATATTTATGTGTGCTTGTGTGTATATAAAATGTATATATGCACATGTATGTATATACCTATATGTGTAAGTGTGTCTATATGCATGTATATGTATGTATCTATGTATATATGTGCATGTATGTATATGTGTACATGCATGTATCTGCATGTGCATGTGTAAGTGTATATGCATATGTATGTGTATGTGCATGTGCATGTGTATGTGTATATATTTATGTATGTATGTATGTGCATGTATATATGTGTAATATGTGTGTGTACATATGTGCATGCATATGTGTGTAATTTGTGTGTGTATATGAATGTATGTACATATGTATATGTGTATATGCATGTATGTGCATGTGCATGTGTAAGTGTATATGTGTATGTATGTGTATGTGCATGTGCATGTGTATGTGTGTATATGTATGTATGTGCATGTGCATGTGTAAGTGTTTATGTGTATATATGTGTATGTGCATGTGCATTTGTATGTGTGTGTATATGTATGTGCATGTATATGTGTAAGTGTATGTGTATATGTGTGTATGTGCATGTATATGTGTATATGTATGTATGTGCATATGTGTGTGTATGTGCATATGTGTTTGTACGTATGTGCATATGTATGTGTATATATGTGTATATATACATATATATATATATGTATGTGTATAAACATATACAAGTGTATGTATATGCATGTGTTTATGTATGAAACATGCATGTGCATGTGGATGCATTTCCATTTGCATCCATGTGCATGTGGATGTGCATCTACATGTATTTAAGTATATGTTAATGTGTGTATGTGTATGTATATGTGCAATAATCCATGCATGCAAGTCTTTTTATATTGTTGTAGAAATTTTTATGCATATGCATGTGTATGTGTGTGTATGTGTAAGTGTAAGTGCACATGTATGTGTGTGTATGTGCATGTGTATATGTGTGAACATGCATCTTCATCATGTATAAGTGTATATGTGCATATCAATAAGTGTGAATATGCTAACTAATAAAAATAACACAATTCAAATGATATACAAAGAATGGAAATCATACTTACAATAGTTAGCCATATTTTTTGCTTGGTTAGCTTCTTGAATAACCTACAATAAAGAGAGAGAGAGAGAGAGAGAGAGAGAGAGAGAGAGAGAGAGAGAGAGAGAGAGAGAGAGAGAGAGAGAGAGAGAGAGAGAGAGAGAGAGAGATAATATAAAGAGAGAAAGAGGTAGAAAGAGAGAAACAAAGATAGAGAGAGATAATAAGATAGAGATTAGACAAAACAACAATTCTGCAAGTGATTGTTTCAGCTCGTAAGCATAGCACAATTGTGAATGTTTGAGAGCTCTTCGATCAGATGCGTGAAGATGCGGATCGAAGAGCCTCCAACATTTTAAATGTTTTTTGTCAAAAAACCATCTTGTAAGCGATGTTAAGGCATCGTAAAGGTCCGTGCAATTAGCGTCGCATAAGCAATGTTAATAAGAGATGCAAATTAGCATTGCTTATGCGATGCTTTTTTTAATCGTCACTTTAGCAATGCTCAATGTGAGTGTCGCATATCCCATGTGTTGATAAAAACATCGAATGTGTCATCGTTTAATCGAGGTTCTGCACCCAATGCTTGTTGGATGCTTTATGCAATTTTATAGCGACGAGATTGTGTCATGTTAACTGTCGCTATGTGCCCATATTCCTTGTAGTGGCTGTTAGCTTGATATGATTGACACTTTATGGCAATGATATGTTCATTGCTTGGAAGTCCTCTAATGACTTATCATTGCTCAAGAAGAAGTTAAGTGAGAAATTTAACATGAAGGATTTAGGGGATGCAAAACATATTTTTTGCATGCACATTACTTGCGATAGGAGTAATAGATACACACATTTGTCTCAAAGTGAGTACATATCCAATGTACTTCATAGGTTCAATATGCAACATGGAAAGGAATTGACTACAACTTTACCTACATATGTGAAGTTAAGCAAGGATGATTGCCCCAAATCAAATTAGGGAAAGGAATTCATGAACAAAATTCGTTATCACTCTCCTATTGGTAGCCTCATGTATACTATGTAGCTATGAGACGAGATATTGCATTTGCAGTAGGAGTTGAGTACATAAATGTCTAATTCGGGCAAGAAGCGTTGGGAAGCATTTAAGGTGAATTTGAGATGTTTGATTGGCACTAACCATATTAAGTTTCTATGCTTGGATAAAGAAGAGGAATCCATTTTGGTTACAAATTTTGATCATATTAATTTTATAAACAATTGAAGGTTTGCATCAAAGTACATTTTTTACTTTGTTGGAGGTGCTATCTCTTGGAGATCGCATCTTCAAGGATCTAATACTATTTTTGCTACAGAAGCACATTGTATTGTAGCTGAGTAGTATGTAACTTTTTAGTGCATGGAATGGATGAATGGTAGAAAATTTCTATCATTGCATAAATCAAGTCGAGCGGAAGTGTGAAAATAGTTTGTATTGTAAATTTGCTCATGTATAGCAGATTTCAGTTAGAACACTTACACCTGGATGATGACTGCCCAGGGATAAAGAGGGGAAGTTTGGAGCAAAGGCATCTCCTGTTTTGACAATAGATCGATCAGTGCATCTGGGCTTATTCTGCTCGTAAAAAGTGCTATCATGTACTGAATTTCATTGCATGTGTGCTCTATCATACCTTGCCTCTTCTCAATTTTCTTTCCTTCTGTGTGTGAAGCATTGTTGCTTTCTCTTCTTGCTTGTGATATGGGTCTACCTCACGAATGCACCTTGGTGGATTGCCATCACACCACTTTAAAAATGACCTCATAAAATCATATATAATAGAATTAACCATGGTTTCATGAAACATTTTCAAATACGAAACATCAGCATGATAGAAATGGTAGGAAACGTCAATGTTTGAATATAGGAAATGCCGAGAGTAAATTCAAATGTTCTTTTTGTTTCTCTTTTTATTTTCTTTCTCTTTCCATTCTTACCTGAACTAATTCACACTTTTATGCCCGTTTCTAGTCGGTGCCACCACCATCTCTTTAATCTACCCCCCACTCTCAGACTACAATCTCTCGTTTAAAAACATCGAGGTTCGAGATTCATAATATGAATCTATGTCTTGAATATGCCATTTTGTTTTATTTTTCAGATATCCTCATCAATCAATTTGCACGTTGGACCCCTCTCCCTATCTCGCTCTATACGTACCCATAAATGATGTGCTTTTTGATTCATGATCATAATCTCGGGTTCGTTTGAACTATTGCGTGAGATAAACAAAGAGGCAACGTTTCCCACATTTTGGAAACGACAAGTAACCTTTGGAACGGGGAACGATGTTTCCCCGTTTTTTTATGTCGTTTCCTATGACACTGAAATCAACATCTTCTTCTTCCATCGCTACATGCTTGTGAGAACCTTACTCTGCTAAGAGATGCTCGTGGATGCAGATAAATCCTCAATCATGAAGGTGTTCGTTATGATGGCGAGTGCAAATTCGGCAGAAAGATGCAAATAAACTGCACTGAGATGATCAAACAAACAAATGTTGGTTGTTGTTGTTAAACAGGTTTAGTGCCAGAGGTATGCAAAACACGGACAAACTAAAAAGGGAACGGTGGCTAGGTAGATGCCAAAGAAGAAATGAATATAGATTATCTTTGAGATGCCATTCATGAAGTATGTACCATGCGAGACACTCTTCATGAATTACAAAATGAATCTCAATTTTCTTTTATATGCCATTGATAAAATATGCAACATGTCACGTAGTCTTCACTGACTTTTTCATTCATTTACTCCTATGGGTTCTTTTTAGTTATAAGGAAGACCGAAAGTACCATTTGCGTACCATTAGAAAAGGATACGATAAGTTCAAATCATAACGATTGTGATACATAAAGATCAAGCTTTATTTTGAGAGTACAATGAATTGGAAATACACATTCACACATCTAACTTGATAAGGTAGAGGCACCTATCATGAGATCCTCATAGACATGTCCAACCAAGATTTGAACTCAGAATTTCCTCCCACAACTTCAAGGTAGCTTCAAGGTGTGAGCCACTTCAAGGTGTGAAGGTGTGAGCCACTAAGCTAAGCGGGCTCGGGCGGTATATACAGATCAAGCTTGTTCACGGTTGAGACATGAAAGTGAAAAGGCTTTCACCTTTCATGGGAAAATGGTCTGTTCTATCCATTGTACATCCATATCGATAAAGGCCCAGCACTTTGCCCGAAATCAAAATAATCGCTAAATATGGTACGAGACTGGGTCCCGCACAGGAGACCCGAACGATGCTAAGGCTACTCATAGGCCTCAAGCAAATGGATTTATAGGTTCGTAGACCTGTGTGTTGATCTGCAATCATGGAAGCCATTGTGAAGATCTGAATGCAACAGAAAAAAGATATGCTATATAATTACATTATATAAATGCATGAAAGGGCGAGTTAAACATAAATTTTTACATAGAAGTAAGAGTTATTTTCAAGAGCAAGATGAAGAGTTTTCTTGAATGAGGCATCGGTCTGATTCAACTCTGTTATGACAGATCTAAAGCCAAGGTTTTGGAAGATGCATGACGCAAAGGAAGAATGCATCCCATCATGAAACTTTCGTGCATGTAGCCTTTATTAATGATTAGACATCGTTTTTCATTCCCAAGAATATGATTTGAGTACAGCAAGCAGGTATCCTACGCAGGCCATAGGCGGTATAATTCCAACAAAGAGGAAATTTTTTCAATCCTAGAAGATAAGCGGCGCAGTACTGCTTTGTCAACATCTTTGAGGGGAAAGCTAACATTTACGGACTCATGCAGCCTTTTGTCAATAAGGGAAATTTCCAAATAGAAGGAGAGTTGTCCAATGCCCTTGAAACTATGATGAGAGCATGTGCATCTATCAAGCGCGTGAGGTCCATAATCCGCGCATTTGTCATTAGGAACAGGATTCGTACTATCATAAATGCAGTGTTCATCCTAGAATAATCAGCAATTGTCGCTATGACTAATGAAGATTAACACAGATCTTAAACTATCACCAATACAGCGAGCATGACAGGATTTGTATGCAGTTATCATTATGATAGACAAAGGTTAATATCGAATTGATCCGATAATTAATAATACAGAATTTATAGTGGTATTAATGCGTAATTATGATTATGATAAACGGAGATGATTTTCTGATAAACAATTCAGAAATAGGACGCTGTACTTGGAGCATCAAATTCATCTATAAATCGATCTACTATCGAGCATGCTTTCATTGGGAAAACCATAGCGTCTACGCTGCCATACGGCCATTCTCGATGCGTCGAAAATCCGGTCAGTAGATACGGTGTCCTTTTGAGTATGATAAGAGCATGTGTATCTATTAAGCGCGCGATAATGATATACCGCGCCGTTGCCATTATTGTTAATCGGCAACAGGTCTTGTAGTTAGTGCATGACGCACAATATGATTAACGGCTACTGTAAACGCTTCAAAAAATAAGTTGCGTTCGAATATCAGAAATTTAGTAAATACAGATTTGCAGGTACACAAATAACCAGTATTTGAAGTAAAATTTGGCTTAACGAATGGCGTTGTCGATAAACTTCTGCACTGGGGTAACCCCAGATGCCATAAGCAATGTCTCCAGTGAAGCTCAGATTTTCTAGCAGTTTCACAATCCTGGAAGTGCTTCAGCTTGACGAACGGATGGATCGTACTCGGCGTGGTTTCTCTGCAGAAACATGAACATATAGATATTCCAGGCTCCAGCATCTGTGTATATTAAGTGTTCCTGGACTGGTGATCTATGATCTAGTTCATCGATGTTGTCTGATTGAATATCGAACTGCGCAAAACGCTTTTCATATACCATAAACTACGGAATAAATTTATCAACTTTATGTCAGGACGTAATTGAAATGAGAAAAATCGTACTACTATTTTCTGTGTTTCTTTTCGCTCGGCTGCGAACGAGCACAGCTCAACTCGTTGTGAACAAGTGCAGCTAGAGGAAGAGCTTTGATAGAAAAGGCATTGATTGACATCTCTGGCTTACTGTTGAGGGAAATCTTGGAATCCGGGGCTTTCTGTGAAATTTTTAGGGGTTTGCCATCAAAAAATCTTGTTGATGGCAAATCTTGGAATCCGGGGCTTTCTGTGAAACTTTTAGCGGTTTGCCATCATCCAAACCTCCACTATCCTACGTTATGGCAATATTCTAATAATGTAACTTCTTGTTGTGCTTAACGCGAAAGGAAGAAAAGGAGATATGGCGACGCATGACGAGCCTTCGGTGAGATCATAATACTCAAAAGGAATTTTTCACTGACTGTATTGAGCAACCTTCATCATGTCAATGAGACATTTTTAAAACCGTCATATGCAATAATTGTTGTTCATGACTCTTAAAAAACTTCGAAAATGATTCTTTAATGCTTATTTTGATACATTGTCACTCTAGCACAATGGTAAGTACCAACGTGAGGAGCTTCACCTCATAATTGTCAATCCGCGAAGACGTGAGGACCGGTATGAAGACCAAGAGCAAGTGAAGTGCACAAGTGTGTGAGTGAAAGCACACAAACATACACACACGCACAAGGTAAGAGCAAAGAGAGGAGCAATGGAAGAACTTAGATTACAAAAGAACTCTCTTACAAAGCTGAAATCTACAACAAGCTAACCCCAAAAATGAGCTCTCCAGCCCTTTGTATAGTTTTTTGAGTGGTTTTAGCCCTGTCCAGACCTAGTGTCCGGCCTAGTTAAAAATTAGGTTCCAAGGCTTATTTGGGGACTCACTAAAAATTATGAAAATTGGTAGGATGATACTTCTAATACTCCTCAAGCTCAAGGACTCCTTGTCTTGAACAAAATGGAGTTATAAAAATAGAAAATGGTATTTACAATGGTTTTAGTGATAAAAATCACTATACTTATAGGGATTTCTTCTGAAAAATTGTGCTCCTTCTTCTTGTGTGTCCATTTCATTGATGCGCTTCCCTGCTTGTGTGTGACCTTGACTGTCAACACTTCCCCCTCTAGAGCCTGTCGTCCCAGATAGACCCTTGTTGTAGTGGTTGTTCCATGTAGTGTGTGGAGAGATAATGTCCATCATGTATCCACAAGAGTGGTCCATCTTCCAATTGTAGCTTGGGCAGTTGTCTGGTTCTTCATTTTGTCACTACCACCTTTGTATGTATATCTTCCTTGCATGCCAGCTTGATATTGTCTTTGTGAGCTTTCAAAAATTGTGAGCTACTCAAAAGAGGTTGTCAATGTTGGTTATGAGTAACTCTCATGGTGGATTGCTTCCTTGCGCTTGTTGTTGTCACCGTGATGTCCTCTGGTTCTTCCAAAGATGGCTTGCCTCATTTTCATGCCAAGTACTTGTAACCCATAATGAATGATGGGTAAGTGCATTAGTGCATGGGTTTAACAAGATATGTGCCTTGTGCATGGCCTTGTAATGTGGCCCTATGTATGCGTACTTGGGGAATGCATTGGAAGCAGTATGGTGCAAGAAATGGGGTCTTGAGCTAAGTGCTCAAGGGTATTCTGACGAAGAGGTTTCTTAATCTATCATGGTTGTGGTGTTGCTGAAGTAGGCCATTTTACCATGGAAAAAGGTCCATTAATCTTCACTCTTCGTGTTGTATGCCCACCGTGATGATTGACCGATGGCTTGTCTTTCGGGTTGATGGATGTCCCTGTTGATGGTTCGCATCAGAGATTCTTCAAGCACACACTCCTGTCCTGTTGCCTTCTTTTTTTTTGTGTGTTTTTTTTTTGGGTTGAAACAATGGATAAAACAAGAAGAAAGGTGTTAGAATCAATAAAATAAAATATTTTACATATGTCAGATGTGTATCATGTGCCTAGGATTCTCAGTTGTGTCTATGCACGGCCGTGTATTATGGCCCTATATTAATGCATACTTTGGAAATGCATGACCTGAATGGTGCAAAAGACAAGGTTGTGCCAAAGGCACATGGTTGTTGCACGTCGAGGCTTTCAATGTTGTTGGTGGGTGTTGATGCAGTCTTTGTTGGAGGTAGCCCGTGGACTTTGAAATGATGTAATCCTTCTTATAGGGATCCATTTCAGGATAGTATTTGGCCCTATAGACCTTATGTTTGGGTGGTTTCTGAATTTTGGTATCCAACGTGGTTCGCTCTTTGGTTTTGTGGAAGTTACTGGTACTTTTGGCTTCCAAACCCATACCCGTTTTGCACATCTTCCTACTCATTTGGAAGTGGTGATTTGATCTTCTTTTGGTCTCTGTGCTTGGTTCTGACCCTTGCCTCTCCTTGGCTTCTTTATTGAGATTTTGCTTGTGAGGGAGATCACTAGTGTTTGAGCATGTAAGAGTGCCTTGGGTACCCACATGTGTAATTGTTCTTGTTGAGCTGCAACTAATTTCTTAGGCACCCAAATTTGTACATGATTATCTTTGGCCTTCATCGATTGCTTCGGTACCCAGATTTGTCAGAGACCTTGTGATTGAGTTTGTCTGTGTTTCTTGGTCCATCCTTTAGTGTGGTGGGCTTGCTGCAATGGTAATGGTTTGGGCAACACTGGTGGTTGCTCTCCTTTTTGTACCCAAATCTGCTTCATGCCCTGAGCTACCGTCTTCTTGAATTCTCATTGTCTATTTGATAGAGCGGTTGTCATGTACGGTTTCACTTGCCTTGTTGGTTGAGTGGATGTGATGGCATTAGTCTTTATACAAGAGGAGTCAGCTTGCCTTTGAGTTTGTTCCTCCGTGATTGAGTGCTTCGGGAACATAGAGCCTTTCACACATACAACATCTTTTTTGCTAAGACTAGTCCTAGAATAAGAACTAAGAGAATGAGTGACCTCTAGATTTGTGAGCATGCAATTGTCTAATTCTAATGTAATACATTGTTCATGCACCCAAACTTGAAGAAGTTAGCTTTTGAGATTTAAGTTGACTGCATGGTCAGAAATCCAATCTTGACCCAAGACAAGTGGCTTGGTAAGGTCCTCATCATGACACACTAGCATTTTGACTTTCATTGGAACATCTTGAAGGTAGATAGGCAGCTCTACCTCGCCCAAACAGGGGGTTTCCATACCTCCTAATCCTATGAGATAGGCCTCTATGGGCATGATGTTCAATTGCAGGTCTTGGCTGTATGAATGTACTCTAATTGCACTAGTTGCGGCACCTGAGTCAACCAATGCTCTCACAGTCCTTGCATGCTTCCCTTGTCCTACAGTGATGTTCACAAAGGGACGTCGATCAATTATTCGAGAAGCAATTGCACTTGATGTCTAAAACATGGCCATGTGGTATCTTGGGGCCTCAAGATTGACATCTAGGCCTAGGCGTCTTAACTTATTTCTCCTAATGCGTTCTCGAGCCTCTACCTGTGCTTCTTCTCTAACCCTGAACTCTTCTTCTTTTCGCTTCTTAGCAGTGTTGAGTCTCTTTAACATATCCTCTATAAGAGGTTCTTGATACAACTTGACGCGGCATCCACTGATATAGTTTGGCAGGAAATCACCTTCTAGTGTGGCCAATTAAACTGCACCGCTAGTGGAAATTCTGTTAATGATCATGGGTCCATATCCTCTTTTTTTCCAATTTGCGGGCATGTTGTTTTAGTGTGTAAACCAACACTAGGTCTCCCTCTTTCAATCCTTTATCTTTAATATGTGCATCAAAGTATGTCTTTTGCCTTTTCTTTGCAGCATAGATGCCTGCAGCCGCACGTAGCCTTTCTCACCTAAGCGTTCTAGATCAAAGATCCTAGAGGATAACTCCTGTCTATTCCACTCATGCTCTTGTGCTACTTTTAAAGTTGGGATTAGGAAGTCCAATGGTAGCACAACATTTTGTCCAAAGACCATCTGAAATGGGGTGGCATTGAGTACCGTTTTGTAGGCAATTGGATAAGCCCAAACAGCATGATGAAGCTGTTTATCCCAATCAGAGCGTTTGTTATTTACTAGTTTTGTCAATACATTACATAGGATCTTGTTTGTGCTCTCAGCTTGTCCATTAGCCTGTGGATGATAGGGGGCAGACTTCTTATGTATCACCAAGAATTCTTGGAGAAGATTTTCAATGCCTTCATTCAAGAAGTGTGTGCCTCTATCACTCACTAACTCTATTGGTAGCCCGTATCTAGTGAACACGTTCTCAAATAAAAACTTAGCTGTAGTTTGAGCATCGTTCTTTGTTGTGGCTTTGACTTCTACCCACTTTGTGAGGTAATCCGTGGCTACAATAATGTACTCGGCATGGGAGTTTCTAGCTGGGGGGTTAATAGGACCTACAAAGTCTATACCCCACTTGGAGAATGCACATCCTCCCATCATTGGCCTCAAAGGCATCTCATCTTTTCTAATCGGATAGTGTGCACGTTGGCATGTGTCACATTTCTTCACATAGGTATGTGCATCCATATGAAGAGTGGGCCACCAAAGTCCTGAGAATAGAATGGTCTTGATTACTCTATCAGGCCCAAAGTGTCCACCTGCAACACTACTATGGGCAGTTTCTAAGATTTTCAAATAGTCTGATTCGTGAACACACAATCTTAAGTAACCATCTTTGCCTCTTCGGTATAGGTTATCTCCTATGAGGGCGTAGTCTTGAGCTTCTTGTTCTATGCTTCGTTTCCTTGCTAGACTAGCCTCATTGGGTAATGTTCCTGATCTCATGAATTCTACCAATGGAGCACTCCAATCTGGAAGTAATGATACGTGATAAAGAGTCACATGCGCCACCGGGGGTTTTTCCTGGCACACTGGACAATTCTTAATCCACTCATGTATTTCTTTATCTATACTAGGCCAATACACTCCTAAACGTTTTAGATTTTGCAATGTTCATTGTTTAGAATAGTAATTCCCTAGAAATTTCTCGTGGGCTTGTTGCAACCAACTATTGTGTTCATCGTCCTTGACACAAAAAGCTAATACACCTTTTGTATCTTGTTTGTACATGCTTCTTGCCAATATTTGATATTTTTGTGATTTTACAATTTCAACTTTGTTGGTTTTTACATTCTTATTTGCGGGTCCGAAGGTTAGAACTGGTACCAACTTATTTGCCCATTTAGGAACAACTTCTAGATTGAACAGATACACATCGGGCAATTCATCAGACACTCCTTGCGGTGACTCGCCTGAAGTGATGCGAGAAAGGTGATCCGCTCTGAGGTGGGTCTTACCTTTCCTAACAACCACTTCAAAGTCATATTCCATTAGTAAGAGGAACAATCTTACTAAGTGTCCGGTATTGCAAGGTTTATTAACCAAGTATAGTAAAGCTTGATGATCGGTGAAAAATTTGAACTTTTTGGCCAATAGATAGTGTCTAAACTTCTTCACAGCATATACCATGCCTAAGCCTTCTCTCTCAGTTGTCGTATAATTTCGTTTTGCAGCGTTTAGTTGTCTGCTCGCATATGCTATAGGCAAATCGAGATTGCCTTCACCTGTGAATTGTGACAACACACATCCTATTGCATAATTGGACGCATCCACATGTACATGGAATGGCTTATTCTAATCAAGAGTGATCAGTATTGGTGCTGTGCACAAGCCTCTCTTCAGCTCATTGAAGTACTTCTCGCATTCATCATTCCACTCAAATTTTGTCAACAAGGCATAAAGAGGCTTAGCAATAATTGCATACATGTGAATAAACCTACGGTAATATCCACAATGTCCCATAAAGGCTTGTACCTCTTTAATATTCCTTGGCCTCGGTAACTCAGCTATGGCTCTTACTTTCCTCATCTGTTGATATTCCATTCTTCGAAACAATATGACCTAAGATTTTACCTTGACGCACCATGAACACACACTTTTCTGGGTTCAGACACACTCGGTAGTCTCTACACTTGTTGAAGATCTGTCTGAGCTCAGGGATGTGACATCTCCTTTCTTGGGAATGAGCACATAAATCGTCCACATATACTTCTAAGCTCTTTCGCAAGAACTCTTTGAAGACATGACAGATGAGCCTTTGGAATGTTGCAGGTGCATTGGTGAGCCCAAATGGCATCACACGAAATGCAAAGACTCCCCACTCTGTGGAAAATGCCGTTTTGTGTTGATCTTCAGTGGCAATGGCTACTTGGTTGTAGCTTGAAAATCCATCAAGGAAGCTATAAACTTCCTTGCCTACAACACGCTCCAATAAATGATCAGTGATTGGAAGCGGATAACTATCTCTAACCGTAGCAGCATTAACATTTTTAAGGTTAATACACACACATAACTTCCCATTCTTCTTGGGCATCACTACAACGGGGGACACCCATTCAGTATGTTCAATCTCATAGATGAATCTAGCTTCCATCAATCTGTTGATTTCCTCTTTTATTTTAGTTGCATAGGTGTCATTATATGTGTAGGGCTTCTGTTTGGTGGGCTTGGCATCCGCTATCATGGGGATCGTATGAGAAAAAACCTTCGAATCTACTCCCTTCAAGTCTCTATAGTGCCACGCAAACACGTCCCTATATTCCCTTAACAAAGCTACCAACTCTGCTTCCTCTTCTTTACTTAGGTCATCTCCTATGTACGTACATCTCTCTTCATTCTCTTCAATGGTAACTATGATTTTTTTGGTGTTTTCTTTGTTATCATATGCTTCTCCTGTTGTGGCTCTCTCTTAGGCATTCGTACCAAAATTTTTCGGTCGTCAACTTCATATTTCTTGAAATTTTCTGGTACTTCGAACAATGATTCCTCCTCTTCTTCTTTCATAGCTTTTCTCTTTTTTTTTTTCTTTTGTCCTCCTTCACTTCCATCCTTTGAATTGACAGTTTTAATGCTTGTGAGAGATTCTTCTTCCTTTTGGGTAAATACTCCTATATCTTCTAGATAGTGCTTCTCTGAGTCAAAGCAACTATCCATTACAATGGACTCTAGATCATCTTTGTTCTCTTCTTCTTCTATGAAATCACTAGGGTCACATTCTTCTAGCAAGAGCTGACACATGAACACTGAAATATCATAACCCTCCTCATCACAATGAGGTGTCCATTGATCTTCATTAACTGCAACATCCATGGTGGCTAGGATTTCTGCCCAACCATGAGGCTCAAATTCCTCATCTAGAAAGATCATCAGTGTATCGGCTGGGTCTTTAACTAGTCTATCTCCTGGAGAAGTTCCTTTTTCTCTAGCCTTTAAGAATTTTTCCTCTCCCTTTGCGAATGAGTATCTTCATGCATCCAGGATGTATCAGATGAACTTTTAGAATGCACAGAGATTGAATCTTCTCGCTCCTTGTGGATAGGATTCCACTGTAGGGGTGGTACATCTCTGAAGGTGTAATCCTTCAAATTGACCTTGGTTGTGACCCCTAAGCGCTGCAAGTACAAGGAATTTGTTCCCCAATCCTGTACAACTTTCAATTGTCGTAGGGAGGGTCTTCCTAGGATCATTTTGTAGGTACTAGTTTTACCAAAGTCACATATAGCAAAGGTGTGCTCAAACTCTACACCACAAGTGGTTAGAGTTATCCCTTCTAGCAATCCTAGAGGTCTTTCCACATGGCTATCAGCCATTTGAAGCTTCATTCTAGTTGGCCTTAATGCGGGTTTACCCCATTGCTTCCATAGGGAAGTGGTCGCAATAGCAACACCAGCACCAGAATCTATGATCGCTTTGGTTGTGTAACCTTGGTAGGTGATCGGAAGATAAGTATTACCTTCCTCACCCTCGCTCATGTCCCCTATTTTGTCTAGAGGTATCTATGGAACTTTCTGCTTAGAGTTTGCTTTTGGCATATTGGAATCAAGTTCTGGAACCTGATCCTTCACATGATTCCATAGCTCAGGTTTTGCTTTGAGCAGCTCCTCTACAGTGCGATGACATTGAACCTTAGTGTTCTTCACGACATCAGTGTTTCTAGGAACCACTGAGTCTTCGTTTCTGATCAATATTGTGGGAGCTCTGATCTTGAGAGATTCAGATTCCCATGGGCCTGTGAACTGTGGCAACTCTTGTAAAGATTTGGATTCAAATCCTAAACTTTTTTCCTCTTGTTGCTCTACTTAGTCTCCATATATAGATGGGATGCCTTGTGGAAATTGATCATGAAGGTCATCAATCTCAAGAATAGGAGGGGGATTATCCTTCTCCATGGCCCATTTTTCTTCTTGTATTTCCTGCAAGAACTTTTGAGAGTGTTGTTGAATTGAAAGAGGTTCTCCATCGTCTATGGAATCTGGAACATAGACTTTCTTGGGTGATGAGCTTCCTCTTTCAACAGTTGGTTGAGCCTTTGGAGGCAAAGAAACTTGTGGTTTATTTACCAACTACTCTAATCTATCTAGTAAGCCGTGGAAGTGCAAACCCGGTGTAATAGCATTCGTTTGATTGAACGATTGATTGGCCTCAAACATAGCTTGAGCTAGTTCCACCATTTTTATGCACATTTGTGTCCGTTCAATCTCTAAATCTGCTCTAGGGTAGCTTTTGTCTAGGTTTGCAGGTGTTGGCCCTTCTTGAAGTCGAGCCTCGTATGCCTTGAACATCATGTCCAAGTCTTCTGGGGTGGGATCTGCAAGAACAGACCCTGGTTGTGGTCTATTTACAATGGTTGGTGGGTGGGGATGAGGTGGTGTGGATGGAATTGTGACATGCGAGGGGCTTTGAGAGGCAATATCTTCTATTCGTGTTTTTGCATCTTTCAAGCTTTCTTCTAGTTCAGATAACTTTTTGGTCCACTTACGATTGGCCTTGTCTCTAGTATCCTTCCATGTTCTTGTTTTTTTTTACTAGGCTTCTTGACTCACTTGGCTCTGATTGCTCACCTAGTTTAGCTTTTTGTAAGGCTTGTGCCCTAGTAACTACATGTATAGGAGCCACATTATCACTACTGGAACTTGAATCCCCTACTAAGCCTACTACATTAACTGGTGTAACCTTTGTTGCACTAGAGGGATGTCCGGGACAATCTCTCAGGAGTTGTTCCTTGCCACACTCAAGACAAACGACTTGTATTGTGATGTTTTGCCTTTATCTCGGAGCTAGTGGGTGGGGTGGTTGTTGTCCTGGCATAGGTTGAGGTTGGCTATATCCTCCATGTTCATACGGTCTAGTTGCTCCTCGTGGTCGTGGACAGGGGTAATACCTAGGAGCTTCTCTACCTTGGTCTCTAGGAGGGTACTGTTGAAGAATCACTCACGAATTTGACATACAGACATAAAGATAAAGAAAGATAAAGTATTCAGAAAATCAAAGCCTTAGTGAAGGGACAAATTCACGACTGTAATGTACAACGTAGAAACTTCCAGAATTAGAGTTTGTTAGAGTTTGTTACACCGGATCAAAACTGTATATAAAGAGAGACGAGAACATGGAAAGTATGAAGAGGAGAGAGAGCACGAGTGTGCGTGAGAAGAGCGCGTAGTGAAATCAAGAATAGGTCTAGAAGACGCCAGAGATTGCATATGTAAAGATGAATAACAGAAACCTGAAATGTCAGGTATTCATCTGAGAGGGATGGTAAGAAGAAACTACTCAGTGTAGGAGAGTTTCCATAGCTTGAGCAAGAAGAGGCCAAGCTAGTCTTGTACACATCTTCTCTAATAGAAAACACATGTTCATGTGGAAGCTTGCGCGCATTCTTCGTATGTGAAGAAATCTGAGTATTTTCATGTTACGGTATAAAGTCAGTTAACAATTAGAGTTCTTTCAGTAAACGTGTTTTTCCGGTACTTTCTCAGTGAACATATTTTTCGGTCAGTTACAGTTTTCTCAATAAACGTGTTTTCCGGTAGAACAACGAAGTATATCTCGCATAATAATGTAAAGTTGTGTATGAGAGATAGCTTATCTTGTAGCTAGACATCTCTACTATCAGTTCATCAAAGATTTCGGTGACATGGATATGTACACAGTACAAAGTCTGACCGAAAAGAGGCATTCTGAACTGGTGAAGTTTTTCCTTAAACTTCAGAAAGAGTTCATTCAGTGAAGGAAGTTCATGCATCACTTCCTTATATACTTGAAGTAATTACAAACTGAATTGCGGTTGATTCTGGTAACATTCCGATGTAATTACGGTGACAGTCCAATGACAGTTCGGTGAAGTTCCAGTGGAATTTTCAGTAAATTCAAAACGCAGTCTTATATGTTTGAGTGACAGTAACTTTGCTAAGCTACTACTGATTATAGAGGTGTTCTAATATCACTCTAGCTTAGCCAACTCCAAAATGGCGTGGCGAATTCCGCAGGCTTGACAAGGTTCGAGTCTTTGCCGCATCATCTACAAGTGGTATCAGAGCAGTGAGATCCAAGAAGTGGTTGCAGAGCAAAAAAGATTCTGAAGAGCAGAAAGATTCTCAAACAGCAAACGGTATCAAGAAGTATTCCGAAGTCATTCTCAAGGTAAAGGTTTACAAAAGGTAAAGTTCTTTAACGTTACACTCACGAGAAGAAACAAAAACAAGAAGATTATGGCAGATCATGTTTCAATTGACAAATTGGACAGAGATAATTATCTCGCATCGGTAATGTGCATGGAAGCCTTACTTATGAGTAAGGACTTAATGATGTATGTGACCGAAGAAGAAAAGAAGCTGACCTTTGAAGGCAGTAGACAACCAAAGGAAGAAGAATTAGAAGCCTTGAAGCTGTGGCAGAAGAAAGATGCAACGGCAAGAGCTTACATTTATAATACCGTTACAGATCATCTATTACCGCACATTAGAGGTCTGGAGAAAGCGGAGGACATATGGAGTGCGTTGGAAGATCATTTCCAAAATACTATGAAAGCTAGGAAGGCTAGCTTATGGTCTAAATTCACAACGTTCAAAAAGAAGTCAAATCAAAGCATTAGTGACTATGTTACTAAGATGAAGGATCTAGCAGATAGTCTTGGATCCATAAATGAAGATATTGAAGATCACAGATTAATAGCGCAAGTGCTCACACGTTTGAGAGGAGATGAAAGGTGGAAACCTTTCGTACTCTCAACTGAACTTTCTTTAAATCATTTTGTACCAAATTTAAATCAGTTGCTTGGGTTGATGCTCACATATGAGCAAGACCTGAAAGGAGATGGAGATAAAGGACAAAGTTCTGCAATGTACATGAAGAACAAGAAGAAAGGAGATAAAGGTAAGTCAAAAGATGAAGAAGAGTCGAGTTCTCAGGCTTATTATGCAAGAGGTAAAGGCACCGACAGAGGAAGAGCAAGAGGTTTTGGAAGAGGAAGAGGTAGTCAGAATATCAACAAGAAGGCTTGCTGATTTGTGGATTAAGTAATCATCTGGCTCATGATTGTTGGCACAATCAACAAGGATCAAATCAAAATCAGAACAGTAATAGTAGAGGCAGAAGCGGAAGATATCAGAGTAATTTGCAAAGAGGTAGACAGAATCAAAGAGGAGGCTATGGTAGAGGTGGAGCAAGAAGTTGGGGACAGAATCAATCCTACAACACCACCTACAACAACTACGCAAATGACACACAAAATGGAAGTCATACATCATTGATGATGAACTCAATCGGCACATCAGATAACGAAGATCTAAAGGTATTTTACATTGATTCTGGATGTTCTAATCATTTGTCAAGAAATATAGAACTGATGTCAGAATTGGAAAAAGGTAGTTCCAGTCATACTGTTCAAACAGGTGACAATACGAGACATAGTGTACATTCAATTGGAAAAGTGAAATGTAAGAGTGGAGCAGATTTGCTAACCAATGTTTTGTATGTTCCGACAATTACCAAAAAATTTGATTAGTTTAGGACAGATAGTTGAGAAAGGTTTTCAGGTCAGATTTGCAAATAAAGGAGTATTTGTAGAAGATCCCGAGGATGGATATAATCAGATCGTCTCTGGTAAGAAAGAAGGTAGACTCTTTACTTTAAGAGTACAAGGAACATTGGTCAAGCGTTGCTCACACATGGTGAAAAGGTGATTACAGAACTTGATCTCTGGCATAAGAGATTAGGTCATTTCAATGAAAAAGGAATTAAATCTATGATTTCAAATCAGTTAGTACTGGGATTACCAAATGTACAGAACCAACATATGATTCATAAGTGCGAAGCATGTCAGACGGGAAAAGACTACAGGTTACCTTTCCAGAAGAAAGGATTCAAACATGATGGAGTACTTGAACTCATTCATACAGATGTATGGGGTCCAACAAAAGAAGGATCAATCAGTGGCTCAAGGTATTATGTTTTATTCATTGATGATGCTACAAGATGGATAACTCTTTATGTTTTGAAAGAGAAATCAGAAGTGTCTGGAGCTTTCAGGCATTTTCATGCATATGCTGAAAGACTCACAGGTCGAAAGCTTAAAAGACTGAGGTCTGATGGAGGGGGAGAATACTTCTCCCGAGAGTTCAATGATTATCTTTGGAATGCAGGTATTAAGAGAGAAATAACCTGCAAGTATACACCACAACAAAATGGTGTAGCAGAAAGAAGGAACCAAACTCTAGTTGAGTTTGCACGAGCTATGCTAAAAGAAAAAGATTGTCCAAATTATCTTTTGGCTGAAGCTGTAAATACAACTACATACTTGGTAAACAGATTACCGTGTACAACTTTAGATGGAATGACCCCTTATGAAGCTTGGTGGGGAAAGAAACCAACACTTGATCATAGCAAAGTGTTTGGATCAATAGCTTATGCTTATGTACCATCACAACTCAGACATAAGCTTGAACCAAAAGCAGAGAAATATGTGCTTGTCGGATATGATGAAAAGTAGATGGGTTACAGGTTATGGAGTCCTCTAACAAAACAGTTTACTGTTTCCAGAGATGTTACATTTGATGAACACAAAAGTTGGTATGCAGATCAAAGTCATACAACCGAAGAATTCGAAGAAGAGATAAGAAGAAAAGAGAAAGGAAAATCAATTGTGCAGGTGAATAGAGATGAAGACTATATGCAAGCAAGTACGTCCATAAATGGAAGGAATGAAGAAATTCCTATAGTTGATGAAGAAGTGTATTCAGACACTTATGAAGAATGTGAACCAAGAAGGTCAAGAAGGACTAGAAGACAACCAGAAAGGTATTCGTATGATACTTCGTACATAACTCAGAAAAATTATGCATATATGGTCAAAGATGATGAAGAACCTCAGAACTATGATGAACCTAAAGGCAAGAAGCAATGGGAAGAAGCAATGGAAGAAGAGTTCAGCGCACTGGAGGAGAACAAGACATGGGAACTTGTTCCTAAACCAAATGGTAAGAAAGTAATTGGAAATAAATGGGTTTTCAAAGTTAAGAAACTTGCAGATGGAAGGATAGCCAGATACAAAGCTAGACTGGTTATCAAGGGCTATGCTCAGACGCATGGCAAAGATTATGATGAGACGTTTAGTCCGGTGGCAAAGATGTCAACCATAAGGATAGTGATTGCTATAGCAGCATCAAAAGGATGGAAGCTAAGTCAGCTAGATATAAAGAATGCATTTCTGAATGGATATGTATCAGATGAAGTCTATATGGAACAACCTGAAGGGTTTGTAAGTTCCAGATACCCAAATTTTGTTTGCAGATTAAGAAAAGCACTTTATGGATTGAAGCAAGCTCCAAGAGCTTGGAATTACAGACCTGTGAAATATCTCAATGAACTTGGATACCAAAGTTCGAAGGCAGATGCAAGTTTACTCATCAAGAAAACAGAAGAAGGTATGATCTACATTTGTATTTATGTAGATGACATTATAATCACAGGGACATCAGATGAAGGAATCAAGGAGGTAAAGAGATTACTTGAAAAGGAGTTTAAGATCAGTGATCTAGGAAAGTTATCATACTTTCTTGGAATGGAAATCACATACACAGATCATGGTGTATATGTTTCGCAAGAAAGGTATCTCCTAAACTTACTGAAGAAGTTTAATATGGAGAATTGCAGGGAAGCTTCAACACCGCTTGAAGTAAATCATAAACTCAGTAAATATGATGGAGCAGAGTTCAAAGATATGAGAAAGTATCAGTCGTTAGTGGGAAGTCTAATTTATGCTACACTAACAAGACCGGATCTTAGTTATGCAGTGGGAGTTCTTTCACAGTTCATGCATTGTCCGAAGGATCAACATTGGGTTGCAGGACAAAGAGTTCTTAGATATATCAAAAGAACTATAAAGGAAGGATTATTATCCTTATACGTCAGATATAAAGTTGAGAGCATTCAGTGACTCAGACTGGGCAGGAAGTCAAGATGACAAAAGATCAACACATGGGTATATGATATACCTAGGAGATAAGCTAGTGAGCTGGTGTTCGAAGAAACAACACACAGTGGATTTATCATCAATAGAAGCCGAATATAAAGGACTTGTAGAAGCAGCTAAAGAAGTGATATGGATGCAGACCTTGTTCAAAAGCATGGGTATTGATCAAGGTATACCTATCATACATGGAGATAATATGAGCTCGTTGTATCTTGCAGCAAATCCAGTATTTCATGCAAGAACAAAACACATAGAGATTCAGTATCATTTCCTGAGGGAAAAGGTGATGGAGAAGGAGCTAGAAATAGTATACGCTCCAACAAAAGATCAAATTGCAGATATTTTGATAAAGAGCTTGGATGGAACAAAGACAAGCAGATTCAAAGAAATGGCAGGTATAAAAGAAAGAAAAATATATGAAAGACAAGAAGAGTCAAATTAGTGATTGAGGGGGAGCTGTTGAAGAATCACTCACGAATTTGACATACAGACATAAAGATAAAGAAAGATAAAGTATTCAGAAAATCAAAGCCTTAGTGAAGGGACAAATTCACGACTGTAATGTACAGCGTAGAAACTTCCAGAATTAGAGTTTGTTAGAGTTTGTTACACCGGATCAAAACTGTATATAAAGAGAGATGAGAACATGGAAAGTGTGAAGAGGAGAGAGAGCACGAGTGCGTGTGAGAAGAGCGTGTAGTGAAATCAAGAATAGGTCTAGAAGACGCTAGAGATTGCGTATGTAAAGATGAATAACAAAAACCTGAAATGTCAGGTATTCATCTGAGAGAGATGGTAAGAAGAAACTACTCAGTGTAGGAGAGTTTCCATAGCTTGAGCAAGAAGAGGCCAAGCTAGTCTTGAACACATGTTCATGTGGAAGCTTGTGCGCATTCTTTGTATGTGAAGAAATCTGAGTATTTTCATGTTACGGTATAAAGTCAGTTAACAGTTAGAGTTCTTTCAGTAAACGTGTTTTTCCGGTACTTTCTCAGTAAACGTATTTTTCGGTTAGTTACAGTTTTCTCAGTAAACGTGTTTTCCGGTAGAACAACGAAGTATATCTCGAAGAATAATGTAAAGTTGTGTATGAGAGATAGCTTACCTTGTAGCTAGACATCTCTACTATCAGTTCATCAAAGATTTCGGTGAAATGGATATGTACACACAGTACAAAGTCTGACCGGAAAGAGGCATTCTGAACTGGTGAAGTTTTTCCTTAAACTTCAGAAAGAGTTCATTTAGTGAAGGAAGTTCACGCATCACTTCCTTATATACTTGAAGTAATTACAAACTGAATTGCGATTGATTCTGGTAACATTCCGGTGTAATTATGGTGACAGTCCAGTGACAATTCGGTGAAGTTCCAGTGGAATTTTCAGTAAATTCAAAACACAGTCTTATATGTTTGAGTGACAGTAACTTTGCTAAGCTACTGCTGATTATAGAGGTGTTCTAATATCACTCTTAGCCAACTCCAAAATGGCGTGGCGAATTCCGCAGGCTTGACAAGGTTTGAGTCTTTGCCGCGTCATCTACAGGTACCCGTATGCTCTACATTGAGGTGATACAAATGGTCGTGGCTGTCTATTCATTGGATAATTTTCAGTGTTGTAGTTGGGGTACTTTTGCTCACTATAAGAGTACATATTAGGCTCTTGAGTTGGTGGTCTATCATAAGGGTAAGTTGTGATAATGCTACTCCTTCTCTGGTGCAGACATGAGATGGATGATCTCCACCACAAAGTGTGCAAATTCCTAACATTGGCACTCTCAAGGAGGAGTCCTGGTAGTTCCTTTGTCCTTGTACTCCTAATTTCTTGGCCACTAACTCTGCCACTTCGTCCACATAACTCAAACTAGAAGTCTCATTGTTCCTTGTATCCTCTGATTTGGTAAGATCTTATGTGATTTTGAGATCCTCAGCTAAGTTTTCTTCCAAATCTATGCATTCTTGAAGACACTCACTCAGAGTTTGCAACCGTTTTATGTATACTAACATTCTCACTGCTCCATTAGTTAGACCTTCTAAAAATAGGGATATCATTTTTTGCTGAGAAGGTCTCTCTGTCACAGGGCATCGGGTCACATATTGATTGAATCTTCGTGCTTCATTTTTTACTGTCTCATTAGGAGCTTGCTTGAAACTATGTAGTAAGGATGACGAATTGTGCTTGATCCCTCGCTTTGTGAATTCCCAAATAAATTCTTGGAAGAATTGTTCGATGTGGCCAAAGCAATTTGGATCCAATGATTGAAACCAAGTTAAGGCTATTCCCGTGAGGGTCAGCCCAAAGGATTCATCTTGCATGAAAAAGTCATCCACTTGCTCCGCACGCAATACCTGCTTGAATTCTGCAATGTGGTCATAGGGCTCTCTTGTGCCATCATAATGATTTCGCATACCTTTGGCCAATTGGATTGGTCTCAATCTTCTGTCGGGCTCTGGGGATTGAATTATGATGGGAACACCTTGGGGCGGTTCTGTCCTAATGGTAGGTCTATTCATATTTCCCGTTCCTTGGATAGTTTGGTTGTGGGGGTTAATTCCTGGCATGGTGAATTGCTCTTCTAGTCTGTTCGGCATACTACATTGGATTGTTTGTCCTAACATCACATTTTCCCATTCTTTGCTGGGTCTCGAATGGGTTTTGTGAGGTAGTTGCCTGATCTCGAGGAGGGAATATGGGCAGATCCATGTACTTTAATCTAGACCTCTCCACTTCATCTACATGCCAATATCTCCTTTGATTTTGGTCTAGGAATGTAACTCTAGATGGATTTTCTAGATCCCTGAACTCGTATATAGTTATTGGGTTGATGCTTCTCCTTGTGTCAGTGAATCAATTTGTAGGAGTAGGTCTAATCCATGTACTAAGTACACATCCATCAGATAGTCATCTTGGGGTATCTTGTGTGCTTGCAATACTTCAGTCATTACTGACTTTCCCCTAGGGGTAGTCATTGTGTCTCCGCTGTTGGCTCTCTCAAAATTTTCTTGTCACTCTAACTATCCCCTTTCATCAATCTGATCAGGGTTTTTGGTTACTACATATATCTGGCCCATCTTGTCCATGTAAACTCCACATTCATACTTGACAACTGGTCTCAGAACTATCTCAAATTCTGTAGTGTTTATCATTCTTGCTACTGACCTGTGTAGACCATCGAGGTAGATGGGTATTCCTTGCAAGTTAGTGGATATGTATTGAAGAGATATCATATATTCCCCTTCCACTATAGACATGAAATCTTCCTTAAGTACTCGCCTTGTCTACAAGTCCAAAATTGTCCTTTGAATTGCTCAAAATCTTGTGGAACCCCTTGCTTCTTAGTCCAACCTGAGGGTCAACTTCAAAATACCCTATCTAATAATCTGCATCTTAATTTTACCGTACGAAACCAAAGATCACCACGAACGGATTTCGTATGGGAAAGTTATGCCAGTTCATGGTTCTGGGGGTTAAAACAGGGAAACAGGATCCCTCTGGGAGTACCTCAGGACAGGCGATACGATACCAGATTTCCATGTGATACCACTATGGACGATACCACCTTAAACGATACGATACCACTCCCTAGATGATACCACCAAGTCCAGTATATGATACCAACCTCACGATACGATAGCGACCTCACGATAGGATACTAGAAATCACACGATACGATACCTCTACATTCAACAATACAATACCAAGTTAGTGGACAATACGATACGAGATTGCTCACGATACCATACCAGGGTAAGGGACGATACGATACCAAAACTTTACACGATACGATACTGGAGCTCTCACAATGTGATACTGGTTCTATGGACGATACGATACCAAATGGTCATACGATACGATACCACTTTTTTGCATGATACGATACTAGAATAGGCACGATACGATACCGCTCGATCAACGATACAATACCAAGTGGACCACGATACGATACCATCGGGATGACCACGATCGGGATACCAG
This sequence comes from Ceratopteris richardii, assembly GCA_020310875.1. Classification (NCBI taxonomy): domain Eukaryota; kingdom Viridiplantae; phylum Streptophyta; class Polypodiopsida; order Polypodiales; family Pteridaceae; genus Ceratopteris; species Ceratopteris richardii. The sequence goes on along the minus strand of CM035421.1, from coordinate 72,537,971 downwards.
CACTTGACGATACGATACCAGAATGGTATCGCGATACCTCAAGTGGGTGTGCACGATACGATACCAAAACAGGAGGCGATACGATACCGAGTTGGTGATACGATACCAACTTTGCACGCGATACGATACTTATGCAAGTGGCGATATGATACCACTGTCACGCACGATACGATACTGCTTGGTCGACGATATGATACCACAAGGTGCACGATACGATACCACCGGGGAGACCGCGATTGCGATACCAACACTTGATTATACAATACCAGAATGGTATCACGATACCTCAATTGGGCATGCACAATATGATACCTCGACAAGTATCACGATACTCGGGAATTTGGGTATCGTGATACCAAAACTCAACCGGAGATGATACTTGGAGATTTTTAAGCCCAAATTCAAAAATTTTTGCACAAATGTGTACCTTAGGTTCTCCTTGTCACTCCTATCAGCCTGTAGATGCGAAACCACCCTTCAAAGTCGCGATACGACACTCACGATACCAAACGCAGCTCTTGTCACTGCGCGATACTATCACTCAATTTTTTGAAGTTTTAGCTGCGCGATTTTTTGTATTTCTTCGACGCTCCAGATCTGAACACTCTCTAAACTCCTTGCACACCAAGAATGAAGAAGAAGAGGCGAAAATCGGGAATGTATAGGCAAAAAAGCGGAAAAAACAGAGACAGTGAAGATGGAAGAGATGATAGTGATGATGATGATGAAGAAGAAGAAGGAAAACTCAAAAACTGAATTGAACATGGTGAATTTTTTACCTTCCAATGTCGTTACTCTACGTCTTACTGTCACATGCTCATCCTCCAAGCTCTCTCCCCGGCAACGGTGCCGAATTTGGTGTCACTCTAGCACAATGGTAAGTACCAACGTGAGGAGCTTCACCTCATAATTGTCAATCCGCAGAGACGTGCTGGTATGAAGACCAAGAGCAAGTGAAGTGCACAAGTGTATGAGTGAAAGCACACAAACATACACACATATACACACACGCACAAGGTAAGAGCAAAGAGAGGAGCAATGGAAGAACTGAGATTACAAAAGAACTCTCTTACAAAGCTGAAATCTACAACAAGCTAACCCCAAAAATGAGCTCTCCAGCCCTTTTTATAGTTTTTTTAGTGGTTTTGGCCTTGTCCATACCTAGTGTCCGGCCTAAAGTTAGGTTCCAAGGCTTATTTGGGGACTCAAACGGAATCTAAAAATTATGAGAATTGGTAGGATGATACTTCTAATACTCCTCAAGCTCAAGGACTCCTTGTCTTGAACAAAATGGAGTTATAAAAATAGAAAATGGTATTTACAATGGTTTTTAGTGATAAAAATCACAATACTTATAGGGATTTCTTTTGAAAAATTGACATGTGCTTCTTGGAGCTTCCTACATGCTCCTTCTTGTGTGTCCATTTCATTGATGCGCTTCGCTGCTTGCGTGTGACCTTGATTGTCAACATATACACACACACACACACACACACACACACACACACACACACATATATATATATATATATATATATATATATATATATATATATATATATATATATATATATATATATATATATATATATATATATATATATATATATATATATATATATATATATATATATATATATATATATATATATATATATATATATATATATATATATATATGTGTGTGTGTGTGTGTGTGTGTGTGTGTGTGTTATGAATATGCATCAAATCCGATGGTTGAGGGTATGAATAATTTTCTTCAAAATGAAACAAAAAAATAATCAATAAGGTAATCATAAAAATAAATTAAATTGGATCATAAGCTTCTTTTTCTAACAAACTTGTTTCTAATAGTCTTGTAAATACTATTTTTGTTGGAAGAACAAGTACATGTAGAGAAAACATGGAAGCAGGATGAAAATGCGGCAAGAAGGATCTAGATCACATATTTCACACTGCACTCTCTCTCTCTCTCTCTGCATTATTTATGAGTCTTCCTAAGATTGGCAATATCACCATCTCAACTCATCTTTTTGAGCAAGTTTACATCTGGATTGGAGTTTTGAGAGTGGGAATGCACTAGACAACATAAGAAAGAACACGAACCTTAAGTGTACAATTTACACTGTATTATTGATTGTGGAGTGTACAAACATAAGGAGCCCGTCACGTTTATGGGCATGTATACAAGAAAAATATTTGTTAGTTTGCCTACCTAGATCACTATCAAATATATAATTGTACTTGAAAATCCACCTTGGTACTGATGGGTGAGCAAAGAGCTCATGGTCATGGATAAAGAAATACCCAAAAAATATGGACTAAGTTCAAACCACAAAAAGGAAGTAACCCCAAATCCGTGTGAAAGGATTCAACCTTCTAATGAGAAGATCTTTTGTGAAAAGGTATGTAACATTAGCTTGTGTGGGCACATAGACCAAAACAATCTCCCTAATAGAGCACCTCTCAAAGACGTAATCATAGACCACGTACATTGTGCTTAGCACGAGCATGAAATACTATGTTCACTATAGCTAACAAGGAACTTTGAGTATTACCCATAACATTCCTAGAACTTACTTTCCCTTATTATGTTTTTGTTCGTACATTAAGTTCCCTTATTATGTTCTTGTTCCTTGGGAATCGTTGGGGGATTCTTGGACAAGAAGGAGTTTGAGTGTTTGTAGGAGAAAATGGAAAGACAAGAAGAAAAATACACACTGGAAGCCTCTGTTGATTGATTATAAGAAGCCAATTACAAGGTTGATGCACAATATAATCCAATAATACAACCCAATGCTTCTGTGTAGAATCCCACAGAGTGCTTAATCACAAAATATGAATTACCCAAGGTCATGTTGCTGCCGGACTCTCTGCACCAAACCTCCACCTTCTCCAAGCCTGCACTTGTGCACACCTTGCACCAAGCTTCCAATAAGGGGGGGGGGGGAGGGGGATGGACACTTCTGTCGGCACGCGCACACTGCAATGAGACCTTGGGATCTTTGGGGGACTAGCTTAGCCCTCTCTGCACACTTCCTTAGTCACTCTTCATGCACACCTTGCCCTTCACTTCTCTGCGTCACACACTATGTGTCTCTTGCACTTCTCTCTCTTGCCTTGCTTAGACTATGCTTACTTTTGCTTACCCTTTAATGGTCCAAGAATAGTCCTTGCCTTGAGTTTAGTGTCGATTCACGTACGCTCCTAATTGTAAGAGTATCTTGGTGCTTCCTTTGATGTCCCAAGCTTGTCTTTTCAAATGGCAACCAACGAATCCCATTGTCTTTTCAAATGGCAGCCAACGAATCCCTTTTTTGTCCAGTAGTGACTTTAGGCTAAAACAAAAAATTTAAATTGGGTGGGCATACTTTCACTTCTGCGTACGCTGTCGCTTCACATACCTTCAACATTTCCTTTTAAGTCTTCACTTTTGCACATAAGAGGGGGTCCGCTTGAACCTTCCAAAACACTTTGAGCCTTAGGGAAATTAGATAAATACCCCTGCAACCTGCAACTCACTTTCTCTAATTTACCCTTTGTGGACAATTAATTGTGCACTACCTGTGCACTTTGACACTTGCACTTTAGCACTTTGACTTTGCACCAGTTGAATTTGACCTTGACCTTGTTGATTTTGAATAGTTTGACTTTGACCTTTTGACTTTGATTGTGGTTGACTTTGACCAATATGACTTTTATGGGCTCAACAGTTGCCCACCACCTAATGTGCTCTCCGTCCCAGAGAGCTACAGCCAAAACTTTGAGCAGTAAGGAAACCATGAAATGTGTGCTACAAAATCTTCAAAGGGGACACCTTAGCAGCTACCAAGTCTACCAGAAGTAGGAGAGAACAATCACCAGAGAAGAACCAAAAGGGGGATTTTTGGCATGGAGAAGCAAAGGAAGGAAATGGGAGGGTAGAAAGTAGATGGAGGGGAGTGCTGAGGGGCGGAGAGGGATAGGGTAAGAAGGGTTAAGGATGTGGCTAGGCAGATTGGTAAAGGGAGGGATTGGGAGTATGATTATGGGGTCTGGAGAGGGTTAAAATGATCAAACAATAGAGCTATAGAGGGTGCATATGGGAAATTATGAAACATAAGGTAAGACCAAGTGAGAATAGACCATGTTGACAATGTGATGGAATAAAAACATGTGATAATTATGCTCAAAACATGTGGGTTTTGACCAAAAGTCAGAGAAAAGGTGGAATTTTGGAAAAGTTAATGCAAAAAATGAACCCAGAGGTGCCAAAATACATGAAAATGACCCCACTTTTGAAAAAAATGGCCATTTGGGCGATCCAGAGCCAAAAGGTTTGACCCATGGAGAATATATATATATATATATATATATATATATATATATATATATATATATATATATATATATATATATATATATATATATATATATATATATATATATATATATATATATATATATATATATATATATATCACTCAAATATATATATATATATATATATATATATATCACTCAAATATATATATATTTGAGTGATATATATATATATATATATATATATATATATATATATATATATATATATATATATATATATATATATATATATATATATATATATATATATCACTCAAATATATATATATATATATATATATATATATATATATATATATATATATATATATATATATATATATATATATATATATATATATATTTGAGTGATATATATATATATATATATATATATATATATATATATATATATATATATATATATATATATATATATATATATATATATATATATATATATATATATATATATATATATATTATACTTTTATTTTTATTATTATTAGTTTTTTTGTTTTTTATTAGATATATATATTTTATTTATTTATTTTTTATTTATTATTATTGTTATTATTATTTTAATATTAAAAAATCCAAACGCACAAATCTGAATGGAAAAAGAAAAAGAAAGAAAAAAATAAAATAAAAGAAAAGAAAATTAAAATAAATAGAATATATATATATATATATATATATATATATATATATATATATATATATATATATATATATATATATATATATATATATATATATATATATATATATATAATAAACTAAAAATAAATAAATGAATAAAATAATAAAATAAAATAATAAATAAATAAAAAAAACTGGGACGTCGGGGGCGGGGGGGGGGGGGATAAAAACAAAACAATTAAAAAATAAAAGAAGAAGAAAAAACAAAAAAAGGCAGTGGGGGCGCGCGGCTTTTGGGGCATTAAAACACTTGAAAAAAATTAAATAAAAAAACAAAAGGAAAGAAAAAGGCGGGGGATGGGGGGGTCGCGGGGGGGGAGGGGGGGTGGGGAGGGGGGGTGGCTGGCTGCGGGTGGGCGGGCGGGTGGCTGCGGGTGGGTGGGCGGGGGGGGGGGGGGCAGGTGGGTGGGCAGGGGGGGGGGGAGGGGGGGTGGGGGGGGGTGGGGGGGAAGGGGGGGGGTTTTTTTTTTTGAATTTGTCTTTTCCCCACTGTTTTTTTTTTAATATATACGCCTAGGTGGGGCCCTTTTAAAAAAAAGAAAAATTACCCAAAATTACAAGAAATTACAGAAAGACCCAAAAAAAATTTAAAAAACCCAAAAAATTCCAAAAAAATTCTGAAAAAATTCTCCACACGTTTTAGTCCAGATTTCTCACTCAAAACCACAGAGAGCTTCCCTTATTTTTTGATTGGCCAGAAAATGATATGCTCACTTTTTGGTTTCTTTATTTTAAGGTAAGGATTGTGGGCCTCATTTCTTGCATGATATAGTGTGAAAAGAGTATTCCAAACATCCTTTATTGCTTTAGAACTTTAAATAGGAGGATTAATGTCACGCTTGTCTGATAAGCAATCAAGGCATGTGTATGTCTATTTCTTCCATCCCATCAAAGTTTCTCTACCTTCGATGTGGTTGTTGATAGTACATCTGACATAGTAGAAAAGGGAGTTGCAAGAAAACTCAAGATAGAAATCTATAGAAAAATAATAAGCAACATCCTCAACACGACCTATATAAGCTACATTTTGAATGCTTGTACCTATAGAAGGACATATTTCAACACCCTACACAAAACTCCCTTTTTAACCAATACATTTTGCATCATGTATGCACATACTTGATAGTTCAAATCATCCAATGCATCCTCAATTTCCCACATGTGAAACACGTCATTGTTTTCATCCATACTACATAGCATATCAATGTACCTTGATACATTGCTTCATTAAAACCATACTGAAATTGGAGATGTTTAATATATGTGTGTGTATGTATGTATGCACTAATAGAGTATATCCACTCCTACTTGTAATAGAATGGTGGACCTTTCCTAGGACTAATCTCTTGACTACCATAGTAACCCAGAAATTGACTTTCTCTCCAAAACACAAAAGTGAACTTGTGAAAGTTTACAAATAAAAACAAACTCTCTAAGCTTTCCAAGAATCGATAGATATACTAGTAACTTTCCAATTAAGTAGCATGTACACGTGCACTTCTTAACACACATATATTTGGAAATATATAGAGATAGGCCACTAGGCTTTTAAGCTCAATGTACTAAAAAAGAATGAACAGTTCATACTAATATTATGCTCAAAGGAAATCTTAACGCAAGTAATAACAAGATGTTCTATCTTTCTTATGAAACATGCTAGAAAATGAGATATAGATGATCAAAGATCTCTGCTTAAGTGAAAATTACAGCTAGCAAAGGGCTAGCTTAGCTGGGGGTAGCATAGAGCTACATTATACACTCCCAATGAGATCCTACAAGGTCCAAAGAGATGCTAGAGTATGTCTAGAACTTTCTTCCAATATCTTGCTTATATAATGCTCCAAAGTTGGTGTACTTTTTGAATTCAAATGATGCCCCCAAAATCTCTGACGTTTCTCCATGAAGTTAGATGGAATATGCAACTAAAAACCTATGGATAAGTCGTAGGAGTGTTTAATAAAAATATAAGTGATGTGGCCATTGACTTTAGCATTGTTTTGCACACATGAGCTTGATAAATTTTAACACTCCCCCTCAAGATCAAGTGCTAGTCTCCATTGATCTCCTTCAAGTTGAGGCTGATCTTGAGCTTCCCCATCTGCATCCATGAATTTGGTCATGATATTTGCTAGCTGCTCCTTTGTGTCAGTGTACTTGATGTTCACTTCCTTTTTTAGTACCATCTCTCTGGTGAAGTGATAATGGACCTATATGTAATTTCTTGTTGTATGAAACATAGGATTGCTTCCTAGATTTATGTTTGATATGTTATCCCAAATAGATTAACTATTTGACCTCCACATTTAAGGTTTGAAGAACTTCTTGAGCAACATGATCTTACATGTAGGAAGTGCTAAAGTTTTGTACTTAACTTGATGATTATGCAATTGTAGGTTGCTTCTTTGACGTCAATGAGATGACTCTTTGAACTCGCATGAAGGCATAGCCAGATGTGCTCTTCTCTCCTCCTTTGAACCATGCCAATCAGCATCACTAAAAGCTTGTGTCTATGATTCATATCCATAAGGGTAGTACAACCCTTGGTTGATAGTATGCTTGATGTATCTAAGAATTCTCTTGGCTGCATTCATATGAACATCAATTGATGACTTAAAAAAATGAGCAAGAACTCCTATAAAATATCACAAGTGATGTCATGATGGTAGCATAATTAAGGCTTCCAAATATGCTTATATATGCTAAGTTATCTTGAAGAGGCTGCCCTTCACTTGCACATAACAGTTTTTGGGTCTAGAGGTTGTGTGAGTGGCTTACATCCACTCATACTATAATTATAAAGTACATGTAGCAAATAATTCCTTTGTTCTAGGTGAATACCATTTGCTACATAAATAAATTCAATTCTAAGCAATATTGATCACTCCAAGATTTCAAATCTTGAATTCATTCGCAAGTTTGGCATTGATCTATTTTATGCATGTACATCACTTCCTGTTATGATCAAGTCATCCACATGTATGCATATATAGACAACTAGTCCTCCCCTCTTGAGATATATGGAGTGATCTACACCACTTGATTTGTATGCACATCTGCAGAAATACTCCACAAGACTTTGATTCCATATCCTATGAGCTTGCTTTAGACCATACAATGATTTCCTAAGTTTACAAAAAAATGAATATTTAGGGTTTTCAAACCCTAATGGTTGATTCATGTAGACTATCTCTTGCGAATGACCACTAAGAAAAGCATTCTTCACATCCAGTATACATATTGCCCTCCTCATAGATGTGCCAACCAAATGATTGCCCTAATTATGGTTATCTTTGCAATTGGGTTGAATGTTTCTTCATAGTCAATCCTATAGGATTGAGCAAATCCTTTTACCACAAGCCTTGCTTTCTACCTAAAATTTGAACCATCAGAATATCTCTTCATTTTATACACCCACGTTGCCAATTACGATCATCCCTTCTTGTCTTAGAACTAGACTCCATGTGTTGTTGCTTTCAAGGGCTTTGTACTCTTCTTCCATAGCCTCTTGCCACTCCTTTTTTTTCTTTTGCTCTTCATAGGTAGAGGTTTCATGATCTTTCATAACCGTAGGCATGAAATCATAATGCCTAGAAATATAACTATCATAGACCCCCATTTATCAAACAGAGATTAAGTTCTTTGTAATAGTAGGAACATGCATTACCTCACATAGCCCTCTTTCTTTGTGATTGCCTTCAAGCTTCAACGTCTACCATTTTTTGTATCTCATGCTCTGTGTCATCTCCTATCTCCACAAAGCCTTTTTGCTTGGGATCCTGGAGATTTCTCAAATACTCTCCTCTACCTAGCATGTGGTTACTAAGACCATTATCTATATAGCACACCTCATCATGTGGTTGAACTTTACTACTGTGTTTCATAACTAATGAATGCTCATTTTCTAAATTGATTGAGTCACCATAGTTACCTTCACTTTGTAATTATTTGCACCTTGCTTTTTCCAACAATCTTTGGCATAGTGTCCCTTCTTCCCGAAATTGAAACATCCATTTGCATTGGAGCAGGCTTTGCTTCCATGTCTTCCTCCTCTACCTCTCCACATTCCTCTTCCACTTGATGATTGACCTTCATCCTAGCTTGGTTGAACCGCTTGACACCTTTCGCTGCCCGTTTGGTAATTTCTTCTACCGCTTCCTTTTGAACACCCTCTCTTTCCTTTGTCACTCCCTCCTTTGTATGTATGGAAGAGTTGGTCTTGGCTACCCTTTCACTTGTTGCCTCCATGGTTGAGCTCCTCTAACACCATAAAAGAAGTAAGTTGCTCAAAATCACGTAAGGAGTCCCTTACATAGATCCTATGAACGCCTTCCAATTATCATTTTCCCTAAGCTCATAAAGTGTGTGGGCAACTAGGTCATCATCATCTATCACACATCGTATTGAACCAAATGCATCAAGAACCCCTTTTACTTTGAGTATGAAGGCATTAATGCTATGATCTGATGACTTCCTAAGTTTCTTGAACTCATTTTTGGGCTTAATCTTCCTAGCCTTTGTAGAGGTACATTACACCCTTACTCCCAAATCTTCATAGATGTATCTAGGTCTTAGATATGACCTATCATGGAGTTGCTTATATGCTTAGCTGGAATGAAGATCAATCTCCTATCCCTTCTTCCCAATATCTAGTGGTTGTCCTATAATTTTGAATAGATGTATGTGGATCTATGTATGGCTTCACCTCAAAACCAATAACCAATCCCCATAGGTCATTCCCCATGAGGAATTTAGAGATTTGTACTTCCAAGGTTGCTACTTACTTTTTTCAAGCTTCTCAATCAGAGTTTAATAGTCTCCCATTATTTATTAGACTATATAATGGCTCCTAATCCCTCATCACATTATGATATATGTGAGAAGGAATGATATGTTAGCTTCTCACAAGAGCCTTCACTTGTCTTGAACCTTTGGTGATGATAAAAGCTTTACCTTGTTTCAAATCCTTCTTCAAATCCTTCTTCAAATCTTCTTAGACTCTGCTTAAATCCTTGGCTTTCAAGAAAATTCAAGGCCACCTCTTGATATCCTCAATGCTCGATTTTGAGCCTTGATACGAGTAATTAGGTATATCCTTTCCTAATTGTAGCAAAATTATGGTAGGCCTTTCCTAGGACCAATCTATTGACTACCATGATCACCCAAAAATTGATGTGCTCTTTGGAATAGAGGATTGAACCATTGAAAATTTGAACACTTATAATAACATTTCTAAGATAGATTTCCAACACATAATAGATCACTCCATTCGGATAATGTGATCTATGTCATCCTCCTTGCATAAAAAATACTAGTAAATGTCCAAGCAAGTAGGTGAGAATATGCAGAGGTAGTTCAGTGAGCTTTTAGGATCAATGAATTCAATCAAAATGAACACTTGAGAGTAATATTACACTCAAACAAAATCTTACACAAGTATCAAGAAGGTGGGCTACCTTGTTCATAAAAAAACACACGACTAGACAATGAGATATAGATGATCAAAGATCTCTGCCTAAGTGAAAATCCTAGTTAGCAAGGGGATACCTTCGCTAGGGGCAGCTTAGACCTGGAGTATACACTCCCAATGAGAGCTTAAAAGTTCCCAAGAGATTCTAGAGGATGACCACAATTTTATTGCTTATATAATGCTCCAAAGTTGCTGTATATTTTGAATTCAAATGATGACTCTAAAATCCTTGACCTTTCTTCATCACGTTAGATGGAATATTCAGCTTAAAAGCTTTTGGAAATGTGGTTGGGGTCTTTACCAGAAAGTGAAGTGATGTGGCACTTGAATTTCCCATTGATTCACATACCTTAGATTGCTAAAGTTCTAACATGTATGTATGTATGTATGTATGTATGTATGTATGTATGTATGTATGTATGTATGTATGTATGTATGTATGTATGTATGTATGTATGTATGTATGTATGTATGTATGTATGTATGTATGTATGTATGTATGTATGTATGTATGTATGTATGTATGTATATATATATATATATATATATATATATATATATATATATATGTGTGTGTGTGTGTGTGTGTGTGTGTATGTGTGTGTATGTGTGTGTGTGTATGTATGTGTGCCACAAAAAGAAAAAGTTTACTACACAATCACTATGATATTTATTTAGAGTTCAAAACAAGTTGAAATAAAATGTGGGGCTGTCCAAAAGGTCCTAAAAAATGCTTTTTTAACTCTACACCACCAAGAGTATGATCACCAAAAATTTTAGCAATCTAGGATATTGAGCATGAGTGTTTTAGGAATGCACCTAAGGAAGCAATGACTAGCTCTAATACCAATGGCTGAAATTTGTAGATTGATAGTGCAAAGAAATAGCAAGAGGAAGAAGAAAAAGCTTAGGAGAACAACACAAAGTGTATTATAATGTGTAGAATGTTCAGAGATAATTATCCTTTGTAACAGTTGCAGGTGTGATAGGACCTTTTTCGACACCCTGCACAATGTTCCACAGTCCTTTTGCAACCAACACATGTCGCATCATATAAGCCCATAATGGGTAGTTGGTACCATCCAACTTATCCTCAATAGCCAACATATGGAATACATCACTGCTTTCAGCCATGGCCGGTGACTAAAATACCTTGATGCAGAAAATTGACTGTATCTCAGAAAGTTGAACCGAACTGCCTAGACGAATTTCGCTAGACCTGTAGCAGAATTTGAGACACTTATACTGCCGAACAGAAACTGGTATATACCTTTGGCACAAAAAGATGAAATAGCCTACACAAGCGCTGCAATAGTGCATTCGGAGGCCGAAACGAGCTCAGATCACGATTTCGGCACGATAGAGCGAAGCACTTTTGATCTCGAAAACACGCTGAGTATGCTCACCAAATTCGTGCGATTCTGAGACTGCAACCAGAGAAGTGTCGACGGCGCCCTAGATGAAGCGATGACCTACTCTGATACCAATTGTTGGAGTTAGACGTCTGCGGAAGCACGCGAACATCACAAGGAAGAAGAAGAAGCTTGGAGCACAACACACAATACGGAATGTATTACTAGAGAATGTACAAAGATAAGTAGCCCATTAGGGCAATAGGCGTATATACAAGCCGGGGGAAAAAACGTCCTAAAGAGGGAAAAAAGTGCCCCGGCGGTCCTAGAGTGTTCACACACATCACTACCTAAATATATCAACAATTTGCATTTTTCATAAGCAAAAGATAAGATAATATTTATTGATTTAAGAGATCCAAAATCCAAATGGAAAAGGAAAAAATAGGTAGCTGAAAAATCTAATGTCCAATGAGTAAGAGAATAGTTTCCCATGAAAGGTTGATTTTTTGCATGAAAATTGCATAGGAACAGAAATTACATCCAAGTATAGACCACAAAAAGAATGATGCACCTAAAAGGGAAAACAACTACATATTAAAGTTTATAAAATGTATTCTAAATGCAATGAGCATGCCATGTTTTTATTGGGCTAAAGATATTTCCGAAAATTTATATATTACGAATAAAGATTCTAATAAATGGAGTGCATAGGAAGACAATAGTGGAAGATTGGAGTGGTAGAAAACCAAGCCAACGACATCTAAGGATATTTGGATGCCTTTTGTATATGCATATTCTTGAAGAGGTAAGATATAAGATTTATCACAAAATGTAAAGATGCATTTTTGTTTTCAATTAATTGGATCAAAATGGTTGCAAGTGTTATGAACCTTCAATAAAAGAGTTGAAGGTTAGAAGTGACATGGTCTTTGATGAGCTCACTTCTTGGAATGGTAAGCCTCAAAAGGTTGAAATATTTAAAGATTTTATAGGATGGAGTGGGGAAAATCACACAAAGAGACCAAGCAAGAGGTCGTGAACACCAAGATGTTCAGTAATAAGATGAGTAGACAAGTAGACTCATGGACTAAATGGCACAAGAGTAGCTCAAAGTGAAAGTGAGGACAAAAACAAGTCAAACACTAAAAGAAAATGATATATGTTATAATGATCAACCTTGCCTAGTGAATACTTATCCTTATTATAGTGCATACGAATTCATAATAAGGGGAAAGAGACATTAAAATATTAGATTTCAAGGAAAAAAACGAAACATAGGAGACACATTTAGAAAAGCATAACCTAATCAACAAGCTTCAAAAGTACTTTTGACTCCCAAACTTTTGAATTTTTTCAATTTGTTTATTATCTTTCCCTTGATTGTGTGCATTCTTTCTTCATCATCAACTTTATAGATAAAACCATCTAGGTACATACACAGAAACAACACTCAATTTCATTTATCATTCCTCTAAATGGGGAATATGTTCCGATTCTTTGAAACCATGATAATTAGAAAATCATTGGGTGTCTGTTTCATATCGTTCTTTCAAAATTTTAAAGCAAGTTAGGATATCCATCACATGCACACCCTCCCCTTTGATCTAGTAACATGTTTTATTCTATATCTCTATTGACAAAAGCATACTTTTACATCAAGTTAATTGATCTGCATCTCTTTTCTACTACAAAAGTTATCAAGGATCTCAGTGTGCTTGTCTTTTTGACACTACTGAAGCTTTCTTCATAATGTAAGCCATAGCTTTGTGGGTAACCTTTGGATACAACGTTTTCTTTGTATCCTAGTATGGATTCATATGAGTTTCACTGAATTGTAAATGCTCATTCTCTTAAAATATCCCTCATAACTTAAGATATTGGTATGAGTTTCCATGTTTTGTTCTTTGTGAGTGCACATTTTCCTTTGTCCATAGCATATTTTCATTCCTTTCTTGTAATTAATTCATAATTTTATGGCTCATCAATCTTCATCTACTTGTATTATATAATCACAATGTTTAAACATAAACTCTTATAAGTCAAAATGTAAATCGTGTAACTTCTGCTTGTTGATTAGATTATGCTTTTCTAGGTGTGTCTCCTATGTTTCGTATCTTTTCCTTAAAATCTAATATTTTAATGTCTCTTTCCCCTTATTATGCATTCGTATTCACTACGCAAGGTTGATGATTAACATATGTCATTTTCTTTTATGTTTGACTTGTTTGTGTCCTCAATTTCACTTTGATCTGCTCTTGTTCAATTTTCTCAATGACTCTACTTGTCTACTCATCTTATCAGTAAACATCTTAGTGTTCAATACCTCTTGCTTGTTCTTTTTGTGTGCTTTTCACCACTCTATCCTATAAAATCCTTAAATATTTCAATCTTTTGAGGCTTACCATTCCAAGGAGTGAGCCCATCAAAGACAATGTCATATTTGACCTTCAACTCTTTTGTTGAAGGTTCATAACACTTGCAACCACTTTGATCCATATAATTGAAAATAAAAAATGATCTTTAGATTTTAGGATAATTTTTTTATCGTACCTCTTCAAGAATATGCATATACAAAAAACATCTAAATGTTGATATATTTAGGTAGTGATGTGTGTGAACACTCTAGGACCGTCGGGGCACTTTTTTCCCTCTTTAGGAGGTTTTTTTCCCCCGGCTTGTATATACGCCTATTGCCCTAATGGGCTACTTATCTTTGTACATTCTCTAGTAATACATTCAGTCTTGTGTGTTGTGCTCCAAGCTTCTTCTTCTTCCTTGTGCTGTTCGCGTGCTTCCGCAGACGTCTAACTCCAACAATTGGTATCAGAGCAGGTCGTTGCTTCTTCTAGGGCGCCGTTGACACTCCTCCGTTTGCAATCTCAGATTCGCAGAAAATTTGGTGAGCATACTCAGGGTGTTTCCGAGAACAAAACTGCTTCGCTCTGTGGTGCCGAAATCGCGATCTGAGCTCGTTTCGGCCTCTGAACGCACTATCGCAGTGCTTGTGCAGGCTATTTTGACCTTTTGTGCCAAAGGTATATACGAGTTTCTGTTCGCCAGTTTAAGCATCTCGAAGTCTGCTACAGGTCTAGCAGAACTCGTCTGGGCAGTTCTGTTCAACTTTTTGAGATACAGTCAATTTTCTGCATCAAGGTATTTTAGTCACCGGCCATGGCTGAAAGCAGTGATGTATTCCGTATGTTGGCTGTTGAGGATAAGTTGGATGGTACCAACTACCCATTATGGGCTTATATGATGCGACATGTACTGGTTGCAAAAGGATTGTGGAACATTGTGCAGGGTGTTGAAAGACGTCCTGTTACACCTGTAACGACAGGTACTGCAAATACGGGTGTTGGAGCTGATGAAGATGGTGTCGAAGATGATATTCCGCAGATTCCTGTTCGTGCTGCTGTTTCTGTTGCACCTACTACAGAGCAGATTCGTTGGGATGGCAGAGATGCCCAGACACATGCATTGATAGCTTTGTCTGTCAAACGTGCCATTATTCCTCACATTCGCTCTTGCAGAACAGCAAAGGATGCTTGGGATACACTTACCACTTTGTACCAGGCTAGGAATGAGGCTCGTGTTGCTTACCTCCGAAAACAGTTGGAGAGTGAGCACATGAATGAAGGTGATTCGATGGACAGTTTTCTTACAAAGATCAAAGACCTGAAGGAACAATTGATTTCTGCTGATGAGGTTATACCAGATAGCTCACTTGTGCAGACCGTTCTGAATGGCCTTCCTGATTCATATCAGAGTTTTGCCTCTACTCTTCGATTGATGATGAAAGGCAATCCGAATGCCTTGTCATTTCAGGAATTAGTCTCTGTTCTGTTGCAGGAAGATCAGTCCAGGCAGAACAGGTCCATTATGCGTGTTGCAGATCAAGCTTTCCTGGCTAGTCAGAAGGGCAAAGGAAAATGGAGCTCTTCTACTAGTAAGCAGAAATCTGCAAATGCTGCACAATCGAAGAACCACGATAAAGATGAGAAGAAATCAGAAAAGCAGAAATTGTTCTGCAAGTACTGTAAAGGAAATGATCATATTATAAAGAACTGTCCAAAACTGGCTGCTAAAGAGGCAAAGAAGAAAGAGGCTGGAATGGTTGTTGCAGAGGCCTCTACACCAAAAACAGAGTCTGCAAATCTTGTGCAGGAAGAAGAATGGGCATTTACTACTGTCTGCAGTTTTGACCCATCTTCTCATGATCAGTGCATGTCTGCAGTAGACTCAGATGTTTGGTACTTTGACAGTGGGGCGACCAAACATATTACCTCGCAGCGCAGTTTCTTCTCTTCACTCGAGCCCGCCCCTACAGGGAATACTGTCACATGCGCCAATAACTCCTCTTATCCTGTTATGGGAGTTGGTAAGATCATTCTGACTACTGCTGATGGTAGTTCTTTCACTTTGTCAGATGCTTTATTTGTGCCAGGGATCAAAAAGAATCTGTTATCAGTTTCTGCATTAGCCAAGATTGGCTTGGTTGTGAAATTCGTTGATGACAGGTGTACAGTCCATGATCTCTCAAATGGCGATGTGATTATTGCTTCTGGCATTTTATGTCGTGGGCTGTATAAGCTCATAGACTATGAAAGATCTGTGAATGATTCGGCATGTGCAGTTCATGATTCTCAGGCTATGTCAGATGCAAAGCTTTGGCATGCACGCTTTGGTCATCTGAATTTTGCTAGTTTGTTACGCCTGCAGAAATCTGAAATGGTGACCTCTTTGTCCAAATTTGAGGCACCTAGAAAACATGTTTGTGAAGGCTGTATTTTGGGCAAAATGCAGCGTTCTTCCTTTCCAAAAGATGGTTCAGTTCGGGCAATGCAGAAATTGCAGCTTGTACATAGTGATGTCTGTGGTCCTATGCAGACACCCTCTTTTGGAAATTACCTTTACTTCGTGACTTTCATTGATGATTTTTCCAGGCATGCATGGGTATATCCACTCAAAGCAAAGTCCGAAGTGTTCATGTGCTTCAAACAGTTTTTGGTTTTGGCTGAAAATCTGTCAGCATGTAAAATGGGCACCCTCCGTTCTGATCGAGGGGGGGAATATATGTCTTCAGATTTTAATGCATTTCTGGCTGAACGTGGGATAAAACACCAGTGTACAGTGCCGTATACACCTCAACAGAATGGAGTTGCTGAACGAAAGAACAGGTCACTCATGGAGATGGCGAGGTGCATGATCAAAAGTCAGGCTTTACCACATAGTTTCTGGCTTGAGGCTGTCATGTGTGCAGCATATGTACTGAGCAGGTGTCCTACCAAAGCGTTGCAGTCTATCACTCCATATGAGGCTTGGCATGACCGCAAGCCATCTGTTGCTCATCTGCGTGTTTTTGGTTGTTTGGCATATGCATTAGTGCCTGAACAACATCGCAGAAAATTGGATGATAAGGTAGTAAAATGTATTTTTGTTGGGTACAGTTCTGAAAGTAAAGGCTATCGTCTGTATCATCCACAGACTAAACGCATTCTGGTTAGCCGTGATGTTGTCTTTGTGGAAGATGCTATTCAGCCATTGCTTTCATGTACTAAGGAGACATCTGTTAGCTCCAAAGACATGTATGATACTTTGATGCCTCTTTTTACAGGTGGACAGGCTAGCGCTGGTCCTAATGAGGCAACTTCTCAGCCTTTGCAGGTTTCATATGATGATGCGGATCATTCCATTTCTGATGCAGATTTACATGATGCAGTTGTTGATGAGAGAGCTGATATTGAACAGGCAAAAACTATGCCAAAATGGCTGGTGCAGACTTTGCGTGACAGCAAATTAGATGCACCTTTGTCATATCGTACTCGTTCAGGCTCTCATAGTACCTCCTTTGCATCAGATTGCTATGCTATGGCTGCATCTAGTCTCTGTGATGAGAATGAGCCTGTTTCTTTTGATGAAGCACAAAATTCAGAAAATTGGATGGCTGCTATGCAATCTGAATATGATGCTATAATGAAGAATGGTACAATGTCATGGTCTTTATGTGACTTGCCTCCTGGCAAGAAGGCCATTGGCACTAAGTGGGTATACAAGCTGAAGCGTAAACCTGATGGTACAGTTGATAGGTATAAGGCTAGGCTTGTTGCAAAGGGTTATGCGCAAGAAAGAGGCATTGATTTTGATGAGAACTTTGCACCTACATGCCGTATGACTACTGTTCGGAGCATTTGTGCACTTGCAGCCCATCATGGTTGGAATGTACATCAGTTGGACATTAAAACAGCATTTCTGAATGGTGACTTGCATGAAGAAGTGTATGTTTTTCAGCCCCGTGGCTTTGTGCAGAAAGGGCATGAAAACCAGGTGTGCAGGTTAAAGAAGGCGTTATATGGTTTAAAGCAAGCACCACGTGCTTGGTATGAGAAAATACATGCCTATCTGATTGCACATGGTTTTGAGAACAGTCCAACTGAAAGCACCTTATATGTTAAGCGTGCTAATGATGTGCTTTTGATCATTGTTGTCTATGTAGACGACATGCTGCTCACTGGTCCTCTTGAGAAGCATATTGCTGATTTCAAGGCTGATTTGCATGCCTCATTTGAGATGTCTTATTTGGGGCATTTGCATCACTATTTGGGCATTCAGTTTATGCAAGTTGATGGTGGAATGGCTTTGTGTCAAACGAAATATATTGACACATTATTGCAGCGTTTTGGCCTTGAAGACTGTAAGCCTATTGCCACTCCTATGGAGACAGGTTTACGATTGAGTCTTCATGATGCTGGAGATGCATTTGATGCTGTTCTCTATCAGCAGGCTGTTGGATGCTTGATTTACTTATGCATTACTCGGCCAGATATTCAGTTTGCTGTCTCACAGATGAGCAGGTTTATGCATTGCCCAGGAGTCACGCATTGGAAAGCGGTTAAGTGCATCTTTCGCTACTTGAGTGGTACTCGGCTACTTGGGTTGTTTTATCCCAAGGGGGGATCACTACCGCCAGATTTGCATGCTTTTTTTGACTCAGATTGGGCTGGTTGCTATGACACTCGTGTGTCCACCAGTGGTTTTTGCTTCATGCTTGGTAGCTCATGTATATCTTGGTTGAGCAAGAAGCAGCCTACTGTGGCTACTTCCAGTTGTGAGGCTGAGTATAGGGCAGCTTTCACAGCGACTGTTGAGTGTGTGTGGCTCAGACGCCTTATGGCTGATTTGGGTGTTGGCCAGTCTTCTGCCACCACCATCTTCACTGACAGTCAGAGCGCATTGGCAGTTGCGAGGAACCCTGTGTTCCATGCTCGCACTAAGCACATTGAGGTGCATTATCACTATGTCAGGGAGAGGTTCTCTGCTGGGGAGATCAGCTTGGCATATGTGCCCACACAAGAGAACATTGTAGACCTTTTCACGAAGGCTCTGCCTAGGGAGAAGTTTGAAGCTTTCCGCAAAGCTTTGGGCTTACTTCCTTTTGTGGAGTGATTTCCACATAGCTCGGCACTTCCTTATACATGAGTGCCAGCTTCTTGTTCACCGCATCACTCCCAGGGGGGATTTGTTGATATATTTAGGTAGTGATGTGTGTGAACACTCTAGGACCGCCGGGGCACTTTTTTCCCTCTTTAGGAGGTTTTTTTCCCCCGGCTTGTATATACGCCTATTGCGCTAATGGGCTACTTATCTTTGTACATTCTCTAGTAATACATTCAGTCTTGTGTGTTGTGCTCCAAGCTTCTTCTTCTTCCTTGTGCTGTTCGCGTGCTTCCGCAGACGTCTAACTCCAACACTAAATATCCTTAGATGTCACAGGCTTGGTTTTCTACCACTCCAAGCTTGCACCATTGTCTTCCCATGTACTCCACTTATTCGAATCTTTTTCATGGACATACTTGACACGAAGGAAATACCAATTGGATATACTTTAAAACATAGATAAAACAAAATAATGTTGAACTTTGTTTTGAAGATGTAAATGCAAATATATCAAATGCAACTTGTGAAGCTATGGGTCTAAATAAACTTCCTAAGGAACTAAAAAAGAAGTATGAAAAATTTACCTTTTTATCTAATAATATCTCTATCATTCAACTAGAAATTAACCTCATGTTTCATGTGAGGAGCAATCACATAGAGGTCCATTATCATATTCAGATAGAAATGATTCTACATAAAGTGATGGATATTCAACAGTTTAATAATAATATTGAGGCTAAAAACATATTTAGAAAGCTTTTTGACTTGAATCTCAAGAATCTCAAAGAAAATATCAACCTAAAAGACATAGCTTGAAGATCAGTTTGAGAGGGAGTGTTGAAACTGTGAAAGTTTACCTAGAGTCCTACAAGTCAAATGGCTCAATAAATCTATGAACGTATGCTCCAAAATTTATAAGGATAAACACAATTCTAATGTACAATTCTAGTAATTGGTGATTTACACACATCTATATCGGGGATTACAAGGTAGACACATGTTGGATCAAAAGGCTTTTTAGAAAGATACAAGAACTTTCAATAGGGAATAGTAGTTCCACACTATCCATAACACATCCCATGTTTCACAAAGCCAAGAGATACAACTTGAAACTGGATTTTCTTGAAAGGTAACTAGTTTATTATTCATAGGAAAACTATTTTGCAACCGAAAAATGAAGATTAAATCTTTCTTGGCCCAAAAGCCTATTACACCTAGAAGAAGGCCCAACCATGGTCTAAAGGACCTCTCTTGAATATGATTCATAGGTAAGCCTTGAAGAATGGCTCGGAGGCAACACTGTAGTTATATTTTATTCTCCCACGAAGCAAGCTATCATATATGCCTACATGGAACAAGTTTAAGATGTCATATCTCTTAGCTTGAGGGTTATCATAAGGTTCATTATGGGATTGGAGCACTCTGATCTATAACTCCACCTAAGCATGAACATAAAGAATCCAAGTTGGATTCATCTCCATTAGATAAGAAAATACAGTTAGCTTGTTAATGCAAGATTTACACAAAAATTTTTAACAATGGTTGATGGAAAATTGTATTCTCTATGGAAAGAAGGTTAGCTAGTTTTCTAATATTTTAAGTGGACAATAGGAAAGCTATATAGAAAGACAAGATTAACACACAGGTTTCTAAGAATGGTCGATCAAAAGGTGATGCAATTTGTGTAGGATATCTTGTTGAAAAAATGGTAATACAAAAAAATTGATGAACTAGGTTGGCTGATAACACACACACACACACACACATGGTGGCTATTTTTCAGCATTTCAAGTTTTTTAAAAAAGGAAGAAGAAGAGCACGTAGAACCATTGATCTCTTTTACATTAGGACTACAAAGTTATTCAAAGGACTTACGATGTATGCATGGGTGTTCATGGGCCTTAGATGGGTTCCTAGAGTATGCTCAAGACAATAACTACTATTGGTTGGTTTTCCTTATTTTGGTATGTTTAGCGAATCGAATTATCCGGATCTTGATTTGATGCTAGAGAGAAAAGAGACAGTTGTAAAACGCATCTACATCAGAGTATATGGTATTGAAGAAACCACGTCAACTGTCATACAGTTGAGTGAGTACCTTTGGTTCTGAAATTTTGGTTTTGTTTATTGAACATTGAGGACAAGATTCTTAGAAGGTGGAAAAATGTTATGCTTTGAAGCTAACAAGTAGCTAACCTTCATACATGCTTGTTTGGAACCAAGGCAAGATGCCAAGGTCCCTAGCTTGGGCATAGCCAATGCTTACACCTTAAAATTCCTAACGTAATATCCTATTCATTTTAGCCACATGAAAGGTTTAATCCTTAGAAAGGATTCTAAAAGGTGACTAATAAAGGGCTATAAAAAGGATGGATGATCCTTTTCAAGCATCCCATTTCATCTCTAGGATCTGCATTATCCACTATGCTATGAGCACGAAATATTTTTTGAAACTCAAATTGAAGTTGAAGTTTTTTTCTTATACGAAATCAAGTTCGAATGTTTGCAAAGATCTATCTGAAAGCTTGCATCAAAATTTAAACTATTGATACTACTTACCTTACCGTAGTGATACTGAGTTTCAGTGCTCTGCAATACTGAATAGACTAATCACATGTTGCACCTTCCACCTATACATCTACAGATTGTGCGGAGATTTCATTAACGTCAATCATAGATGCAAGATTATCAGTAATTCACATTAAGGTCAACATTATGGCTAGAATTTCTGTAGTCAAATGTTGTTTTCAAGGTTTTTATGTTGAAAATGCCTGTACATTGAAAGCTTGCCCATGTGAGCCTTCTCTATTGTTTTGTGGAGGTTAAAGCAATCTAATAGTAGTAAGTACTCTGCTATTCGCTTAACAAGTATGCATGAATAATAAGATATTTCAAACTTCAACATGGAAAATTAATAGCTGGGATTCTTTTTTTTAATAAAGAATTCAGAGCGTCTGGAGGTCATGCGAAATAATGGAAATATAGTGGGATAATGGAATCACCAGATGAATAATATTTATGAAAAACTTAGAGATGACATCAGCGATGACGGGGAGAGGTCCATGACCCGAATGTGATGCCATACTAAGAGCACATTGTTACAGAGCAACATGAGAATCTGTGACTCAATGAACTTCAGCTGCACACAACTGCACGGGTAGCATTAAACTAAAAGAGAAATCAAAGAATCAGTCAGTATACTGGATTCAAAAGTCATGTAAAGGACACACAAAGACACAAAAGATTTTTGACAACATGTGCAGAAACATGCTGTACTATATGAAACACGATACCACATCATGCAGGGCCTCAAATTGACTGGTATTTTGCCTGTCAAAAGCAGGTATTTTTTGGAACTTGTCAAATGACAAGCTGAGATTACTAATTTGTTTATCATTATTTATACATCTATTTGCAAATTATGTATATGCCCTTCATAGAAATATCACGATTTCTCATATGGAAGGTAGAAGCAGTATTTTATCTGTCATATGACATTTTGTCCTGCCCACCAAATTTAAGCCCTGACCACATGGTTGGACATTTTTAAGCAGTCGCATCGACTGACTCGTAGCATGAGCTTATCAGAGAGAGTGCCTGCTTGTACAGTTCATCTGCATGGAACAAGTGAATCAATCAATGCAACACCTAGACGTACTGGTGGAACTAAGCTGAAAAAGGAAATCCAATATAATATCAATACAACAGATCCACATGACATAGAACACCAGGAGCACTGGTAGCACTAACCTGAAACAGAAAATCAAATATGCAACCAATACAAGAGATCCACATGACATGGGAAGGACATAGAATAACAAATAAGGTTGTTGACCCCATCTGCACAGACATACATGTACTGTATGAATCTTGATACCGCTTGGATGGAAATCCTGGAACAGTTGAGTTTAATGATGGAAGCCACTGCGTTCATGGCATGACCCCATCAGATTATGTTGCTTACTTGTAGGGCAACATATGCAGTATATCCTCCATGGCTGGAAGGATGTACGGATGAATTTATCTTTCTCTTATCATCACCCTTTAGTGTGAGCACTCGTTGAGTCGTAGCACATGACTTTTGGCCATGTCTGGACTGGAAATTCTGTGCATTCTGTGTATCCTTGAGCAAATTCAGTGTCAGATTCATACTTGCTTTTGCATACAGTAACAGTGCATATAATTCAGCACAGCCTTAAAGATTTTGACAGTACGTTTCAATGTCAGCATAGCTATTGGACATCCACAATCCTTTCGATAAAAGGTCAGCTAAGCTCTAGAAGTGAGGTAGCTAGGAATGAACAGTTCTCAGATGCTGATGTATCTTACATAGGGCCTTACAGTCAGATCATTCTGGTTCACGACCCGCGACCACAACATCATTGACCTATGTCATCTTGTCCATAATCTCTCCGGTTCAGTGTACTTAAGGTATCTCACAGAGACAAGTTGCGCCGGGGCTCACCTTCGCCACTTTAATCAGCATCTACGTTAAGCGTCAACTTCGATGCACTCCATCGTAAAAATATCGGCCCGACATACCTTGCAGATCATCCCCGAGGGGTGCATCCGGAATGCGGAAGGACAGACTACACTCTTGAATGAACAGCAGAGTTTCTGTCAGTAATACTTATTGCGGTCCAATCAAACAGACAAAAACTCAAAATGTTTAGTCCAGAGCCGTTCCATCCTATTGCAGCCTGCCAGTGATAAGTGCAATCACGCAGAATGTTGCATTAACAACTGCTGGTACCGTCTCTAACGCTGGTTCTTCTCATTCTAGGAGCTGCGATAGATTTTTGCGCCTACAGAATTAGGTATCCTATATACCGCTGTAGCTGAACAAGATCGTGACGTGATTTGGCTGGAATCCAAATTTTGGATGCCACACGTGATTTGGCTGGAATGGACGTTTTGCGTAGCGCTATCGTACAGGCTGCGGCTGCAGTTGCTTATAATAATAAACAAAAAATTGTAGGTCCTCGACTCCTCGAAGGCTGAACTGGATGGAACTTTTTCCATTGTGATCTGTTCGTTTAGTTTTGCTCATTGAGTTGTACTGCTAAATCAATTGTGTTGAGTTGTTGTAGATGGTTGAGCTGAACTATTATTCATAGTCAAAGAGATATAGAGTCTATGCAATGAAATGTTAGCCAATCACTTCTCTCTATTTATGGTTTATGACAGAAAGAGGCCATGGAAATGCCCCTCTCGTAAACTCAAAGAGTCACACTCGGACACTTTGTGTGCCACTCAATATCGTCATGCATGGTGGCCAACTCCAAAGCCCTAGGCTAGTACTTATTTCAAATGAGCAAATTTTATTTCGAGGATCACACAGAATTAGTGCAATATAAGAAGGCCTCCTAAAGTGTGATGCAAATTATGTCCATATGTACTCAATTTTGGAGTTTGACATCTACAGAAGCACACAAACAACACATGGAAGAAGAAGAAGAAGCTTGGAGAACAACAAAATACTGAATATATTACCAAGTGAATTTAGGGTTATAGGCGTATATATAATTCGCGGGGAAAAACCCTACTAAAGAGGGAAAAATGTGCACGGGAGGTCGTAAGTGTGTTCACACACATTACCACTAAAATATATCAATAAATCTACGCTCATAGTGATGTAGTGAACAAGGAGTTGGCACATGCATAAGGAAGTGCCAAGCTATGTGGAATGAAATCAATTAACAAATGGAAATAAGCCCAAAACTTTTTGAAAAGCTTCAAAATTCTCTTTAGGCAAAGTCTTTGTGAAAAGGTTTGCAACATTATCTTCTGTGGGCACATAAGCCAAGTTGATCTCTCCAATAGAGAGTTTCTCTCTCACATGATGATAGTGCACCTTGATGTGCTTTGTGTGAGCATGGAATACAAACTTCCTTGCAATTGCCAATGTGATGTGACTATCAGTAAAGATGGAGGTGGTAGAAAATTGACCAACACCCAAATTAGCCAAAAGGCATATGAGCCACACACACTCAACAGTTGTTGTGAAAGCTACTATATAATCAATCTCACAACTAGAAGTGGCCACATTGAGCTGCATCTTACTCAACCAAGATATGTATGATCTACTAGGCAAAGCCAAAATCGCAGGTGGATAAAAGAGTGTCATAGCAACTAGCCCAATATGAGTTAGAAAAAAGTATGTAAGTTTGGTGGTAATGATCCCCCCTTCGAATCCAAATAGTTGGGTTCAAGTAGCAAAACATATGCTTAACCACCCCCCAATGCTTGACACTTGGGCAATGCATATACATGCTCATCTATGAGACAACAAACTGAATATCAAGTCATATTATGCATAAGTAGATCAATCATCCAACAACTTGCTAATAGAGAACAATATCAAATGCCTCTCTAAAATCATGAAGACTCAACCATAACCCTATCTTCAACCTTCAAGGCCAAAATGTTGGAATAGTGTGTCAATGTATTTTGTTTGATATAAACCTATCGCCCCCCCCCCCCCCCACCCATCAACTTACATAAATTGAATGCTTTAAAAATGATGCAAATGCCCCAAATCTGACATCTCAAAAGAGGCATGAAAATCAGCCTTGAATTCCAAAATATGATCCTCATTAGGACCAGTGAGCAACATATCATCAACATATATGGTAACAATTAGAAGTACATCATCTACATGCTTTAGATATAAGGTGCTCTTAGTTAGATTGTTCTCAAATCCATGTGCTAGAAAGTAGGCATGTATCTTTCCATATCAAGCACATGGTGCTTGCTTCAATCCATACAATGCCTTTTTCAAACTGCACACTTTGTTTTCATAACCTTTCTACACAAAACCACAAGGATGAAATACATATACCCTCACAAAACCACAAGGATGAAATACATATACCCTCACAAAACCACAAGGATGAAATACATATACCTCTTATGTAAATCATATTAAAAAATAGAGTACTTTTAATGTCAAACTAATGTACATTCCAACCAGGATGAGCTATAGGTGCACAAATGCTATGCTCAATGGTCATTCAAAATGTGGGAGCAAAAGTCTCATCAAAATCTTGATCGTAACCTTTGGCAACAAGTCTAGACTTATACGTCTCGATTGCTCCATCAGGCTTGGGATTTAGCTTGTATACCCATGAAGTGCCAATGGTAGTTTTTCTTGGAGGCAAGTCACATAAGGACCAAGTATCATTCTTCATAGTAACGGCATATTTTTTTTTGGATAGCACCCATCCAATTTTTTGAAGTTTGTACTTCATCAAAATAAAAAAGAAACTCCCATTGTCATCACAAAGATAAGAGAGAGCCATTGCATAACAATATGATGCAAATGAAGCATTATGAGAGCCTAAACAAGTATGAAATGATAAAGGTGCATCTAATTTGCTATCTCTCAAAGTTTGCACCTTTCATTTATTCATATTTTTTGCCACTTCTATGTCAACGTGTCATAATTAAATGCATCATGTAAATTTGCATCAACAATGGAATGATTTACATTATTATTTGAACCTATATAAACTTATAAGGAACCTCACTAGGATGAATACTTGATTATCGACCTATGAAAAGAGGCAACAAAGTGTCAAACACAAGTTCTAAGCTAATTGCCTAGTGTCTCCCTTTTACATGAAAATAAGGGATGAATTGCATGTTCCACAAAAAAAAAAAAAAAAAACATCACGACTAACTAGAATGCATTTAGTTTATGGATGATACAGATGATAGCCATTTGTTTTGTAACTATACCCAACAGAAAATCAATTGCTCTTCCATATCTGTGATGTTTGTCAAAAGAATATCCATCAAACGTCCTTCATTCATATGCTCACTTTCGACCTATTTTTTGAGGTAAGCAACATGAGCCTCATTTCTTTCTTGGCATAATGTTGTAAGAGTATCTGAGGCATCTTTTGCTATCCTACGAGAATGAATATGAGGGATAATGGACACATTTGACAAACAAAGACATTAATGTAAATGCATGTGAATCTCTGCCATTCCAATGAGGTTTCTCTACAATATTTGCAATAGGGACCACAACAAAGCCTCGAAATGGAAGATCATTATCTTCAACACCATTTGCATCACCTTCAATTACTATACTTGCAAGTGTAAGAGGAGGTTTTTCAACACCTTGCACAATATTCCATAGTCCTTTTGCTACTAATACATGATGCACCATGTATGCCCAAAATGAGTCATTAGTACCATCCAGATTATCCTCAACAGTCAGCATATGGAGTACATCATTGCTTTCTACCAAATGCAAAAAGTTCATGTATCTCAAAAAGTGTAACACAAGTACCCAACGAAGATTTGCTAAACATATAATAGACTTTGAGCTGCTTCTAGTGGTGAATAAAAAATTCTATATATGTTCGACACAACAAAATTGCCTACATTGTCACTATGATAATGTTTTTGGAGGTTAAAATGAGCTTAAATCAAAATTTCAAATCCATATAGTGAAGTTTTTTGAAATCGTGGCCCTGGGCGTGCTCATCAATTTTGTGTGATTTTGCAACTATGACTAAAGGGGTGCTAACAATGCCCTAGAGAAAGTGATGGCCTACTTTGATACCAATTGTTGGAGTTTGAGGTCTACGGAAGCCCATGAACAACACAAGGAAGAAGAAGAAGCTTGGAGAACACTACAAAACTCAATGTATTACCAAGTGAATGTACAAAGCTAAGTGACCTATTAGGGTTATAGTCATATATATAATTCATGGGGAAAAAACCTCCTAAAGAGGGGAAAAGGTGCCCTCACAATCTTGAGTGTGTTCATACAAATCACTACCAAAATATATCATCATTCAAGTGGACCTGATGCCCTTATGGAAAAGTTTGAATATCATGAATTGATGTTGTTCAGTTTATTTCATGATTAGGTCTTAAAAGGCACCCCAAAAAAATGTTGGATAATAGGGTGTCCTCTTTCCAAAATCACTTACTTATGATGCAAACAAAAATGTCCACATATAGCTGAACATAGATCTAGTTGGGCTCCACAAAACAAACAACATCTTGAGTGGTTCTAACTTGATGTAACCTACACCATTGCCTGGTTATGTTTATCCGAATCAGAAAGCTTATGACATTGCATTCACTTGGCCATTAGTTCCTTTTGTTTATCCAATTCATTACTACTTGAACCGTTACTTCCTTTTGTTTATCCAAACCATTACTACTTGAACCATTGCTTATGACATGGATCTGACTTGGTATAAGTTGCAGTATTAATACGTTATGATTATGATTGAGAGGGCACATTTATTTTTGTCTCGCATGAATTTGGTAGGAAACTATGAATTGGATTGTTAGATGATTTCCCATCTCATTTATGTAGCGTTAATAAAAGAAGGCTTTCATCTTGACAGAATAATAAAGAATCTCCACTTGATAATGGGTATTTTGTATACGAAATGCACCATCACAAGGATCAAAATAGGGGATTCTTTTTTAGTTTTTCCTCAAATCATCATTGTTATCAAGACAAAGACCAAAGAGTTGTGATAGGTCATCTTCCTCCACATGATAATGATAATGTATTGAATACACATCTTCCTGTAATTCTCTCTACATACACATGATAATGTTTGAATGTATTGAATACCTCTGACTTATCTTTGATCACATAGATAGTGATCCATCTGGTAGCATCATCAACATAAATCACATAATACCTTGAACCATTGATGCTCAAATCTTTTGGTGGTCCCCACACATCTGTGTGTACCAACTCAAGCTTCTCTGAATACATAAAACCATGCTTGGAATAAGATTGCTTATGAGCCTTACGTAATTGACATGCCTCACATCTCTATGTCATATGTTGTCCTGCAACATTAGGCAATCCAAGCACTGAACCATTGTTAACCATATCTTTAATACCTCTTTCATTAAAATGTCTAAGCCTTTTGTGCCAAAGATCTAACTCTGAGATCTTATGTCCTCCATAAGTGTACAAAGCATGACCAATGTTACCTTGAATCTTCAATGTGAAGAGTATTCCTTCTTTCTTCCCTAAACAATTTGTTTATACCCATTGCTAGGGTCTTCCACAAAAACTCCTTCATTAGTGAACCTAACTTCATAGCCTTTTTCAACAATTTGTCCTACACTTATCAGATTCTTTGGAATTCTAGGAACATACAAAACCTTACTCAAGAGAGTACTTCCATCCTTGGCCTTCACTGATCCAATTGACTTCACATTGTGCTTTGTATTGTCACCTGTTTGAACTACATGATTAGTTACTTTATTCTCCAAATTAGTCATCAAAGCTATGTTGCCACTCAGGTGATTGCTACACCCGGAGTCAATGTAGAAGACTCTTTGGTCTTCACTTTGCCTTTCAAAAGTTGCATTCACGATCAATGTTGAATCCTCCTTCTAATCTGAAGCATAAGTGTAGTAGGTATTTTTGTATTGTTGACTTTGGAATCCTCTACTTGCATTTCTTCCAAAGTAACCTCTACTACCTCTACCTCTGAAATTACCTCTTTGATTTCTGCCACCTCTTCCTCTTGAATTAAAGTTCTGATTATATCCACCATTATTCTGAGTATTATGCCAACAATCATTAGCTAAATGATTTGTCTTACCACAAATCCAGCAAGCTTTGACTCCATCTTTATTACTTCTGCCTCTTCCTCTACCTTTGCCACCTCCTCTTCCTCTTAGGAAGTTAGCTTGGCTAGTTGTACAAACCTTCATCTTCATTTGCTTGTTGCTTCCCTTTGCTATTCTTCTTCTTATCCTTTGAATACATTGCTTGACCTGCACTTTTATCACTTTCACCTTTGACATCCTGCTCAAAGGTTAGCATGTGTCCTAGCAACTGATTTAAATTAGGAGTAAAATGATCTAGTGATAATTCAGTAGACAAAATGAATGGCTTCCATTTTTCATCACCTCTCAAACCTTTAAGGATTTGCCTTAACAATTTATCCTCCTCAATATCTTCATTAACTGCTCCTAATGCATCTGCAATGTCCTTCATCCTTGTTACATAATCTGAGATGGATTGAGAGGCCTTCTTCTTGAATGTGGTAAATTCTGCCCACAAGGATGCCTTCCTTGACTTTGTGGTGTTTTGGAAATGCTCCTCCAAAGCATTCCATATGTCACTTGCACTTTCAAGACCTCTAATGTGAGGTAGCAAGTAGTCATTAACTGCCATGTATATAATGCTCCTGGCTTGAGCATCTCTCTTCATCCAAGTCCTCAAATATGATAATTCCTCCCTAGTTGGAACACTAGGATCTCTGAACTGAGGCTTTTCTTCTTCTCTTGTAATATAACCTATCAAGTCTTTGCTCATAAGATGAGCTTCCATCCTCATTGACCATGCTGGATAGTTCTCTCTATCGAGTTTCTCTATCTGAAGAGAATCTCCCATCCTTTCTTCACCTGTGTATTAAATCCTTCTAGCTTTATGAGGAATAAGGTTACCTTTGCTTCGAATGATACTCCTTTTGTCTTCCTTGATATCTTATGGCCTCCTTCTCAAGCTTTGATCTCAAGCTTTCACCTTTTGAATCTTCAATTGTTGAATTCTTTATGACTGCAACAGTCGGGATTCTCCTTTCTTCAATTTTGATACATCCTGCTCTGATACCAGTGATGGAGAGTGTTAATCTCCAAAAGAACAAGCTACTCTTGAAGTTAGAGCACCTCTATATCAAGAGTAACTCAAAACCTTTACCAATTTAGAGGATCAATGATCAATTATCAAAATTTTGGACAAACTGTGAAGAAGATGACTACATAGAAAGTCTGCTGCACATAACTCACTCATTGACTCATCAAATGTGTAAAGTTTTTTATAAAACTTTGCATAAGGTGTCGTCTACAGTTTGCACACCTTCTCCAAGTTACATCATTCCAAAAGGTTCTGTAGATCTTGCGAAATGATCCCTAACGTCACCTATGTCTAAAACTATAGTTCTTTACAGTCGACTTTGACACCTGCAACTTCTAAAGCTTGGTTCTCTCAAACTAGAACCCGTTTATGCAAATGCTTTAAGCCATAGATGGCTTACCTTCCAACTTAGATTTTGACTCCTGATTTCTGCAAAAATTTACACTGTGCATTGAGAAATGATCAATTCTTTGATCATCGAGATTGCGCCTATTTCAGAAGACACTCAACACTTCACATATGAATGTTCCTACTCATAATTCTCACAACCTGAACACAATTAGAAGGTGAAAATTTGTACACAGGTCAATCAACTATAGACTTAGACTTGTACAAAAGCATTTCACAAAAGATTCAACACAGAAGGAGAACTCTCAGAAATATCGGGCGCAACTTTTCTTCATTTCTGGAAAACTTTGCATCTGAGTGATGAGAGAGATCTTACTCACTTCTAAAGTGTCTAATGACTCATACAACTTTTAATTTCTCTATTCACATGCTCTCTCATATTTGCCCCGACATTTTCCTTGTATATATAGGCAAATATGTACAAGCTCATAAATATACAAAAGTATCAGTGAGCTAACTCTAAGTTAATGTACATATGTATACATAACTTCATTCTCTGAACATATTCTTTCTTCATGCTTCATGAATTGATCTTTTCTTCAATCCTTGACATCAAAACTTCAATTGTTGATTTCCTTGCACCAACAAAAGAGCATGTGAAAAACATTTGTATATGTATAGGTATATGAACACACACACACACACACACACACACACACACACACACACACATATATATATATATATATATATATATATATATATATATATATATATATATATATATATATATATATA
Organism: Ceratopteris richardii; assembly: GCA_020310875.1. NCBI lineage: Eukaryota > Viridiplantae > Streptophyta > Polypodiopsida > Polypodiales > Pteridaceae > Ceratopteris > Ceratopteris richardii. The sequence goes on along the minus strand of CM035421.1, from coordinate 72,505,882 downwards.
TATATGTGTGTGTGTGTGTGTGTGTGTATGTGTGTGTGTGTATGTATATGTATAGAAATATATATATATATATATATATATATATATATATATATATATATATATATATATATATATATATATATATATATATATATATATACATATACAAAAATATGCATATACATACATACATACATACATACATACACACACACACACACACACACACACACACACACACACACACATATATATATATATATATATATATATATATATATATATATATATATATATATATATATATATATATATATATATATATATATATATATATATATATATATATATATATATATATATATATATATATATACATACATACATATATATATATATATATACATACACATATATATATATATATATATATATATATATATATATATATATATATATATATATATATATATATATATATATATACATACATACATATATATATATATATATATATATATATATATATATATATATATATATATATATATATATATATATATATATATATATATATATATATATATATATATATATATATATATATATATATACACGCACTAATACAATAGTACAACTAGTACAATATTACCTTCTCCATAATGAAGTGGCAATGTACCTCGATATGCTTTGTTCGAGCATGAAAGAAAATATTTTGTGCTAACTATGTGGTGCTAAGATTATCAGAATAAATGATGATATGCTTCTACATTTCTACACCTAGATCTGCAAGTAGCATCATTAGCCATGATGCCTCACATACTACCATTGCAACACCTCTATACTCAACCTCTATACTTGAAAAAGCAATAGTGGGCTGCATCTTGTTGCTCCATGTAACAACATCATTCTCAAGTGAGATTAGAAAATCACTCGTAGATCTTCTATCTAGAACACTACCAATGCAATCTACATCCTTGTATCCATGAGCCTACAATTTTAATCGAGCTTTATAAAACAATGCATAATCCAAAGTAGCATTCACATAATGTAAAGTGTGTCTCAAAGCAACTATATGTGGTTTCATGAACCACATTTAGATGAATACAAGGCATGAACCACATTTAGATGGATACATGTATACATTAAGACCAGATTTAGATGGTTTCATGTGGTTGCAATCTACATCCTTGTATCCATGAACCTGCAATTCTAATTGAGCTTCATAAAACAATGCATAATCCAAAGTAGCACTTGAATAATGTAAAGTGTGTCTCAAAGCATCTAAATGTGGTTCCTTAGCAACTTGCATAAACTAACTCTCAAGTCCCATAATGTATCTTAGATCAAGCCTTCTAATTGTGTGATGTACAAAACTTCCCATAATTTTCCTATGGATAGTAGCATTTTTTAATGCTTCACCTGAGGCAATATCAAACTTCAAATTCCGATCTAATGGCATAGAAATTCACTTACAATCAACTGTACCATACTTCTATAGCATAAGACAGTCATATACTTCTTTTTGTATGTATAAACTCAATGCCTAAAAAGTAGCATTGTCATGAAGGCGCTCAATTGGTTGGACCAATTCCAATTGCCAGTGTTCCAAATGATGGTCCACGCGGGGTACTTCAAGCAAAGTCAGGTGCGTTGTGTATACACTTCACTATCAAAACTAGTTTGTGAACAAGAATGAAGCAATTCCAACTATGCAAAAGCCTTCAAACAACACATCTTTGTGATTCAAGACTCTATCAATCTTTGATCATATGGTATCCTTCGAGTGAATGATATATCTACCAACAACTGATGATGTATAAATGCTTCCAAACTATCACGCTATCATGGATGAATTGTCTTCCTAAATTTCTCTTTTAGAAGTGTTATACTTTATGGAATAATGGAATGTCATATGGATAATAATGTCTTGAGGTTTTTAATGTGATCTGTGTTTTGATTTAGTAGGTGAAGAATCATGAGGGTTCGAATGCACATGGACTTACTCAGATATTTTTGAAGATAGTTAAAAGATAGTATTTTAGATATTTTTTGTAAAAGTAATAGATCACTTTAGAAAGAGACATTTTTGTAAAAATAATAGATTTCTTATAAAGTAATGATTTTTTAAATAAATCTGATTTTTGTAGATGCACACTTTTCAAAATGCCATCCTCATGTATCTTCTATTGAGGACGTAATGAGAAATACCTATAAATACACATACTCTGATAGACTCATCCATAATAGTATGTGGGGGGAGATTGTACCCAATCTTGTGTGAGTCTCTTGTGTCTTTCTGCAAGAGAATGAGGATTACGACCACCATATACTAGAGAGATGACTCTCCTCCCAACCAAATGCCTCTATATATAGCTCTCTGCAGGGGACTGCCTTCTTGGGCAGGTGGATACTAGCCAGCCATGTGTCGGCCATGTAACTACATGTGCGCCAAGTGTCCCAGTCAACTCGAGTTAACTCAAGTGGATGCTTCTAGAAGGCTCTAGATCTCTTTGGGCAAAATACTCTCCCCATGTTCCCCATGGGGATTGAACCCAAGACCTCCTCCTTCACATCCTTGAGACTTAACCACTAAGCTAAGTGGATCACTTGTTCACAAGAGCACAAGACCTCCTAGTAAGTCTAAACTCGAGATCTTTGGTCATACACACGGATGACCAAACGATGTCCGATTTCATATATGTCTGAACCGGTCGGACCCGTAGATCATAAACTGACTTTATTAGATTCTTCCCCCGTTGGAAAATATTTGTCCTTGAAAATAGAGCTATATATCTACTGTAGGCAACCCCCGAGCCTCATGTTCTAAAACTGGAAGAACATGGTCATGTTCTAAAACTGGAAGAACATGTCTCATCTCTGTGGTGGCATCCCTGTCCGAGAAATTCAAAACACTGTCTCGATTTGCACTTTGATAAATTGATCAAAGTTCAAAGTAGTGAGTGAATAATAAGGGTGGATCTAAAAATATCCTTGGCCAATTCATAGTTTCTCGATGTGCGATCTAGGCACAAACATATGAACTGGGTGGATTCAAATTACTAGTCCATTTCTAGGCATGAATGGAGCATGGACTTAGTAACGAAGGTGGGATTCTTATCCCTCATAAGACTTTGAGAACTCTTGATTCACTTGAATTTATTTTGGAGATCTTTAAGTCTGGTTGTCTTAAACATCGAACTTAAATGTTTGTACAATGGTTTACTTTGATCCAACAATTACTTGATTTTTTCACCCGACTAGAGGACTACTTTATTCTAATGAGTTTAGAAATCTTATGTAAACTATAGGAGAGAAGTTTACCATTTTCTTTGAGTCAACCATACTATAACTTGACCAATTCAAATTCAAAATGAAAATTGTCCAACTTAGGACACTTTTCTCAAAGACTTGCTAAAAGTAAGTTATGATCTAGGGGTCCGACCGGTTCACACAGATCTGAAATCGGACATCGTTTGGTCATAAACTTACTTTATTACACTTTCTATTCTATTTATGCTTTTGTGAGATTTCGTTTCCGTACTATCCTCTGCATATGTACATCTACAAGATCAAATCAATAGTGGTATCAGAGCCAAGGCACATCTATAGAGGTGTGCATATCGGCATCGGATCATGATTCATGGCATCCGCTCATGATTCTGCATCGATTTCAATCATCATGTCTAGGTTTTTGTTTATCAAGTTTGTTTGGTTTTGGTTCTTCACTGTTCTTTTTCAAATTTTCTTGAATTTGTTATTGTAATATCTATGTTCACTATAGTCATTCTGGTCACTATCCTCACTGTACTCACTGTGCTCATTGTGCTCCCTGTGCACTATTCACTATTCGAGTTCGGTTCGGTTATCAAGTTCGTTTATCAATTTAGTTATCCATGCTGTTACTCTTGCAGCTTACTCCAAGGCGTCGACTATGGCATATAACTATAGCATAACTTTGGCATCTTTGGATTCTTTAGCACTCATGGTTCTCTTGGTTCACTTTGCTTCCCTTTGGTTCTGTTGGCTACACGCAAACCAACTCTAACTTAAGAGTGGCAATAACAGCTTCCTTATTTCTATAGTTAGCCTACTTAGTTACTTATTTAGTATGTACGGGATTTGAATGCACAACCTCATACTTACAAGAGATATGCTTTATCACTACCCTATTTCACTTCTTAATACCCCATTCCTTTTAATTGATATCTAACATAAATTCTAAACATCTCTTCATCTTATTTATTTATTTATTTATTTAGCACTCTCTTCCATTTATTTATTTATCAAACACTCTCATTTATTTTATTTATTTATTTATTATTATTACTATTATTATTATTATTATTATTTATATATATACACTATTATTAAAATTCTTTTCACATGCTTAGTCCTAAGTTTTGGTTCTATATAAGGCCATGTAATCTACCCATAATATGAGGATTTTGGTACATCACCTCTACCTAGGGTACCGATTGAGCAACAAGTGGAGTTTTTGCGATACGAAATCCAACATGCTCAAAACGAGATAAAAGAATGTGATGCTGCACTCCATGATGACAATAACCTAGTTAGGGTAGTGAAAGCCATTATCACCACTCAAGAACAAGACACACATTCCAAGATTGATGCCAAAAATTTCCAATTTCTTGATTTGATGGGTGAAAGGATGGCTAATTTGTTCTTTCATGGCTATCCCAATTTGGTGACTTTTATTCTGATGAATCATATTCTTAAATTGACAAAGTGAAATTTATTACTAATTATTTTGTGGATAAGGCCCAGTTATGGTGGAATGTTTTGTGGCATAGCATCATTACCCCACCACATGGACTGCATTTCAAGAAAAGATCAACGAGTCCCTCCTTCCTCCCCAGTTCCACTTACATGCTCGTGGATCATGGAAAAATTTTGGATGGAAAGATGGAGATACTGTGTCTACCTACCTTGAACACTTTTGGCAACAATTACTACTTATTCATTTGCTTTAAAGGATTCCTAAAGTTACCTTGCAATGGAAGTATGAAGAGGTTTGGAGGTGAGAATCCAATCCAAGCTCAACCCACTATGCGCAAAAACCCTCTATGAAGCTATTTCTTTTGCACATGATGCTGAGGAGGAGTTTTATGAAATCCATTTGCTTACAGAAAATGCATCAATGACAAACAATCAAGCCCAATTTTCCTTTTGAGTGTCCTTTCACTACTTTCTCTTTCCCTATGTTTCAGCACCCACCTACATTTTAGTGCCCTCCTCAATCTAATTTCTCACGAGTACCCAAGACAACCCCTTTATAACCTACAAAACCTCCAACCTTTCACACTATGATGATGGATGCTTAACAAAGGAGGCCCCATGTCACTTGCTAGCATTGTGGTAAGTTTGGTCATACTAAAGCCAGACGTAGGTTCCAAACTAACGACATGAAGCCTTTCGGAGCTCAAGTATACAACGTGGAGGTGGTTCATTAAGACATTCAAATTGATTGGACCAAAGAAGCATTGGAAAAGGATCTAAGTACCTTGGGTAATGAAATTTCTATTCATTCTTTACTTTGCATGCAAAGTACTATTAATGGTAAAGTTGTTAATATTTTACATGATGATGGTAGTTCATATGATTTTATATCTTATACACTATTGAAAGATCTTCAATTCTATCCACTTCCTTCTATCTATAAAGTCAAGGCTGCATTTCAAGGAAATTGATATAATGTTACAAGTGAAGTGCATAACGTTCAGATTTGTATAGGTTCATACATAGATGAATGCACATTCTTAATTGCTCCTTTGAAGTCCAATGATCTTATACTTGAAATTCCTTTTTGTCATCATTATAATCCATGCATTGATTTGCATACACATATAATTTTTTTGTTATACTTCATGAAGTAATGGAATGTTAAATGGATTTTAATGCCTTGAGGTTTTTAATGTGTTTTGTGTTTTGATTTAGAAGGTTAAGATTCATGAGGGTGTGAATGCATATGGAATTATTCAAATATTTTTGGAGATATTTAGAAGAATATTTAGAAGATATTATTTTAGTTATTTTTTGTAAAAATAATAGATCGCTTTAGAAAGTGATGTTTTTGTTAGTAGGTTACGATTTTGTTAATAAAGAAGCTTTTTATAAGAAAGCATGCTTTTCAAAGTGCGGCCCTCATGTATCTTTTATTCAGGACATAATGAGAAATACCTATAAATACACATACTTTGATAGAATCCTCCATCAGAGTATGTGAGGAGGGGAGATTATTCCCAATCTGGTGTCAAGTCTCTTGTCTCTTATTATTCTCTGATTACTTTTGTGTGCTTTCATTTCTGTACTATCCTCTCCGTATGTGCATCTACGGGATTTGAAGGTCAACAATGGTATCAAAGCCAAGGCACTTCTGCAAAGGTGTACGTATCAACATCCGGCCATGATTCATGGCATTCGCTCATTAATCAGCAGTTGTCTCAACCATCCGGTCCAAAACTAGGTTTTGGTTCTCTACATAAGGCCATGGATCCTAGCCATACTACTGACGATTTTGGTTCCTCACCCCTACCCGAGGTACCAATCGAGGAACAATTAGAGCTTTTGCAGCATGAACTCCAACATGCCCAAAGAGAGATTAAGGAATGTGATGCTACACTCTAGCAACTGCAAAGTGATGACAATAATCTAGTTAGGGTAGTGAAGGCCATTATCACTTCTCAAGAACAAGGCATGTCATCCAAGATTGATGCTAAAAATTTCCAATGTTCATGACTCGATGGGCGAAAGGATGGCCAATTTGTTCTTTCATGGCTATCTCAGTTTGATGACTTCTTTTCTGATGAATCATACTCTGAAAGTGAAAAAGTGAAATTTGTAACTTACTACTTGGTGGGTAAGGCCGACTTATGGTGGAATGTTTTGTGCCATAGCATCGACTGCCCCACCACATGGAAATCATTTCAAGAAAAGATTAAGGAGTCCTTCCTTCCTCCTTAGTTCCACTTACATGCATGTCAATCATGGACAACTTTTGGATGGAAAGATGGAGACATTGTGTCTACCTATACTGAACGTTTTATGCAATGAATATTAGTTTTTTTTTTTCTTGAAACGATTCCTGAAGATGCCTTGCGAAGAAAGTATGAAGAAGGTTTGGAGATGGGAATCCAAGCTGAAATCAACACTCTACTTGCAACTCTCTATGAAGCTATTTCTTTTGCACATGATGTTGAGAAAGAGTTTCAATCCCTCACCAAGTCCATTCACTTATAACAAACGTGTCAACAGCAACCATCAATCAAGCCCAATTTTCCTTTCAAGCATCCCTTCACTAGTCTTTCTTCTCCTACTTATCAGTGCCCACTTACTTTACGATGCCCCCTACTTTTCAGCACCCTCCTCAATCCAATTTCTCACCTCATCACTAGTATCCAAGATCACTCCCCTATAACCTAGAAAACCTCCAACCCATCAAACTACAATGATGGATGCTCAACAAAAGAGGCTCCATATCACTTGCTAGCATTGTGGTAAGTTTGGTCATAGTAAAGCTAAATGTAGGTTCCAAACTAACAACATGAAGCCTATTGGAGCTCAAGTACACAACATGGAGGTGGTTCTTGAAGACATTCAACTTGATTGGATTGAAGATGCATTGGAACAGGATCTAAGTACCTTGGGTAATGAAATTTCTATTCATTCTTTACTTTTCATGCAAGGTACTATTAATGGTAAAGTTGTTAATATTTTACATGATGGTAGTTCGCATGACTTTATTTCTTATACACTAGTGAAAGATCTCCAATTAAACCCACTTCCTTTTATGTATAAAGTTAAAACCACATTTCAAGGAAATAGATATAATGTTGCAAGTGAAGTGCATAAAGTTCAGATTTGTATAGGTTTATACATAGATGAACGCACATTCTTAATTGCTCCTTTGCAGTCCTATGATGTTATACCTGGTATGCCTTTTCCTCATCATTATAACCCATGTGTTGATTATCATATACACACCATGAGTTTTATGTATGACAATCAAGATATTTGTTTGTCTCCAACACATGAATTCCAACCATTTCCATTAATTATTCATACTCAAGGCAAACATGCATTTAGGAAACGCTAAAATTCATGCATTGTTTTTTTCAATAACATAGTTGATTATACACATACACTTTCTGATGCAGATAAATCATTTATGGATTCCTATAAGGCTTGTTTTATGGATGATTTTCCTTCTCAACTACCACCTTCTAGGGGACCATTTGACCATATTATAGATTTAATTCTTGGTAGTTCTCCTCCCCATAAAGCACCTTATAGGCATGGACCTTTACATCAACATGAAATAGCTAACCAAGTTAAGGATTTACTCCATAAAGGACTTATAAGGCCTAGTTCTTCTCCCTTTGGAGCACCTATTCTTTTAGTAGAGAAGAAGAACAAGTCATGGGATATACATTGACTATAGAGCGCTCAATAAGATCACAATTAAAAATAGATATCCTATTCCTATGATAGATGATTTGCTAGATAAACTTCGTGGAGCATGTGTTTCTAGCAAAGTTGATCTTAAATCTGGGTATCATCAGATACAAATGACACAAAATGACATTTGTAAAATTGCCTTTAGAACTCAAACTCGTCACTTTGAATTCATGGTAATGCCTTTTGGACTTACCAATGCACCTGCTACATTTGCACACATGATGAATAACATTTTTCTTGAATATCAAGCTTTTGTTCTTGTTTTCTTTGATGATATACTTATCTATAGTGAGAATTATGATGATCATGAAAAGCATTTAGCAATAATTTTTAAGTTCTTATGCAAAAACAAAATTTATACCAATCCTTAAAAGAGTTACTTTTTTCAAAAAGAATTAGAGTATTTAGGACATATTGTTTCTGGTCAAGGTGTTCATGTAGATGCAAAGAAAATTATAGTAATTAAAGAATGGCCTATAACTCAATCTATGAATGATGTTTGACCTTTTCTAGGATTCGCTAGTTTTTATAGAAAGTTTGTAAAAGTTTTTTCTTAGTTGGCACTTCCACTCACATTATTATTGTAGAAAAAGTTAAAATTTGCATGGGGATTAGCACAAGAACAATCTTTTGAAAAACTCAAATATGCACTTTCTCATGCACCTGTTTTGCGATTACTTAATTTTGCATAGCCTTTCCATGTACTTACAAATGCTAGTGGTTCAGGTATAGGTGCTGTATTAATGCAAAATGACGATCCTATTGCATTTGAAAGTAGGAAACTTAAACCTTTTGAAACGAATTATAGTACATATGATAAGGAACTTTTAGTTGTTTTGCATGATTAAAAATTTGGAAACATTACCTTATGGGTGCAGAAGTCATAATCAAAACAGACCAACAAGCTATTAAGCATTTATTAAATCAACCATTGATTTCTGATTGACACATTAAATGGTCTTCATTCATATAAAATTTTCAGCCTATGATTTAATATCAACCTTGCAAAGCTAACATTTTAGCTGATGACCTTAGTCATCTCCCATCCCCACAAACAAAAATTATTTCAATCAAAATATTTCTACTATTCATATTCATTCATTTCATGACAAGATTCCTACTTATGCATCTGATTTGTATTTTTCACAAACATGGAATGCTTTCAATAACACTCCAACATTTAGTGAGGATCACTACACATTTCATAATGGATTCTCGTATCTCAAACACAAGTTATGCATTACACAAGGTTTTAAAGATTTTTGTTTGAAAGAGATGCATGAACCACCATATATGGGTCATAGGGGCATTAAATGTATTTTTCCACATCATGGTTTTCCAAAAGTAATTCTTTGAGATCAAGATGTTTGTCTTTGTAATCACTTTTGGGTTGCATTATTTCAAAATTTAGGTTCCAAAATGGACTTTAGCTCTGCATTTCATCCTAAAAGTAATGGGCAAAGTGAAGCTATGAATATTCCTATTTTGGAATTTTTACATTGTTATTCTTTAGATAATACAAGTAATTGGGATGAGGAACTCCTGTCACTACAATTTTCATATAATAACACAACACATACCACTATTAGAAATGCACCATATGAAATTATGTATGGTAAAAAGCTTTCGACTCCCATGTCTATCACTCAAACTGACATACCTATGGTTGATTCTTTTGCACAAGATCATATTTCCATACTTCATGAGGTTCATGAGCAAATTAAAAAGAGTCAAGAATGTTACATGCATAATGTTAATAAGAAACGAGTAGCTAAAGAATTTAATGAAAATGATTTTGTTTGGTTATATATAGTTAAAAGACATTTGAAAAATATTTCACAACATCCTAAGGTTAAACTTGCACCACATTATTATGGACCTTTTTGTATTATTCAAAAAATTAATGAGAATGCTTTTAGACTAGGCATACCCTCTCATTGGAATATACATAATTCTTCTCATATCAGTTTATTGAAATCTTTTAAAGGAACTTTACCACTCACTCCTATTTTAGATGATCCTCCTTTGCTAGAAGAGGATGCTTAAATTTTAGATCGAGAGAAAATACTTGATTATGATGTTACTACTACACACATAGCTAACCAATATCATAGATGTTTAGTTAAATATAAAAATCACTCACTTGAAGAATTTCAATCACTAACTCCACATTATGATAATTTGATTTCTCCTTATCATTGACAATCACATTAAATTCCAATTTTCCAATTCCATGCATGTGTTTTCACATGGAGCATGCTTATGATTGTTCAGTGATGGGACATGTGACTGGACATCCATGTCTATTGTATTCATATCAATTGACGTGAGTTGCTTATCAACTGGGAGGCACGTTATAATTTATGGAATAATGGAATGTTAAATGGAGTTTAATGCCTTGAGGTTTTTAATGTGTTTTGTGTTTGGAATTAACACGTGAAGATTCATGAGGGTGTGAACGTGTATGGACTTATTCAAATATTTTTGGAGATATTTAGAAGAATATTTAGAAGATATTATTTTAGTTATTTTTTGTAAAAATAATAGATTGCTTTAGAAAGTGACTTTTTTGTAAAAATGGTAGATTATAATTTTCTAAATAAGGTAGCTTTTTGTAAAAAGCACGCTTTTTGAAGTGTCACCCTCATGTACCTTCTATTCAAGATGCAATGAGAAATACCTATAAATACACATACTCTAATAGACTTGTCCATCAGAGTATGTGGGGGAAGATTCTACCCAATCTATTGTCAAGTCTCTTGTCTCTTTCTATTCTCTAATACTTTTTGGTGATTTCATTTATGTACTATCCTCTACGTATGTGCATCTGTGGGATTTGAAGCTCAACATTTTTAAGTTTAACAATCAAGATGTTTCTTTGTCTACAATGCATGACTTCCAACCATTTACATTAATTAGTCATACTCAAGTCAAACGTGCATTTAGGAAAGGCTACAATTCATGTATTGTTTTAGTCAATAACATCGTTTATTACACACATACACTTCCTAATGCACATAAATCATTTATTGCTTCTTATAAGTATTGTTTTATGGCTAGTTTTCCTTCTAAACTACCACCTTATAGGGGATCTCTTGACCATGAAATAGACTTAATTCTTGGTAGTTCTCCTCCCCATAAAGCACCTTATAGGCATGTACCTTTAAATAAAACAGAAGGCTAATCAACCTAAGGATCTAATCCAGAAAGGACTTATAAGACCTAGTTCTTCTCCCTTTGGAGCACTTGTTCTCTTAGTGGAGAAGAAGAACAAGACTTATAGGATGTGCATTGACTATAGGGCACTAGATCATTATTAAAAATAGATATCCTATTCCTAGGATAGATGATTTGCTAGATAAACTTTGTGGAGCACATGTCTTTAGCAAAATTGATCTTAAATCTAGGTATCATTAGATATGAATGACACAAAATGACATTCATAAGACTACCGTTCAAACTTAGGCTGGTCACTTTGAGTTGATGGCAATGCCTTTTGGAGTCACCAATGCACCTGTTACATTTGCACGTATAATGAATAACATTTTTCTTGATTACCAAGCTTTTCTTCTTGTTTTCTTTGATGATACACTTGTCTATAGTGAGAATGACAATGACCATGAAGTTAATTTAGCAACTATTTTGAGTTTGTTATGCA
>CM035421.1:72103764-72488764 GCA_020310875.1 Ceratopteris richardii | reverse complement strand
AAAAACTCCATGTTCAACATGATCAAGAACCCCACATCATGACCTTTGATAGAAGAGATCAGAGTTAAAGGTACAAGTAAGAATTGGTGAAACTCCTTCATTACATCTAGAACCTTAGCAAGCACATATTATAGGTGATTAAAAGCTACTCGAGATTCGCAGTACATGTGTGGCAAAAGTCCCACATTTTAACAAGGCAATTAAGATCATCCCTTTGTACAATTAAGATCCTCATTGAATGTTGGGCCATATTCATAGCATATCAAATGAATATCACAAAAGCATTCCCAAGGGAAGATTATAATCAACAAAACTATATCAAACAACATCCACACATTCATCAGAGAAATGCTCAAGATAAGTATAGCTTTGCACAAAATGGAAGCAAACTTGGTATTATATTTCTATTAAAATGATGTTTACATTTCATGTATGTTTTAAAAGAATAATAAGACTCTACAATAGAAGTTGATCATAGGTTTCCCCAGGCTCATGCATAATGGGCTCCTCTGGAACCCTAGAATACATATCCTACCTTTCTTGCTCCAAGATTGGCTCTTCAAGGTCAGCCATGTCTCCCGGTTCATCTGCAAGTGGGGGAACAAGCTCCCTTGAAGATGGTTGGAATCTCTCCATGTCTGCAATGTGCTTCCTTCCAACCTCTTGGTCTTCATCTGGGGATTCATTCAACCCATTGATTCTCATTTTAATGAAGCTCACTTGAGCATCATTCTTCTCCACAGCTATGCAGTGCGTGAACATCTTTAAGGAGCAAGTGAGAGTCGTTCCTGAAACAGAAGAGAACCACTTAGAGGTTGATCAACATCATGGCTAATGTGAAATGTTACAATTGAAATTACCTGTGCATGAAAAGAGGTCTAGGACCCAGTCATCATCATTGGAGAATAGTTGAATCAATCTCATTATTAGTTTTGGTGGCTTCTGATAGGGGTTAACCAATGTCCTGTCCCCAGCTACATGACGAAGTTTCTTGGTAAGGCTGGGAACATGAGCACATTGGAGATCCCATTCTCATTCCTAACTCTAATGTGTGGCATTGACTTATGCCACTATGTCAATGCCAACCATCAACTTTCGATAGTAAATCGATGCCAGGCATCGACTTTTAGCAGTAAGTCGATGCCGAGCATCGAGTTGTAGTACAAAGTCAATGCCGAGCATCGACTTGTAGTATAAAGTTGATGCGAGGCATCGAGTTGCTACTAAAGTCAATGCGTCGCATGGAATTAGTGTTAGGTCAAATCTAGGTAGCTAACCAGATAGCAAAGTAGGCATCCTCTCTCAAAAGAGAACCTACCCAATCACGAAATAGGATAAAATACTCCGATAAAGCTTTGTATGATGAGGTGGTTGGATACTCTGCTTGGACCTCTATCTAAGAAAAGCAGCCCAACCTCTTCATCATCACCTCTTGAATCTTCATGTATACTTTATGACTACAGTCACAAGAATGAAAGGGAGAGTAGGTTAGACCAGAAACATGGGAGGAGGGAAAAAGCATCTGAGAATAACATACATACTTATTTAGCTCACTCACCATCTCCTCCAGGATTAACTCCTTGGAGATTACCCTTGACAAAGTTGATATAATCAAATTTCTTGAAGGGCTCTCCATGGTGTGAGCTTCATGTCCTCAAGAGCCTCTTCAATCCAAAGGTCAACTTTCCTTCCCTTTCCCTTCAAATCAACCTGAGGGTCTAGCCTCAACTTCCGTTGCTTTTGGCCCTTGACCTCCTTGTTCTCCCACATTGTGAAAATCTTATCTTGCAGTTCCCAAATCTCACCTGTTTTGAATGCAAGCTGAAACCATGGATCATATTTTCTCAAAGCACCGGACTTTCTATTTTCATCCAGTGCAATGCTAACGTCAATAAGGCATTGCTTTTGTAGATTGGGATGTATTTTGCCAGCCTCCTTCAAGAGACAATCTTCGTATTCATGGTGGAAGAACCAAATTCTCTCTATGGAGGACATCTTCTACCTGTAGTCATTATCATTATTGTGATCCCAAGCAAGAAGCTTGGCTTCCTCAATTGTAAGCCCAACATAGATTTTGCACTCTGCATACCTAAAGAAGAATGTGGTGGGGTGCTCCTTCACTAGCTGTTTGCGGGCGTCTGCAGAGTGTGAACCACCAATAACGTAATATGTATAATCTTCAAGCAGGCTGCACGTGCAGATTATGTGGCTCCCTTATCTCAAGGGGCCTCCTCCTTGTGACTAGATCGATTGGTGGCCTATGGATGATATTGATTGGTAGGTGGAACAACTGCCCCTTCTTCACAAGTTTTCTTCGAGCTATGTCCTCCCTCATCTTGTTCTACTTAGTACCAAGAATTCTCAAAGCAAGCTCCCCAGCAGGTGCAACAATAATATCATCAGAGCTGGAGCTTGACTCAGAAGACTCCTCATCAACCACTCTCTTCTTTTTCTTCAATAGCTTCTTTTGCATGCACTGCTTACCCTTTGCCTTTATAGGGGTTGTCATCTTCTGTTGTGTTGGCATAATGTTGCCCTGGATCCATGGCATCAAGTCTCTAATCAGGTTCATTGAGTCCCTGCATATCTATGCAAGCCTCTCTGGCACACAACACTCAAGGCACAAGAAATCCATCTTGCATATTACATTTTGTAGCCCCTTCGATGTCTCTACCAAGAAAAGGAGGTTGTCGGAATCCTCATCTTCATAGTCCAGTTTGAACACAAGGCCATACTAAAAAGCCTGTGTTGTCATGATCTTGCCTCTCCCGTACGCCCTTGCAAACACAAGAAGGACTGCATTCTTCCCTTCAACATATTGAAGGCACCACTCTAGGTTTGTCATGTCCCAGAGTGGATGATCTTTCCTTAAGACCTCTATGTCCTTCGACCTCTCCTTCCTAGTTGCATCATCCTCAGCTATTTCAATGCTACTCTGTCCACCAGAGGACATGCCAACTGGGTTGTTCTCACAGGATAAAGATGCAAGGTTTTTCTTGGATTTTGTTTGGTGACCAATGCCTTTGTCATGATGCTGATCCACAGAGCTCACTGTGACTTTGAGCTTCTTGACATGCCTCTCACCTTTTAACTCACCATCCCTGAAATGGCCTCAAAAGCATTAGCTCTTACATTAATGTGTTTTTCAAGCTGAAGGGTCGATGTCACTCATCGACTTTAGGGTGCAAAGTCGATGCCAGGCATCGAATTGCACCCTACAATCGACGACTGACATAGAATTTGGCCTCAAAGTCGATACCAGGCATCGACTTCAGCCTGCAAGTCGATGCCTAGCATTGACTTAAGCCTGCAAGTTGATGCCTAGCATTGACTTAAGCCTGCAAGTCGATGCCTAGCATCGACTTAAGCCTGCAAGTCGATGCATAGCATCGACTTTAACAAGTCGATGCCGGGCATTGACTTCAGCCTGCAAGTTGATGGCAGGCATCGACTTTAAGGCTCAAGTCGATGCCTAGCATGGACTTGTGCCTTATGCTAGGCATCAACTTGCAGGCTTAAGTCGATGCTAGGCACCGACATGCATGCTTAAGTGGATGCTAGGCATCGACTTGCAAGCTGAAGTTGATGCCTGGCATCGACTTTGAGGCCAGATTCAATGTCAAGCATCGACCTAGAAGACATACTATTTCCTAAAACATAAAAAGGAATCTTTTAGGAATCTTTTCTTTTGTGTGATTTTCTCTACCTCTGGGTACTCTTGCCAACATTATTCTTCTCCGTTAGAGTTGCCTTGTTGGTTTGCTGAGCTCTATGCACCTTTGTTGTCTGTGCTCGATTGCTCTCTCTCGCTCGTGGATTTTGGAAATGAGAATGATACCCTCCTCATAGATAGATAGATAGATAGATAGATAGATAGATAGATAGATAGATAGATAGATAGACAGATAGACAGATACATAGATAGATAGACAGATAGACAGATACATAGATAGATAGACAGATAGACAGATACATAGATAGATAGATAGATAGATAGATAGATAGATAGATAGATAGATAGATAGATAGATAGATAGATAGATAGATAGATAGATAGATAGATAGATAGATAGATAGATAGATAGATAGATAGATAGATAGATAGATAGATATATAGATAGATAGATAGATAGATAGATAGATAGATAGATAGATAGATAGATATATAGATAGATAGAGAGCATCTCTTGATAGAGTACCTTTTTACTTCAACTCTTTACGAGAATTTTGAAGTTTTCGGCATCACCTCTAACTAGATTTTCTAGGTTTTGATCCCTTCACATGATCCTTTCATGATCTTGTGTTTTCCTTTGGGAACTTGAAACCTTTTGATGGAACATCCATCCTTCTTTGCTAGGATTTTCAAATGAAAAACCAATTAGAATTTCAAGTACTTGAATTTTCATAGATTCAAGTTCAATTGGTTTATTCTTGGCCAATTTGTAGTGACAAGAGCTTTTTGACTTCTTGTCTTTAGATTCCTTTCTTAATGATGCTTTAGGTACCTACCTTGGTCGAGACTTTTACAGGAATCTCTCTATTGCTTAAGTCTAAGCACCCGCTCATGCTTTCTAGATTTGTACCAAAATCCCTCTAAGGATAGGCAAACATTTATGTTTTACCTTCCATAGACTTAAGTACCATCTTCACGGTTGCAGACTACATTCTTGGAATTCCTTCACTCTATTCAGACTTGGAACAGCTTACTCTTTTCACAATTTTCCATTGGATAAATGGGCATTCTTAGAGTAGTTCCAATCGCAAGTTCTTGGAAAATCATGACCAAGCTTGATCAAGTCTAGTTGACCTTGCAACTAGAATAAAGACTTAGTCTTTATTATTAAGATCTCTTAAACTAACAAAAGCATCTTTGATTAGCCATGGGCTTTTAGAGATCTTTTCCCATCTCAAGTCTAGGCATACACTAATGCCTCTCAGATTCCAAAGCTAAGAATGCTTGTCTCTTGAATTTAACTACCAAATGAATACAAGATAGATGCTTCCTTGTTGGAGTTAGATGTTTGCACAAGCACACAAACAACACAAGGAAGAAGAAGAAGAAGCTTGAAGCACAACACACAATACTGACTGCATTACTAGAGAATGTACAAAGATAAGTAGCCCATTAGGGCAATAGGCATATATACAAGCCAGGGGAAAAAACCTCCTAAAGAGGGAAAAAAGTGCCTTGACAATCCTAGAGTGTTCACACACATCACTACCAAAATATATCAACGGACCCCCCCTAGGAGTGATGCAGTGAACAAGTAGATGGCACTCATGTATAAGGAAGTGCCAAGCTATGTGGAAATCACTCCACAAAAGGAAGTAAGCCCAAAGCTTTGTGGAAAGCTTCAAACTTCTCCCTAGGCAGAGCCTTCCTGAAAAGGTATGCAATGTTCTCTTGCGTGGGCACATATACCAAGCTGATATCCCCAGCAGAGAACCTTTCCTTGACATCATGATAATGCACCTCAATGTGCTTAGTGCGAGCATGGAACACAGGGTTCCTTGCAACTGCCAATGCGCTCTGGCTGTCAGTGAAGATGGTGGTGGCAGAAGACTGACCAACACCCAAATCAGCCATAAGGCATCTAAGCCACACACACTCAACAATGGCTGTGAAAGATGCCCTATACTTAGCCTCATAACTAGAAGTGGCCACAGTAGGTTGCTTCTTGCTCAACCAAGATATACATGAGCTACCAACCACGAAGCAAAACCCACTAGTGGACACATGTGTGTCATAGTAACCAGCCCAATCTGAAGCAGAAAAAGCATGCAAATCTGGCGGTAGTGATCCCCCATTTGGGATAAAACAACCTAAGTAGCCGAGTAGCACTCAAGTAGTGAAAGATGTGTTTAACCGCCTGCCAATGCTTGACACCTGGGCAATGCATAAACCTGCTCATCTGTGGGATAGCAAGTTAAATATCTAGCCGAGTAATGCATAAGTAAATCAGGCATCCAACAGCCTGTTGATAGAGGACAACATCAAATGCATCATGAACACTCAATCGTAAACCTGTCTCCATAGGAGTGGCAATAGGCTTACAATCTTCAAGGCAAAAATGCTGCAATAATGTGTCAATATATTTCGCTTGACACAAAGCCATTCCATCATCAACTTGCATAAATTGAATGCCCTAATAGTGATGCAAATGCCGCAAATCAGACATCTCAAATGAGGCATGCAAATCAGCCTTAAAACCAGAAATATGCTTCTCAATAGGATGAGTGAGCAGCATGTCATCAACATAGACAACAATGATCATAAGCACATCATTAGCACGCTTAACATATAAGGTGCTTTCAGTTGGACTATTCTCAAAACCATGTGCAATCAGATAGGCATGTATCTTCTCATACCAAGCACGTGGTGCTTGCTTTAAACCATATAATGCCTTCTTTAACCTGCACACGTGGTTTTCATGCCCTTTCTACACAAAGCCATAGGGCCTAAAAACATACACTTCTTCATGCAAGTCACCATTCAGAAATGAAGTTTTAATGTACAATTGATGTACACTCAAACTATGATGGGGCTGTAAGTGCACAGATGGTCTGAATAGTAGTCATACGGCATGTAGGTGCAAAGGTCTCATCAAAATCAATGCTTGTTTTGTGCGCATAACCCTTTGCAACAAGCCTAGCCTTATACCTGTCAACTGTTCCATCAGGATTATGCTTCAGCTTGTAAATCCACTTAGTGCCAATGGCCTTCTTGCCAAGAGGCAAGTCACATAAAGACCAAGTACTGACCTTCATTATAGCATCATATTCAGATTGCATAGCAGCCATCCAATTCTTTGAATTTTGTGATTCGTCAAATGAAACAGGTTGATTCTCATCACAGAGACTAGATGCAACCATAACATAGCAATATGATGCAAAAGAGGCACTATGAGAGCCTGATCGAGTACGATATGATAGAGGTTCATCTAATTTGCTGCCACGCAAAGTTTGCACCAACCATTTTGGCATAGTTTTTGCCTCCTCAATGTCACCTCTCTCATCAGCAAGTGCATCATGTAAATCTGCATCAGAAATGGGATGATCTGCATCATCACATGTAACCTGCAAAGGCTGAGAAGTTGCCTCATTAGGACCAGCACTAGACTATCCACCTTTAAAAAGAGGCAACAAAGTATCATACATGTCTTTGGAGCTAACAGATGTCTCCTTAGTACATGAAAGCAATCGCTGAATAGCATCTTCCACAAAAACAATATCACGGCTAAACAGAATGCCTTTAGTCTATGGATGATATAGGCGATAGCCTTTACTTTCAGAATTGTACCCAACAAAAATACATTTTACTGCTTTATATCTAATTTTTTGCGATGTTGTTCAGGCAGTAATTCATATGCCAAACAACCAAAAACATGCAGATGTGCAACAGATGGCTTGCGATCGTGCCAAGCCTCATATGGAGTGATAGATTGTAGCGCTTTAGTGGGGCACCTATTAAGTACATATGCTGCAAACATGACAGCCTCAAGCCAAAAACTCTGTGGTAAACCCTGACTCTTAACCATACACCTCGCCATCTCCATGAGTGACCTGTTCTTTCGTTCAACATCTCCATTCTGTTGAGGTGTATACGACACTAAGATAATTTTGAAAAGAAGGTGTCTGCATAGGACCACAGACATCACTATGTACAAGCTGCAATTTTCTAAGTAGCCTGAACTAAACCATCTTTTGGAAAGGACGAACGCTGCATTTTGCCCAAAATACAGCCTTCACAAACATGTTTTCCTGGTGCCTCAAGTTTGGACAAAGAGGACACCATTTCAGATTTCTGTAGGCATAGCAAACTAGCAAAATTCTATGAGCTTATACAACCCACGACATAGAATGTCACCATTTGATAGATCATGAATTGTACATCCATCATCAAAAAATTTCACAACCAAGCCAATCTTGCCTAATGCAGAAACTGATAACAGATTTTTCTTGATCCCTGGCACAAACAAAGCATCTGACAAAGTGAAAGAACTACCATCAGTAGTATTCAAAATGATCTTACCAACTCGCATAATAGGATAAGAGGAGTTGTTGGCGCATGTAACAGTATTCCCTGTAGGGGCATGCTTGAGTGAAGAGAAGAAACTGCGCTGCGAGGTAATATGTTTGGTCACCCCAGTGTCAAAGTACCAAACATCTGAGTCTAGTGCAGACATGCACTGCTCATGAGAAGATGGGTCAAAACTGCAATAGTAGTAAACACCCATTCTTCTTCTTGCACAAGATTAGTAGACTCTGTTTTTGGTGTAGAGGCTTCTACAACAACCATTCCAACCTCTTTCTTCTTTGCCTCTTTAGCAGCCAATTTTGGACAGTTCTTTATGATATGATCATTCCCTTTACAGTACTTGCAAAACAATTTCTGCTTTTTTGATTTTTTTCTCATCTTTATCTTGGTTCGTCGAATGTGCAGCATTTGCAAATTTCTGCTTACTAGTAGAAGAGCTCCATTTTCCTTTGCCCTTCTGACTAGCCAGGAAAGCTTGATCTGCAACATGCATAATGGACCTGTTGTGCCTAGACTGATCTTCTTGCAACAAAACAGAGACTAACTCCTCAAACGACAAGGCATTTGGATTGCCTTTCATCATCAACTGAAGAGTAGAAGCAAATCTCTAATATGAATCAGGAAGACCATTCAGAAGGATCTGCACAAGTGAGCTATCTGGTATAACCTCATCAACAGAAATCAAATATTCCTTTAAGTCTTTGATCTTTGTTAGAAAACTGTCCATAGAATCCCCTTCATTCATGTGCTCACTGTCTAACTATTTTTGAAGGTAAGCAACACGAGCCTCATTCCTAGCTTGGTAAAATGTGGTAAGTGTATCCCAAGCATCCTTAGCTGTTCTACAAGAGCCATGTGAGGAATAATGGCATGTTTGACAAACAAAGCTATCAATGCATGTGTCTAAGCATCTCTGCCATCCCAATGAATCTACCCTACAGTGGGTGCAACAAGAACTACAGCACGAACAGGAATATGCAGAATATCATCATCTTTGACACCTTCTGCATCAGCTTCAGTACCTGCAGTTGTAACAAGTATAGGTGTGATAGGACGTTTTTCAACACCCTGCACAATGTTCCACAGTCCTTTTGCAACCAATACATGTCGCATCATATAAGCCCACAACGGGTAGTTGGTACCATCCAACTTATCCTCAACAGCCAATATATGAAATACATCACTACTTCAGCCATGGCTGGTGACTAAAATACCTTGATGAAAAAAATTGACTTTATCTCAAAAAGTTGAACAAAACTACCCATACAAGTTCTGCTAAATCTGTACCAGACTTCGAGAGGCTTATACTGGCGAACCGAAATAGGTATAAACCTTTGGTAGAAAAAGATGAAATAGCCTCCATAAGCGCTACAATATGGGTTCGGAGGCCAAAACAAGGTCAGATTGGGATTTTGACATCACATAGCAAAGCTATTTTGATCTCTGAAACACCTTGAGTATGCTCACCAAATTTTGTGCGAATCTGAGACTACAACCGGAGAGGTGTAGACGGTGCCCTAGATGAAGCGGGGACCTGCTCTGATACCATTTGTTGGAGTTAGGCATCTGCGAAAGCATAGGAACATCACAAGGAAGAAGAAGAAGAAGCTTGGAGCATAACACACACATTAGGGAAAAAAATGAACCCTGAATGGGCCTTTTAGATTAAGGAGTGATTAGTGATGGACCAATCAGAAGAGGGTGGTGGCCACAGTCTATGCCCTATAAAATACTAGGCTGAAGGGGGGAGAGGGAACATGTTTCTCTCTTATTTAATGAGCTGCCTATAGAGAGAGAAGGAATCCCGTAACTCAGTTGGGCCCAAAAATTCAAAATTTCTAAAAAGTTAAAAAACTCATCATAACACCTAAAAATGGACCCCCCATTACTTTTTAGGGTCAAAAGTACTCTTTTGACCCCAAATTCAGAATACGTGCATGTTTTGAGCTGAAAAAACGGGTTTTTTCAAAAATACTCAAAAGAGAGTTATTTCCCTCCTAAACCTCACATTTTCATACCCAGGTCCCAAAAAGTCATCTTTTCCCACTAGTTCTCACTCTGTAGCACACCATTGAAGCTCCTGTTTCTACACTTCAACCTACTTGCATCTCCTATCTCGAATGACTATTGTAGCTTGAAGACCTTTAGCTTCAATGGCAACAACTAAAGCTTGTAGGCGACCGAAAGATGAAATCCTCACATTAAGATGTCACAATATCAAAGCTATAGATGGACAGTGGCTATCACATGAGTACTCCAAAGGTGCATGGGTGTACATGCAACCCTCTAGAGTTGGGCCTCATCGAGTTAGAGATCGTGGAAAATTAGATCTTCATTGGAAGGGAAAGATACTTGGCTTCAAGAAGCATAGAGACAATGGGATGGTTGCTATTGTACAACATGTTTTTACAATGGCAACTATGAAACTTGAAAACTCTAGTAGAATGAGATATCCTGTGAATTGTAAACATTACTCTACAATATTTTATGTTTTCTTGTGTCGGATATATTTCTGAACTATTTAGATATGTTTTGGTTTGTTTCAGATATATTTCCTTCTACTTTGTGAAAGAGCAACCACTTCATAGTCTTACACGTACTTTCTAGGCATTGCATGCAGATGTTGGTGCACTAGTCTTTCCAGAAATATCTCCTGCTCAACTTTACCATGATAGAGTTTTCTTTTACACACATAGATATGTTGTACCCTCTACAATGAATGATTTTGGAAGGTTAGAGAGAATTGAAGTACATTCTCTTCTTAGCTTGGAGTGGCCAAAACCTGATATATGATCCGTATCATCTTTGAAGCAAAAGATGGTAATGGATATACATAACTCTTTGAAATTCACAAAAGTGTCTAGGTCTATAGGTTTGCACTAGTCTTTTCCCATTCATTGTTTTGTATATTTATTCCAAGGATTCTCATTCCAAGGGACTTCCACCATGTTCATGTGTAAAGATATCACATATGAGCAACTCGAAAGTCTTCTTGGTGAAAATTGGGGTTTGATAGAAGGAATTGCAAAAGGTGATAAATATCTTTGTAAAATAGGTGGAACAGGTATATGATTTCGATATTTGAAACAACATACTTCATTATACATCAGATTCTAGTATGATCGTTGGATGTGCAAACTTGGCAAATGGATACCATTTCAAAGTTCACAGGGATCTTTACATTCATTTGAAATAAAGCTTAGATTGCCCAATAATGAAACGGAAACTATTTTAGTGAATAATCATTGGACCTTGGCTAATCTGAGAGAACACTTGATGATTATGGGGTTTGAAGGACTAACTCAATCCAAATTCAAAATTCAAGGACATAAGGTGAGAAATGCTTCGTGCTTTTGTTAAAGTAATCTTTTCATTACTGTTTATTTTACTTTAATGACTTCAATTTCTTGCAAATTGATTATAGGTGGGCAGAAGAATGGAATACAAAATGAAAGTCCCTGTAGATTGGAGCAAAGATGGAACAAAACTCTCATTGTCATAGTTCTTTTGCAACCTAAGAATGTCACTTCTTGGGCCCTAGTCATTGTATCTCATGGTTTTTGCACTTTCAAGAACCTTGTAAAAAGTAGGACAATCGATTCATGTTAGATATTGTATATACCTTCTTCTCTACAATGGTAATTTCAAAACTTTTGGAATGTCAAAAAGTTTGTTCACTACTTTGAAATGTGGTTGCTCATGTTTTTTTCTGTGCATTATTTTTTCATCAGAAACACATTTTTTGAAATTGCACTTCTTTATTCTATACTTTTAAAAGTGGGCCCAATCAGTTTAAAAACTTGAAACTGCTATAAAAATGAGTTCTATGTGCTCATTTCTCACATTTGCACTCTCAAAGAGCTAGAAAGCACAGACAAGCCAGTAGAATTCTCGTGTGCAAGCAATGGTAGCTAGCACTTCCACTCCCATGAAATCTCCTCGAGATCTATTCATGGATTTTTTGGATACTACAGACTACAATGGTCGTAAGGATTTGTATGACCTAGTCTGTAGAGTCCCTAATCTTGAAGGGACAATAGCCATGAACTCCAATGTGATCGAAAAGATCACAAATTTTATGGAATTCTATATATTAAGATATGCCATAGATATTCCAGCATATGAGTGTAAATGGGTCCCTGTGACCTTCTTTTCTACATTCATAAAGGAGATGAGGCGTTTGCGAAGCACTTAAAGCGTTTCATGGCTATTGTTGAGGGTTCAGGGCACTTGTTAGATGACACAGTGCCCTTAATTAAACAATTAAATAAGAAAAGGAAAATGGGAAGAAAATATCTTTCCTACGTAGGAACAACCATCTTTTTTGTCAATGAGGAGCTCGAACCTTCACCCATGGACCTACCCCATCTTGTTACTGGGGGTTTTGTAGATGACAAGAAGGAACCCCAAACAGAAGCTCTCAACTTATTAGAAGAGAGTCAAAAAATTTCCAGAGAATTTCCTCAAGGAGTAGTGGATAAATTAAAGGAAGCCAATACATAGAATAGTCGACCCTCCAACTTAGACCCCGTGGAACCCACTCTACCAGAGGTAGAGATGGAAATGTTTTCAGTTGTACTTGTCAACGGAGAGGAATTTTTGTTCCTACATGATATTGAGAAGGCATTCGGTCTACGCCTTGACGAACGCCTTAGTATTTTCTGCTCAACCTTGGATGTTCCCATGGACAACACTTCTGACATTATCAAAAAGGCAACACAGGTGATTCAATTGCGGACACCATTGCATTTGTGTGTGAAGAGATTTTGAGCCATGCCAACCAAGATGCCACTAAAAAAGATCTGGCCGCAGCAAGGGAAAGAATTTTGGAGAAGAAGATTCCAACATCCCCTGTTGTGGAGCAAAGTGGCATGGCCCATTCATCGATTCCACTAGATGCAATGGGAAGAGGAGAGGATGAAGATAGGCTTCAAGATGTAAGTCTCTAATGACATTTACGATTGTCTCATATTCATACAAGATGTATCTATTTAATTTTATGATTGTCTATGTGCAGGAAACAATTGAAGTGCATAAATTTGCAGCAAGGAGTGGTGGTGATCGTGTTTCCTGGGGCCATGGATAGTCCTTGGCACATTACATTGGAAAATTGCCAAAGGAAGATTTTTTCATAATCCATAAGGACTTTTCCCCTCAAGGACACTTCATGACTCGGTGTCTGAAGGCATTGAGCAAAGTTTTGTGCCTATCTACAATAATGCAAGGGACCAATTGTATATTTCTAATTAGGAAGTCCCTTGCCCTTACTACCCTAGGAGTTAACTTTAGAGGAAAAATATTAGGTCAAATAGGAATAGCTTTAGGTCTTGGATTGACAGACCCTTAGTCAATATCCCAATCAATTTTGACTTACCAATTGCCGCTGTCTTTTCAGAGAAGAAAGAATGTAGTGGAGAGGCTCAAGGCCAAGAGCCAATTGTAAGAACTTTATAATTCCAATTATTGTTTTTCCAATTTCCATGTGCAGTCTTTATGTTTTTGACAATGTCTTAATTTTTGCATACTGTAATCAGTCTTTTTCCAATCAATCTTGTTATTTTTGTTGCCAACAATGCATGGAATGGCCTAGGAATGCAAAAAAAAGGCTTGCCACAAAAACGTGGGATGGGCTCTGCAAAAGTTTTGCAGGGCCCATCCTCGGGTTTCTGTGGCAGGCCTTTTTTTTGCATTCCTAGGCCATCCTATGCACTAGGTTCCCTATATTGCAAGTCTATGTCCCTCAACTAGCACCTTCACTTGGGGAATTATGGAAGACCAATCTTATGTGCAATAATTAGAGAAAGTTAAGACTCCTCTGGGTGCATATAAGCATGCAACAGTAAATAAGTACATGTATGTTCATAAACACTGTTTAGATATTGGTCAAAGGGTTAGCATGGAGTGCACTCTATCTAAGGCCAATTATATGCCCCAATGTGCATGGCATGTGTTTTCATGGCTTGGAAATGCCAAAAAAAGGCCTCCCACAGAAACGCTGGGATAGGCCCTGCAAAACTTTTGCAGGGCCCATCCCCGTGTTTCTGTGGTAGGCCTTTTTTTGGCATTTCTAAGCCATGAAATGCATTAAATAGCATTACCACTTACAAGAAGTACAAAAAAAGAATGATACAACTATGAAAAACACTTCAAAGAGGTACTGGAAAAAGACACATAGAAACATAGGTGAAATAACCTTCAAAACATGTACACTAAGAGATAAACACTTGGGAGAGCAAATATGAGAAGACAAAGATTATAATCGTCATTTGGGATTTACAAAATATTCATCACATGGGATATACAAAAGGTTCTCCAAACAAGGGAGTACAAATTTTTTTAAGGGTTATTCCCTCTAATTCTTGTAGCTAGCTGCAAATCTTAAGGTTGTATTGTCACTCTCTTTGCATGGATGGCACAGAGGTTAGAGTGCTCCAACATTGATATAAGATATGCCTCTGCAGCTTCCTGGAGGGCTTCAATGGCTATCCCTTGGATACGAAGTCCAGCGCAATAGTGTTGGATCTCTTCCTTCACAACTCTTGCAAATGACCTTCGTGGAATAAGAAGCTCCATAGACTTTTGATAGTGTCGAATCTCTGCAAAGGCTCTGGTTTGCTTTCTGCGCCTTTGTGGTGCTCTTGCATTTGGGGGGATGTTGGGTTGTGGTATACGACGTGGTTGATAGTTCTTCTTTCTTCTTGGAGCACGCCTAGATGGTCCTGCCTCATCATTTACTTCCTCTGCCCGACCTTGCTCTCTTTCTTCATCGGTTGGTCTTTGTGCTTGTCCTGGGGGGAGTGTCTTGCCTCCTTGTGTTACTCGATGGTTCACGGGGATATCATCATTGTTCCATGGTGGCTCGTTTATACTTTCTTCATCTAAGGAACTCAATAAATTTGATGTCTCAATCACAACTTGCCTATGTCCTCGTTGTTTGGGCCTTGCCTTGAGTGGTGTCCTGACTGGGGGCTCATCACCAGATGCCGGAGGGGAATAATTTATTTCTTGTGATACATCTCTCTCTTGTGAAGCTTCATCCCCCCCGATGGAATGCTACAAGACTGTGTCCCTGCACCCGAGTTTCGTCTAGAAGAGTGGCTTGTGGTTCGACGCTTCTTGTGGGGTGTAATCCATGTTGGGCGCTGAGTATCTTGCACATGGCTAGGGTAGACAACATGATCCTTTCTAGCAGATTGCTTTGTGCATGCCATTCTCTTAGGTTGTAAAGTGGTAAAATGAGGAAGGACACCTCTATTTCTAGGCTTTCACTTAAGAATTGTCCTGTTCACATTTAAATGGATAAAAATTAGTTTTAATACATTAAAAGTATATTCACAAAAACACTAAAATTTTATTTGAAGTGAAAGGAGTTATAAAAACCTTGAAAAGAATAATGCATTTTAAGAGTTTGGAAACTATTTCCAAGCAGAACCCTCGCGGACTCTTTGTGCACGCCATTGGGCATGATGTACGGGTCATGACGATGACATCCACTTCTCTCTTGCAATATCATGTTGTAGCTTTCGTTTAATCTTTGCTATTTGTGACTCACATGCTCGTTCCATTACATATTTTCTAGCGAATGTCGAACAAAGAAACCAATTGAACATTTCTTCTAAATAGTTTGATTGGAGTAGACCACCCCCATGACAAGTGTTTTTAAAGTAAACACCTCTAGTCCTGTAATGTGACTTCTCCATTCCTTGTGTACTAAAAATGTCCAGTGAACCATATCAATTCATAAAATATGCTCCATGTGCAAAAAGAATATGCTATGATATGGTCAATAAGATATACACATTGTGTTTACGACCAAATAAAAAAATGTAAGCGAAACTTACTATGTAATGTGTAATGTTGCTTTCTCCCCAAGATAAGATGAATGACTGTGTAAACTCCTTCAAAGTCACCTGGAACAATTCTCGTTGTGAAGCATTAGTGGAAACCAAACACATTAAATGTAACAATTGATCGAACGATGACCAAACCTTCTTTCGCTTGTTAATGAGATCAACCTGACTATCATTGTTTGTTGTAATTGAATAGAGGTCCTTCCAAAGCTCCCATTTCCCATCATCTTGACTATTCACATTTCTTTTAAAGAAACATCTTGCCTTCTTCCCAATCATTGAAACTTGTTGTAAAATCTCTTGAGACTCACCATACTTCTTAACAACTAAAGATATGTGGCCACCATGACAACCTATAAAATTCAAAAGATCTTCTATTTTTTGGATTGCTATTGTAGAACTCTCTAGTGGTTTCATTGCAAATTCATATTCAACATGGAGCTTCAAAAGCCTATCAAAGATCCTCATGAATGCATGCAAAGTACAAAAGTGAACATTGACTAATGGAGATGGAATAATGGGGTTCCAATCATTGATTATTTTACCACAAGTCGGTTCCTGTAACATTGGACACCTCAAAAGTGATATCTCCCATTCCCTGTGATTCGATGAGTCTATTTCATCAATTTCTTTAGAGTCATCAACTCTCATCAATGCCCTTGCAGGTTTAGACTGTCTCTTAGATCCTTTGTAACCTTGTGTACAATATGGGCAAGGATAGAGAGAAGATGCTCCTTCTTTACAAACTAACATGCATTTTATACTCTTAAGATCTCCACCCAAATGCCATTCTACCTCAAAATCACCTATATCATCTAGAAAAAGCTTTTGCCCATGTATTTGAGAAGAGATTACTTCCGTAATCCATGGAGTCCTACTAAAAATCCATGAAATAAAATTGTTTGTTTCTTTGGGAACTTCTATAGCACATAACCACCAGATATCTCTCTCTATTGCACACTCTAAGTCAAATGGTCCCTCCCTCCTAAAGTTTCATCACTCATTGCATGGTCAATAACTTCATTCATTAGCGTCACACTCAGCCTTTCTAGTCGCTGACCCTTTATGATTTGACACTCATCAAGCTTTAGTATGAACTTTTAACTTAACATTACAGTCTGCACAAAAGAGAAAACATTATCTTAATATGACACTTGAGTGCAATAAAACTTCAACACCAAATAAAATGTAGTCCAGGTAGCTTTGATTGTTGAACTATAAAAGTGATCCATTGCTTGTTGAAGCTTCTCAAGATCCACAAATATATTGTTGAATTTAGTGTAAGTAAATCCTTGTGTAGATAGGATTTTTGATTGCTTCTTGGGAATATTTGGATGATAAACAGAGGCAGGCATAGTGTCTTCTATGAATAAATATTGTCCAATAGTACGAGTCACATCCTCATTTGAAGTTTTTTATTGATAGACACTTTATATGGGCATGGAAATATACTTTGAGAAATACCTTATGATTGTAAGGCTTGCCTGAGAAGGGTGTACATTGCAGTATACCCATTTCTACTGATGCACGCTTCGTCACATATTGCCTACACATCTTGCACTGTGATAAGGTTTTTTAACTTCTTTGAAAACTCAGCTTCAACAACAACTCTAATACACTTTCTGTAGAGGGGGTAAGTGGGTCGATCCTTCCAGTACTCCTTCTACTCAAGGGAGGTTCTCCTTAGGGAACTATACCTCGTAACATCATTGTGTGAGGTACTACCTGAGACGATAAACCAAGAAACAATCAGAGTGTTACAAATATGTTGAAAAGGCCAATTCGAGCAAGATTGAAAATATTTGCGCTAGTACACAAAAGAGAAAATTGCTAACAGTAGAAAAGGTTTGATCACTTGAAAAATGAACTAGGACATCTCAACACAGAGAAAGTAATACAACTGCAGAGAAGGTATACAAGTGTGGTATACAATGCTATGAAATCTAGCTTACAAATGACTATCCCAGTATATCCAATCTCACTGTCATGCCGATTGCCCCCAACACTGAAGCTCTCACTCTATATATTCTCCAATAGAGAAGCTTCTTCTATAGTGGACAAAATCACATCAGTGAACATAGCATAATCAAGGAGAAGCCTGATTAGAACACTCTCAAAATACCACAGTAACACAAGTAGACCCAAATTGACAAAAGCTAAAATCACAGAGAGATGACAGTGAGTGTATCCCTCAGCTTCCTAAATCTTTTTATATCCTTCGGAATGAACCCTTCACTAACATATATCTATGACCGTCTGTAAGTACCTCCAAACAAGTGCAACTACTTATATAGATCTCGATGCCAAGAGAGTGACTTCCGCCGGATTCCATCATTTAAGGCACCATCTCTGTTCACTGCACACGCGCGGCCAAGAGAGTGGCTTCCACCGGATCCCATCATGTACTTCACCATCACTGTACGCTGCACACACACCGAACTAGTCTGACGAAAGTGGGGGGAGAGTTGGCTAATTTTGGGTAGGTGGTCTAATTCTGGTGTTGACAGCCAACTAACTCAAAAGCGCCTGAAGACATTGGAATATGGCCTTGAATGCGAGACTCTTTCTTATCATGAATCAACACTTCATCACAAATCTGATAGCCGACTTGATTCTGGCGCCGAGGACGAATTTCGAAGGGTGAATTTTGAGGGACAAATTTTGAAGGACAAATTTTGAGGGACAAATTTTGAGGGACAAATTTTGAAGGAAAAATTTTGAGGGATAAATTTTGAGGGACAAATTCTGAAGGACAATTTTTGAAGGACAAATTTTGAGGGACAAATTTTGAAGGACAAATTTTGAGGGACAAATTTTGAGGGACAAATTTTGAGGGACAAATTTTGAACGATAAATTTTGAGGGACAAATTTTGAAGGAAAAATTTCGAGGGACAAGTTTTGAGGGACAAATTTTGAAGGACAAATTTTGAGGGACAAATTTTGAAGGACAAATTTTGATGGACAAATTTTGAGGTACAAATTTTGAGGGACAAATTTTGAAGGACAAATTTTGAGGGACAAATTTTGAAGGACAAATTTTGAGGGACAAATTTTGAAGGACAAATTTTAAGGGACAAATTTTAAAGGACAAATTTTGAGTGACAAATTTTGAGGGACAAATTTTGAGGGACAAATTTTGAGGGACAAATTTTGAAGGACAAATTTTGAGGGACAAATTTTGAGGGACAAATTTTGAAGGACAAATTTTGAGGACAAATTTTGAAGGAAAAATTTTGAGGGACAAATTTTGAGGGATAAATTTTGAAGGACAAATTTTGAGGGACAAATTTTGAAGGATAAATTTTTCCGACCCGACAAAGATGAAATGAGGGGAATCTTGAGCGGTGAACTCTCGAGGGACAAAAATAAGTGGCACTAGGACATTTTTTTTTTGGGAGTTGGCATACAATCAGATGAAATCTTGCTCGATTACAGTCCCCCACATCAAGATGTTGCACTGTCTCAGAGCAATTCTTCAATATTGGCTAAAAATTTCTAAGAACAAAATTAGAACTGTGTATGGGCAAAACAAGCTGAAACGAGAACTAGGGTATATACAATGATTGATTTTACTCAAAATGTTTCAATTTAGATAAGCCTTCACCCTAGATAATCCTTCACCTTGGAAATGTTGACCAGAGGCAATTTCTCACTTTGTAGGTCCTCTAATTGTACTGCTCGTTGTTGAAATATCCTTAGCACTTTGTAGGGTCTTGACCATTTTGGTGCCAATTTAGTTGGTACAGATGGAATGTGATATACCAGCACTAGAGCTCCCTCTTCCACCTTATTGGCCCTTAAGTGTCTGTCATGAATGTGTTTCCTTTCTTCCTGCTTTTCCTGCAGCCTCTTCATAGCTGTTTCCCTATATTCCTCCAATGCTACCAATCTTCTAATGTGAGGGTCAACATCAATGCTTTTTGCTTCAATTTCTTTTCTGATGATGAATTTGAAAGGGGCTAATGCCTCTTTCCCATAGACTAGAAGAAATGGGCTCTCTCCCATGGTGCCTCTTCTGGTTGTTCAAAAAGCCCATATTGCACCAATGAGGGCCTCTGGCCATGAACTGTAATGGTCAAAGGCTAATTTGCGTAGTAATCCAATCAAAATTTTGTTAGAACTTTCTGCCTGCCCATTTGCTCTCGGGTAGTATGTACAAGATTTTTTATGGAAGATCTTGTACCTGTCAAAGGTTATTTGCAACAATTGGTTTACAAAGTGCGTGCCTCTATCACTAGTGACTTCAAGTGGGAAACCAAATCTTGAGAATATTCTTTTATACATAAACTTGGCTACTGTAGTGGAAGTACAATCAGCAGTAGCCTTAGCTTCTACCCACTTAGTAGAATAACATGTGGCCACCAAAATATACTTCTTACCACCAGGTTGACCAGTTCGACTGATTGGTCCAATGAAATCAAGACCCCATCGTTTGAAAGGTAGCCATCCAGTGGAGATTACTAATGGTTGAAAATTTAGTCTACTAGGCTTGGGAGCATATCTTTGGCAGATATCACATCCTTTGGTAAACTTGATAGCGTCTTTGTAAACATGAGGCCACCATAATCCCCTATGGATAATTTTGTGAGCCAACTCCTCTCCCTTGAGATGCCCTTCACTGTGTGCTGCTTCAAGCAAAAAAATTCACCTCCTCTAGATAAACACATTTTCTCAAGATACCATCATGACAATATTTATACAAATGGTCATTTATAAGTGAATATGCTTTGGCTTTAAAGAGTAATCTCCTCTTTTCTAATGGTTTTATGTTCTCAAGGAATTTTCTAGAAGTGAGAAAATGCAGAATTTCACCATACCACTCAGTTTGAGTTTGTACCGCGAAGAGACTACTATCTACAAGTTCATCACTAATAATTATCGCCTTTTCACTCATAGCCATCCTTGACACCTGATCCGCCATGTAATGTTCTTTTCCTGGCCTAATATGAATCTCAAAATCATACTCTTGAAACAGTAGTAGCCAACGCGAAATCCTTCTAGCTACTCTAGGCGCATTAATTAAGTATTTGAGGGGTTGATGGTCAGATATGACAATGAAATGCACACCTAGAAGGTAGTGCCTAAACTTTTGGAGTGTGAAAACAATAGCCAAAGCTTCCCTTTCCGTAGTGATGTAATTTCTTTCTGCTCTGGTAAGTAGTCTGCTAGCATAAGCTATAAGTTGATCCACCTTGGGTACCTTGGGCATGGAGGCTTGAGCCAAAACTGCTCCTACTGCATGAAGACTAGCATCTGTATGCACATGAAACTCTACTGACCAGTTAGGAGCAGTTAAGAGTGGAGCAGTACATAGCCTCAATTTCAGTTCAAAAAATGCCTTTTCAGCCTCAGGACTCCATGAGAAAGGAATCTTCTTACTCGTAAGCCTTGACAGAGGCTTAGCTATTTCTGAATACATCCGTATAAATATCCTATGGTAGCCTGCATGGCCTAAAAAGCTTTGTACCTCCTTAGGAGTCCATGGAATGGGCATGGAAAGGATAGCAGTGACCTTTGCTGGATCTACAGTTATCCCATTTGCAGACAGGATGTGACCAAGGAGAGTGCCTTTAGTGACCAAAAAATGACATTTAGCAAGATTCAACTTCAAACCTATTTTGAGACACTGCTTAAAGATTTCCTTCAGATTTTCCAAGTGATCGTGAAAGTCTTGGACTATTGCTCTTCTATCTGTGCCTGAGAACACTGAAAAGTCATCCATAAAAATGCACAGAAAAGTTGTCAACCATTTCCCTAATATCAAATACATTGTTCTATTAAATGAAGCAGGTGCATTTCGTAGCCCAAAAGCCATGCGTGTGTACACATAAGTGCCCCATGGAGTGACAAAGGCAGTTTTGTCTCGATCATCAGGATGAATTAATATTTGGTTGTAGCCACTGAAGCCATCAAGAAAACTATACAAAGTGTGATCGGCTACTTCTTCTAATACTTGTTCTGTGAAAGGTTGAGGGAAGCCATCTTGAACAGCTACCTTATTTAAAACATGAAAATCAACGCATATTCTTATTTTTTCACTATTTTTCTTAGGTACAATAACCATAGATGAAAGCCACCTTGAATGTTCTACTGGAACAATAATACTTGCTTCCTCAAGTTTTGTGATTTCGAGTTTTACTGCCTCTGCATATTTTGGATTGAGTCGATATGGCCTACTTCTTGCAGGTGCAACTCCCTCTACTAGGGGTATTCTATTGTAATCCAAGCTCGTGTGGAATCTCTGTTAGATCCTTGTAGGACCATGCAAAGACATTTTTATAGGCGAAAAGGAGAGAAGTTACCCTCTGTTGTAAAAAGGGATAGTGCCACAACCAGGAGGCTAAGTGGACTATTTGAGGATTTCCTTCATCTCCAAGGTTCACTTCTTGAACTAGCGTTTCAGGACTTGTCTCTCTTGAAAAAGCATCTGCACTGTGAGCAGGGGTGGAATTCACCTTATGTTCCACAATATGTTGCTTGATCCATCCTTGAGGAATTTCTGAAAACGGAAGATCTTCTCTGCTCTCAGGCTCAAAATTAGGACCTTGAGACTCAAAATTAGCCTCCTCAAAGGCTTCTTCAATTTTGACATTTTTAGGCTTTTCTACCCTTTAGTAGAACTCTGTAGTGTCGAATCCTCACAAAATTGGCCCATTTTGATCGAATGCACCAATTTGGTCCGATGGCCCAATTTGACTATTTGGGCCTCCCGAAGATACTAACTCACTTTCTGCTACTTTTTGACCACCAAGACCATTTTGTGAAAAATGCCCAAATTTGATCTCCAAAGGCTCTTTAATTTGGTCCAATGGCCCAATTTGACTATTTGGGCCCCCCGAAGATAGTAACTCACTTTCTGCCACTTTTTGACCACCAAGACCATTTTGTGAAAAATGCCCAAATTTGATC
Organism: Ceratopteris richardii; assembly: GCA_020310875.1. NCBI lineage: Eukaryota > Viridiplantae > Streptophyta > Polypodiopsida > Polypodiales > Pteridaceae > Ceratopteris > Ceratopteris richardii. The sequence goes on along the minus strand of CM035421.1, from coordinate 72,465,966 downwards.
TCCAAAGGCTCTTTAATTTGGTCTGATGGCCCAATTTGACTATTTAGGCCCACCGAAGATACTAACTCACTTTCTGCTACTTTTTGACCACCAAGACCATTTTGTGAAAAATGGCCGCCGAGTGTATAACTTTCAATAAGTCACTTCTTACTTTTGAATCCATTTTTATGAGTTGGTACAAACTAACCTTGTGATGAATACCTTTCAAGATTTCCTCAATCTTTGTGTCGTCTTGAGAGCTTGCAGGTTGGTCATTAAGGGAAGTAGTCACCATATCATAAGCTCCTTCAATGTTTGCTTGGCCCTTCCAACTAGCCTTCTTTTCCTCATCTCTCTGTTTGAGTGCCTGTTGTTCCTCTCTACAGGTTGCCGCTTGCCTGGATCTAGTCATCATAGACACTGAAGAAGATGAAAAAGCATAAGACTGAGTGGTCATACCTTCTACTTGTGGGGAGACTGCAATCATGTGAATTGGAGTAGGGTGGCTTCCTGGGCAATCTCTAGTATAGTGATCCTTGGCATCTGGACAATGCTGACAGGGAGGTGCACCTTCTGGTAGAGAACACGTGTTCTGCATATGGCCATACTCACAGCGATAACACATCAGTGGCCTATTATATCTAGGCCGAGTTAGATGGGTATCTTCTCTATTAGGTGAATTTGAAGTACTAGCATAATACGAATCAAGAACAGGAGGGTTACCATGCTGTTGTACTCCCTTGAGGTAGTAGCAGTCTCTTGCTTCATGACCATCCTTGCCACAGAATTGACAGCTCACCTTGTTAGGACAATTAACGTTTGAATGTCCATTTTCGCTACATATTGTACACCAAACTTGCCTTCTTATGTCCTATGTAGTGCGCAAATCTTCTAACTCATGACGAAGTTGAGCTACTTCATCAACATTGTGGCGCGGTGGTGGCGGTATGACCTTCTCTTCTTGTTGACTCTGCTGCATTCTAAAGGCTTCCAACTCCTTCCTGAGTTGCTCAATAGGATCTAGGTGTGATGCATAATTTGGTTGAGTATCTCCTTCAAAATGTAGCCTAGCTTCCTCAATACGTGATGCAGCTGCAATAAAATCATCCAGTGTTGCATCCAATCTAAGAGATTTGCGAAGCTTCTACTGAGATAACTTGGGCAAAGCTTTCTCTATCCAGTTTTTAACCAGGAAATCGCCTGGAGCATGTGGCAGATGTGAAACAAGTGCTTTTGTCCTAGTGTGAAGTTCGTGAAAGGATTCTCTTGGTCTCAGCTTTAGATTCTCTAGCTGATCTAGAGCTCTTTCTGAGGAGTCACTTGGTCTGAATGTCTGCCAGAATGTAGTCTTCAGTACCTCCCATGTAGTGAAGTGGCCGTCTGCATATTGACAATACCATTTGTCGGCAAGGCCTTCCAATGTAGATGGGAAGAGTACCAACATTGCATCCTCTCGATTCTGTAGACCTTGTCCACGGCATAAGGAAATGAATCTCCTCACATGATCATCTGCCTCCTCATAAGCCAACCCCATAAAAGTGGGGAACTTGATATTCAACCTAGAGAGTAAATGAGAAACATCCTCCATTAGCACTGGTGCTTCTTCTGAAGTATCTGAGGAAAAATCTAATGTCCTCCTCAGCTTCTCTTTTGAGAGTGGGGTCGAAGCCAATTCAATGGACAAATTTAAGGGTAGTGGGGTACTCGCGGAAGGTAGAGCTGACTTTTTGATGCTCCTTTCTACACGAAGAGGTTCTCTGTCTACTCGAGTGTGGGTCATGTACCCACTCACAGGATGCAAAAAAAACTAGAAACAATGTGACACAACTCTATACTACACTAATTACCTCACACATAAATGCAAGGGTCCCACCGTGCATGCCAAATTGTAGAGGGGGTAACCGGGTCGATACTTCTAGTACTCCTTCTACTCAAGGGAGGTTCTCCTTAGGGAAGTATACCCTATAACATCATTGTGTGAGGTACTACTTGAGACGATAAACCAAGAAACGATCAGAGTGTTACAAAGATGTTGAAAAGGCCAATTCCTCCAAGATTGAAAAAAATTGCGCTAGTACACAAAAGATAAAATTGTTAACAATACAAAAGGTCTGATCACTAGAAAGATGAACTAGGACATCTCAACACAGAGAAAGTAATACAAATGCAGAGAAGGTATACAAGTGTGGTATACAATGCTATGAACTCCAACTTACAAATGACTATCCTAGTATATCCAATTTCACTATCATGCCGACTGCCCCCAACACTCAAGCTCTCACTCTGTATATTCTCCAACAGAGAAGCTTCTTCTACAATGGGCAAAATCACATCAGTGAGTAGAGAATAATCAAGGAGAAGCTTGATTAGAACACTCTCAAAATACCATAGTAACACAAGTAGACCCAAATTGACAAAAGCTAGAATCACAGAGAGACAACAGCGAGTGTATCCCTCAGCTTCCTAAATCTCTGTATATCCTTCCGAATGGACCCTTCACTAACATATATCTCTGACCGTCTGTAAGTACCTCCAAACAAGTGCAACTGCTTCTTATATAGTTCTTGAGGCCAAGAGAGTGACTTCCGCCGGATTCCATCATTTAAGGCACCATCACTATTCACTCCACACGCGCGGCCAAGAGGGTGGCTTCCACCGAATCCCATCATTTACTGCACCATCGCTGTACGCTGTACACACGCCGAACTAGTCTGACGAAAGTGGGGGGAGAGTTTGCTAATTTTGTTGGGTAGGTGGTCTAATTCTGGTATTGACAGCCAACTAACTCAAAAGCGCCTGAAGACTTCAGAATATGGCCTTGAATGCGAGACTCTTTCTTATCATGAATCAACACTTCATCACAAATCTGATAGCCGACTTGATTCTGGCACCGAGGATGAATTTTGAAGGATGAATTTTGAGGGACAAATTTTGAAGGACAAATTTTGAAAGACAAATTTTGAGGGACAAATTTTGAGGGACAAATTTTGAAGGACAAATTTTGAGGGACAAATTTTGAGGGATAAATTTTGAAGGACAATTTTTGAAGGACAATTTTTGAGGGACAAATTTTGAAGGACAAATTTTGAGGGACAAATTTTGAGGGGCAAATTTTGAAGGACAAATTTTGAGGGACAAACTTTGAAGGACAAATTTTGAGGGACAAATTTTGAGGGAAAAATTTTAATGGATGAGGGACAAATTTTGAGGGACAAATTTTGAAGGACAAATTTTGAGGGACAAATTTTGAGGGACAAATTTTGAAGGACAAATTTTGAGGGACAAATTTTGAAGGACAAATTTTGAGGGACAAATTTTGAAGGACAAATTTTGAGGGACAAATTTTGAGGGACAAATTTTGAGGGACAAATTTGGAAGGACAAATTTCGAGGGACCAATTTTTAGGGACAAATTTTGGAGGACAAATTTTGAGGGACAAATTTTGAAGGACAAATTTTGAGGGACAAATTTTGAGGGAAAATTTTTGAAGGATAAATTTTGAGGGACAATTTTTGAAGAACAAATTTTGAGGAACAAATTTTGAGGGACAAATTTTGAAGGACAAATTCTGAGGGACAAATTTTGAAGGAAAAATTTTGAGGGGCAAATTTTGAGGGACAAATTTTGAGGGACAAGTTTTGAAGGACAAATTTTGAGGGATAAATTTTGAGGGACAAATTTTGAGGGATAAATTTTGAAGGACAAGTTTTGAGGGATAAATTTTGAAGGAAAAATTTTGAGGGACAAATTTTGAGGGACAAATTTTGAAGGACAAATTTTGAGGAAGAAATTTTGAAGGATAATTTTTTCGGACCTGACAAAGATGAAATGAGGGGAATCTTGAGCGGTGAACTCTCGAGGGACAAAAATAAGTGGCGCTAGGAGGTTTTTTTTCTTTTTTGGGACTGGCATACAATCAGATGAAATCTTGCTTGATTACACTTTCCTATGGATGAGTCTAAAGCAGAAGTGATTTCTTTGGTGTTTAAACAGCTATTCATCAGCTTGAATTGGTCTCGTGTTGTTAATGAAGGAGTTATGTCTTGAATAAATGACCTACACAATGAAAGATTCCATTACAAATCTTCATTAAAACATATAAAAGTAAAACAAACACTCACCTTGTTGCATATATATGTCGTTTGTATGCTCCACCACCTTTTGAAAGAGCTTCAAAGGATGACAATGCTTTTTTCCTATGTCTCATACCAAATGGAGTCTCTTTCACCTACCGGAGATTGGTAGTTAACTTTGAAATTGTGCTTTGTTTTGCTTCAATATCCTGTTCCAAATCTGCAAGTTGTTTTTGTAAAGATATGATTGTGCTTTCTAAAGTGAACACCCTCATATGATGGATGTGATATTGTTGGAACCAATACTTAGCAGTAGCAAGTGAATGTGTAGATAATCGCTTGCAGTAACCTAATAGTCCAGCTTCACCCGCACCAACGAACTGAAGTAAAGTTGAGAGGTTATGGAATGTTGGATGGCAGGAAGATATTTAATCAAGAGGATATAGTGAACCATGAGTCCAAAGATCAATACTTTTTTCTCCAACTGCACGATGTTCATTATGAGAATTGGCATCATTGTTGCAACGTGTATTTGGAGCAAACTCTCTAGGCACACGAACATGGATACTTGTTGATGCAGGAGCATGAGGATGTTCTACTATGAAGTTTGTGATACATGTCAACTCCATCTTTGCTAATGACCAACAATATAGAAAACAAAGATGAAAAAGTGGTTGGAAGGGACTCTAAAGCATATGTTTTGCTCAAAAAACGTGTTCTCTTATATGTGTATGGGTTAAAGTGTATTTTTCCACTGTGTATGGCTAAAAATGATTAAATTTGAAATAAGTGGGGAAACCATAGTCACGGATTTGATGATGTGGCACTTACTTTTGGAGGGAGTTTAAAAATTTTACTTTTTCTAAAAGAAACTTCAAAAAATGGGCCCAAAAAAGTGACTTCTGACATATATATTAAAAAATAGGCCCTTTTGAGTTAATATACACTGACAATGAGACTTAAAAAAAACTCATTTTTTTATTTAAATACATGTACGAGTTTGATGATGTGGAAAGTAGATTCTCTTTCTCTCTCTCCAGAAGAAGAAAGAGAGAGGCCTACTGAAGCCTAAAAAAAAAGCCTACTCCAACCTACTAAAAAGTGCCGTATTAAATGCACTTTATCCCCTTAAACAAGAACAGAATTAAGCTTAATCCCTAAAAAGTAGGGATCCTTACAAGGCCCATGCAGGGTTCATTTTTTCCCCTAATGAATACTGGCTGTATTACTAGAGAATGTACAAAGATAAGTAGCCCATTAGGGCAATAGGCATATATACAAGCCGAGCGGAAAAAACCTCCTAAAGAGGTAAAAAAGTGCCCCGACGGTCCTAGAGTGTTCACACACATCAGTACCTAAATATATCAACATTACTAAATCCTCGTGGGTCTACATCACTTTTACTATGAGTATTTACGCTCAAAGTTACAAGAGATTGTACATATGCTACTTCACAACTGATGTGCTAATATATCAAGATTTTGTGCATTCATCAAGTATGTAGGCTTGGGCTTAATTGCATCAACAATTATACCTACCTTTTATTCCTTGGTTTTGAGACTTCTACTTTTATCTTAATACTTGGGATGCAAAACATAATGCGGGACTAAGATTTATTATAAATAAGTATAACCTAGATTCCCTCAATAAGCCATTATATTCCATGTATTTGGAGTTGAATTGTTGTATATATAAATTCTACTTAAAAAATATACTTGCGTTCTCTATAACAAATTTTTTGCTCACTTGTCCATAAAGTGTAATCTAAAAGTTGTCTTTGAAACTTCGAGTCACATAAAAAATCACATATGTATTTAAACTTTTGAAGATACTATTGAGGAAAGTTTTATAATTTTGGGGAAATATTTTTCCTTAACAAAGCTAGGCATGAGAATGCTTGATACATCATAGTATATTCATGCGTGACAAGTGTATTTTATTCTTTGTAAACAACTTCTCAATCTAATATGATGTAATAGATTTCAGGTAATGTTTATTTAAAGAGGATCAAGTAATGCTCTCACCTACGATTTAAGAAATAATTCACGTCCCAAACATTGAGGCTTTAACCTCTTATATAATGCGCCATTCTTATATTCATAAACGCCACTTTTTGTGTATCAATGATTCTACAAACAAAATATTCTCCTCTTGATTTTTCTTATTACAAGCATAGATTTGTGTTTGTGGAAGGAATTAGGCGCATCATTCTCCTTTTCCACAAAGAAGGCCCACATTTTCTATATATTGTCAACCATGATGGCAACATAAGACCAGAAACCTTTATTGAAGTGGTTTGTATGGGACCTCACATATTTATATGTACTATTTAAAAGAATACTTTAATAACAAGCCTATCATGTGGAAGGTCTAGATTTCTTATCAAGACTATTTGCACCTTTTTGAATTTAAATGTTTCTAATAGCGTATTGTCAATAACAAATTTTCTGAATGATATAAAAAGTTCTAAAATTTGAACATTATATCATGTGATTTTATGAATAATAATGTGATTTTAAGAACTTATAACTACATATTATGTATTGGAAAAATTTTATGAGACTATTAGTAGAAATGGTGTTGATCATATGATATTTTATGATGAGTAGCGTTTATGTATCAAATCTACTAGTAGATGCATGAATGTTTAGTTTCCTTCCATTACTTTTCTTCATTTAATGTATTATCATGTTGAAAGTTCCATCCATTTTAGGATTCATATGTCATATTCTACTATTATTTTAATGCTCACATGCATTAACTATCCTAGGAACGCTTTTCGTTGCTACCTAAAGTTTTTCCTCTGTCCTTTTTGTTTTTGGTTCTAGCTATCCTTTACCTATATATCGTTGTTTCTTTTGGAGTAAAGGAAAACTAGTATAGCATTATTTTGATGAATAATGTTTTGTTAAAACATCAACATAGACATGGAATCAATCAAAATTGAAGATTATATGCATATTATATTGAATATTATTGAAGATTAATTATTGTTATAATCTTATAATTATTGAAGATTACATGCAAATTGTAATGAAGATTATTATTGAAGATTATTGAAAGGGCCTTTTAGCAATAAGGAGAAGGTTAATGTTTATGTACAAGTAGAAAAGAAACTCATGTGTTTGTGTACAAACATAAAATCAATCAAAAGAATAAAATGAATCGAAGAGAAAGTAGTCTTGCAACTAGTCCATCAGAAAATATAAAGTATTCTTGCAATTGGTCCATGAGCAAATTTATAGATTCTTTTTCACTTTCCGAAAAAGAACATGTACTTTTCACATCATCAAATTCGTGCTAATAGATAATAAGAAAAAATTAAAAAGTTTCAATTTCTGTGTTTTCTCATTTAGGATGGCCCACTTATGTATTTATATGTGAGGGAGATACTTTTTTAGACTTTAATTTTTTAACTTCCATAATCAAATGAAAGTTTAAAACTTCCTTCAAAATTAAATTGGCACATCATCAAATTTGTGCCCGCTTGTGAATAAAAGAATGACATTTCGTTTAGAAAAACACATTTTTAGTATCTCTTTATTCAAAATAGCCGATCCTTGTCGGTATATGTTAGAAGTAATTTTTTAGGCTTATATTTTTTTACTTTTAACTCTAAAAATTAGAAATTTTGTAAATTTACCAAAAACATAAGTATCTATTATCAAATAATTAACTATGTTATCCCCAAAAAATGATAGTTTAAAATTTCATCACTTTTACTAATACAAATTGGAATTTAATATTGACCAATCCAAACCTAACATAATAATTTTGTTTTTACAATACACATGTTATGAGGGATCCTAACCCTTCTTTCTATTTTTTTCATATTAAAATAGTTGTTGGAAAGGATGATGTTGAAACTTACTACACAAATTACATTGGAATATGCTCCATCTCCTACATCAAAAAGTATCCATATTCAAGTCCCTACATATTTTGGTCTACATATAACTCTAACAATGTGATATCTTAAAAGAAATACTATGGAAATTAAAAGAAAAAATTTATCTTTGGTATCATGTTTCACTATACTTATGGTCCAATGTCTTCTTAGCATCCTACATTACATGACCTGATAACTTCTCCTTAATTCATTGATAACTTCTCCTTAATTCATTGGTAGTGTTGAATATGAACTATTAGGTTATTGAATATTGGATGCACCAATGTAAGCATAATCACGTTGTTGAATGCAATTCAATGCTTTAAAAGAATGTGGCTAAAAATGAAAGGAAAATGAAAACATAACAACAATCATATAACACTCGAAAGAAACACCACTTCATATAAAGTCTAAAACAATATAGCTTTATGATTCTTTCAAAATATTGCAACTGGAGTTGGAACATGAATTTTTTTTGCTGACAAGTTTGTATTATTTTTATACAATTTTTGTAAGAGAATGTCGTTCTATAGAGAATTAATTTACAACATGTGCTTCATCAACAACAAAGTAATACTGAAAATTGTTGAGGGGTTGTACAAGATATCAAAACAACAATTTTCTTGTAAATTTACCCATAGGTAAAATGCATTAGGGCTACACTTCAAATTTTGTTCTTAGAAAATGTAAAGAAAGTACTATCACAATTCAAGATTTTTAAACAATATGCAATGGCACAAGCATCACTAGAAAAGGATACACTATAATATAAATTTCTATGAAGCACGTCTTACATTTCAAAATATTGTCTCATGCAAATTGAAAGGTTTCTCTAAGGAAAAGGACTTCAAATGAGGATGTGGTTAGTATTGTTTCATTTACACTTAATACAATAATATATTTATGGATCTTCAAAATCTTAAAAAGACCATGATTATATATTACAATTCCCCAATAAAACATAAGTCCATTACATTACCTTTGACATTGGTTTTTGCTTTTCGCTTTTATGAATTTTCTTTGCTTATGGAGATTATAATGGAAAATTGGCATTCATATCATATCTGAACTATTTCAATGGAAATGCACCACAATGCACTCTCCTTCTCGAGAGCTCCACGAGGATATGCTCGGACTAGAAAACTGAGCTCCAGAGGCACACAGTACTTCGCACATATGCTACAGAATACACAAAAAAAACAGTACACAGGGAGCACGAAGACAGACTTCTTAGGTCTTTGAAATGCAGTCGAACTTACAGTCTATGACTGAGCATGCCACTATATGTTTTATTAAAGAACATATACAAGGAAGTGTCCGGTGGCCATTTGGCCTTTCACATGGACACTAACGGTAACAATCACCCACTAAAGGCCAACATGGCCAAAGTAAGTATGGGAGAAAAATAAAGAATGATAAAGAATACCTGAGTGTAAGTATACAAACTATACTTAGGCATGTTACACAGTATACAACTGACTCTGTAAGATCAAGAATCAAGTAACACCCATCTAGTGACAACAATGTCGAAGCTATCCTGTGGTAGAGCTTTAGTCAAAGCATCTGCTATGAACCTTCTCAAGAATAATGTGCTCAGTGGCTAAGTAATCTCTAATGAAGTGATACCTCACCTCAATGTGCTTGGTCTTTGCATGATAGACCAGATTCTTAGCCAAAGCAATGGCACTCTCACTATCACTTAGCAAGTGAGGTACATGTTGAGGTAAACCCATATCAAAAGCGAGGCGAGAAAGCCACAATGTTTTTTTACATGCCTCACTTACTGCAATGTACTCTGCTTCTGTGGTGGAAATAGCTGTACATTCTTGAAGAGGAGATCTCCAAGAGATAGCACCTCCAGCAAAATGAAAAATGTACCCAGATGTAGACTTATGATTGTCTACACAACCAGCATAATCAGAATCTGTGTAACCAATAATGGATGCTTTCCCTCTACCTAAGCATAGACACTTGTCCTTAGTGCCACTCAGATATCTCAAAATCATCTTGACTGCTTCCCAATGTTTCTTGCTAGGATTAGACATACATCTGCTCACAACTCCCACTGCAAATCCAATGTTTGGTCTCGTAGCTACCATAGCGTACATGAGACTACCAACAATAGACTGATAGGGAATTTTGGTCATGAAATCCTTTTCCTCATCTGATTTGGGGCAATCATCCTTGCTCAATTTCACATATATGGGTAAAGGTGTACTCAATGCCTTTCCACCCTGCATATTGAACCGGTGAAGTACTTTGGATATGTACTCACTTTGAGACAAGTATATGCATCTTTTATTCCTATCACGAGTAATGTGCATGCCAAGAATATGTTTGGCATCCCTTGACTCCTTCATATCAAATGTCTGACTCAACTTCTTTTTGAGAACTGACAAATCATAAGAGGACTTCCCAGCAATCAACATATCATCAACATAAAGTATCAAGCATATCAAGTTGCCATCTGAGCATCTCTTTGTGTAGAGACAATGATCATCATTGCTTTGAGAATATCCTTGAGATTTCATAAAAGCATCAAAGTTTTAGTACCATTGTCTAGGGGACTGTTTAAGTCCATACAAGCTCTTCTTAAGCTTACAAACTAGACTTTCCTTGCCAAGAACTACATAACCCTCCGGTTGTTCCATATAGAACTGATCTGTAAGATCTCCATGCAAGAAAGCAGTTTTCACATCCATTTGGACTAGGTCTAAGTCCTCCATTGCAAGGAATCCAAGCAACATGCATAAGGTAGTCATTTTGACCACTAGAGAGAACATTTCCTCGGAATCAACACCATGTTGTTGCTTAAAACCCTTTGCAATGAGTCATGCTTTATACTTTGGAGAAGCACTATCTGATGTGAATTTCAGCTTATATACCCATTTACATGGTAAATCTTTCCCACCCTTTGGCAAAGTTACTAAATCCCAAGTAGCATTCTTGTGAATAGAATCCAACTCACTCTTCATGGCATGCTCCCACTTGACATGATCCTCTGTCTGCATAGCCTCTTTGTAGCATGAAGGCTCACCGGCATCTATTAGCATGACGAAATCTAAACCTAGAACATATATATCGGGTGGATGTGAGAAATGTGCAGAACGTCTCAATGGTTGCTGAATAGGAACATGTGAAGATTGATATGAAGGGACATTCTCTTGAACATCCCTATGTGCAACATTTTTATGCATGCTAACCGGAGGACTAGTATCCTCAAACACCACTCTTCTCACTTCAACCTCCTTAATGGGCTGTTTATGCAAGTTAGACTCATTGAAAGTGACATCAGTAATTTTGATCATTGTCCGTGTTTCTGGATCCCATAAGCGATATCCAAATTGTCCTTCTCGACCATATCCAAGGAAAATGCATTTCTGTTTGTCCAACTTTTTTCTAAGATTCTTGGGTATATGAACATATGCTTCACACCCAAAAACTCGAAGATGTGCCACTTTCAGACCTTTTGCAGTACTAGGTGAAAGGTTAATCACATGAAATGCACTCAATACTACTTCTGCTCAAAAGCCTTGTGAGAGGTTTGCATGATGCAACATAGAGACTACTCTATCTTGAATAGTTCTATTCATCCTCTGAGCTACACCATTTTGTACTGGGCTATAAGGAGCTGTAAACTCTCTACAAATCCCTCCAGAGTGAGAGAAAAAGCTGAGCTCATGTGAGGTATAGTCACCATCATTATCTCAACGTAAAGCTTTAAGCTTAGTTCCTTTTTCAGTCTCAACTGAAGCAACTTGTGCGCAGCCAATGGTGCCGACGGTGACTTCGGTGACTCGGATGACAAGGTATGCCAAGGTATGCCAAGGTCTATGCCTTGGTCGCCGTCTTAGTCGTAAGCCTTGGAGAAAGCTTGGGGGGTGCTCACTTAGCTCACACAAAAGGATCGAAACTTTTTGCATCGAACTGCTCTAATACCAGAGAAGTATTTCAATGGCGATGCACCACAGTGTGCTTTCCTTCTTGAGAGCTCCATGATGATATGCTCGGACTAGAAAACCGAGATCCAATGGGTGCACTCAATACTTTGCACAGATGCTACAAAATACAGAGAAAACACAGTACATAGGGAGCATGAAGACATACTTCTTAGGTCTTACGAATGCGGTTGAACTTACAGTCTATGACTGACCAGGCCACTATATGTTTTACTAAAGAACATATACAAGGAAGTGACCGGTGGCCATTTGGCCTTTCACATGGACACTAATGGTAACAATATCTTGGTGAGTAATTCTTTGTAGTTCTCATGAATTACCTTCTACCTTTTCCCTTGTTTATAAATTTATTGTTTTCCTCAAATACATGGGAGAAAGATTAATTTCAATGGTATATGTGATGTTGAAATAGAGTGGCATTCCTTTGGGAACCTAAAGAGTATCAAACGCATGTTAGATTGTAAAAAAGGTGCATCTACTCTTTATCCTTATCTATATTGTACACATGGATACAATTCGTCTAAGAGAAGATATAATATTGTAAGACTTTTAATTAGAGTTTATGACCCTAGATATTTTAATGACATAGACGCATCCAAAAATAGGGAGTGGGATTTATTTCTATTGAACTGTTCATAATTAGAAGAACTCAATCATGGGAGAGCCAAAAATCATATGAACCCCACTATTCTATTTTAATTGATCCATGTCACCTTTTTCACTTTACATTTTCACATGAAGACCTCTGATTAGATTTTAAAGCACCATGTGGAATATGCATTTTCAATGAAGCCATTACAAATGTCTATAGAGAATATTTAATAGAGGGAATTTAATATTTTGATTGGTTTACATGGTGGTAATTTATTTTTAGTTCTCAAGAGTTTGGCGAATCTGAAGATATGTAACCACACATATAAGTTACTAGAAAGAAGGAAAGATGTATTCTTAAAAGAGGTCTATATAGTGAAAATTATGGAAAATGGGAGATTTTGAAACTTCATGTTTGATTAGGATAGAAAATGGAAATCCTTTTGATCTCATTTAACCCAAAGAAATTTTGTCCATACTTAGGTAAGTTGTTGAATTGAATGGGTCTTTCTTCTACTGACAATATCCCACATGAATTAGCCGAAGCCACTTTAAAGGCTTCTAAACAATGTATCCTTGAAGAGCTGATGGATACTATGCAGAGATGAGATGGTCTTAGCAAAATGTTGATCCCAAACAACCTTGATAACTTTTTAGATTCTTAATAGACTTTGTAAACGTACAATATGTGTGTTTAGGACATTATAATTATTTCAAGCATCATTCTTGAAATTCTATGTCAAAACAGATTAGTAACACATCTTGAGAAAACTTGTTATTTATGGAATAAGGCTCTCAATATTTTCCTCACAACTCACAAGCTTGTAACTATTTTTCAAGAAATCTTCAACACTTTTGAATGAAGTTTAAAGTAAGCCCTACCAATTTCTTTTCATGAACTAATATTTAATACATGCAAAAAAATGTGCTTAGGAAGCTTGGGGGATTAACTTGACTTTTCAAGAGGAAGGTGATACACAAATCATGTCACACAGATTTACTCATAATGCAGGATTCATGCATCCAATGGTTATGGAACTTTGGAGACATGCTTAAACCAATTATAGCTTAGTGTTCCAATCAATTTACTAGATATTGAGTACTCACACATAGAGAAATAACTCAAAAGACTTGACAAAATTGTTGAACGTACTACAACAAAATATAGAGATTCACAAATAAATAAGATTGAGGACATATGATACAAGGAGAGTGAGGAGGAATTCTCCAACTTTGAGGTAGTACAATGCTCACTCAATATGAGTTTGATGATCAGCTCTAATCTTTCTATATCCAATGACTCAAAGAATAGTGTAATCTACACTTTTCGACTTGATGATTGTTGGAAAAGTGATCATAACTTCTAAGGGATGATTTGATTTTTAGTTCAAATTAATTCATGACTTTTGGATCTCATTAAACTCAGTAGATTCTCTCCATTTTTCACTTTTATCTTTGATTGAGATAACATAAAGATTTTAAACTTTTAAACCTCCAAATAATATATTGCAATGGATTCATATTTATACTCTATTATCAAGCGAAGTCGAATGTGCATTTAAACAAGCACTTAGGCTTGCTCCATGCACCAACAATGCCCCCTCAAGCCTAAGATGCTTGAGCCTTTAGTCTTGAAATCCTTCCTATAGTCCAACCATAGCTTTGAACCTATTGAACTTCACTCCATCTAATGCCTTGGTCATCATATCTATACATTGTTGTTGAGTGGATACATATAAGAAATCAATTTCCTTGCTTGTGATATTTCCCTAACAAAGTATTCCATCTGCTATAATCATGTGTGACTTTGCCATATTGGGTAGTACATGTAAACTCTCATGTCTACTAATTTTCTTGATAGATATTTCTCCAATGTGAGCTAGAGACTCATGCCAAAGCTCAAAAGCTGATAGGGTTTGGGTGCCATAGTTGAACAATGCAATGTTGTTGGCGTCTTGGAGTAAGTCATAACATCCAAGGATTTAGGGGCCAAATTTTTTATGAGGTATGTGGTAGCGGTACCCACAATTAATTAGGTGATTTCTTCTCATTCAAAATGGACCTTGCTACTTCCACAATGATCCTGTTTCATCTATCTATAAATCCATTCTAATGAGGTGGATATCTGGTGGTTATCTCTCTCTTAATTTCTCTAGGAATCAAATTCCTAGAAGAATTATTCTACCTCTCCATCAATCCTTAATATTTAAAGGGTTGTACTTGTTTGAATTTCCACAAGATCTATATGCTTCTTAGAACATGAGAACATTTAATCTTTATGCTTCATAAAATAGAGAACAGTCCATATGCTAGAAAAATCTATGAATGATGCATACTACCATGAACCTAAGATGGATGGTGCTTTGCTTGCTCCCCAAAAATTTGTGTGGATAAGATCCAAAATCTCTCCATGTATGTATCCCTTTTTTGTTAATAGTTGGCCATGAGATTTTCCCAATTTAAATGCAATGCACTTGTAAAGAATAAACTGATTTTGGAATTTTAGGTAGTTTGAGCACACTTTGATCTTGACTAATTTGTTTTATGAATCTTTCTCTAATATGAGACAATATTATATGCCAAACATCTCATTCTGGTATGGTTTAGGGTACCATAATTCAATAATGCCAGGTTCCTAGTGTCCTGGAGGTGAAAAGTGAATGTTATACCTATTTTGTCTCTTTTTCTATCCTCTTGAGACCTTGATATGGACCCTCTACATAGGATCCAAGCTTAATGAATGTACGTACAGAACTTTCTCCAGAATTTGACCTACACTTATCAGATTTTTAGTAATGCTAGGTACATAAAGAAATCTACTCCATATATTCATCTTACCATTAGAAGTGTTTACATCTCCAATCTTCTCCACATGGTGATTTATGTAATCTCTAGTTTGGGCCTTGTGCGTATTCTTTAAATCTTCCAAGTCAAAAATCATTCTAGATTCTATGCTTCATAGTTTGAGCATTCAAAGCCAATATAGAACACATGCTCATTTGATTTACCTTCCTTCATTCTCAAATTCATGAGCACAGTGAGACTTCTTAGGATAGGTCATCTCTGTAGTTGTTGTAATCTCTTCTTCTTCTTTATACGTTCTGGTAGTTTTCTTGTAGTTATTGTTACTATATCCATATGAGTGGTTATGTCTATCTCTAGGAGCTCCATATCCATCTCCATTTTATCCTCTTCCTCTTAGGTTCCTTGGGTTTTTGAATCAATGCTTTCTCATGTGGATGGATAACCCATATATGCCACAAGGTGAGGAGCTTTAAGATCTCCCCTGCCTTGTTTACCTCCTCTACCTCTTCCTGTTCAACTTCTACATCTACCTGCAAAGTAACCTTGGGAGGTTCTTCCTTCATCATGCAAATTTTGCCTTCTCATTTTTATCTTTACGTTTCCTTTTATTTGTAAAGGGAAGAGGATTGCTAATCTTCTTTTTTTCTCACCATTCTTCATATGTTTAGCCTCATGAGTGAAGAGTTGTCCCATGAGGTGTTGAAGTCTAGGACCACCATATCCATGTACAAGTCCATTGCAATGGTGAATGCTTCTTGCATGTCATCAGCCTTGATCCCATTGATGACTTACCTCACACTCTACCCTTCATCTTTGGTCTTTTTGATGCTTTCTAATTGATCTACAATGTCCTTCATTTTGGTGGCAAAGCTAGTGATAGTTTGCTTGGGTATTTTCTTGATTGATGTAAACTCCATCCATAGTTTGTTCTTCCTTTCCTTGGTGCTTGAAGAGAAGAAGTATTCCAAATCATTCTTGATTTCTTGTGATGTCTTTAAAATAGTAAGATGAGGATTTAAGAATTAACACATAGAGTTTAAAATATATGACGTTGCCAAACAATCCTTTGTACACCGTGTGCTTAATCCTTCCTATTCCTCTTGTCTTGGTTGGCCTTTGGTTTTGAGTATGGGCATTAAATAATCTCCAAAGATGTATCCATTTAGGTTTCTCCCTTCCAAGGTATCCTCAATCTTTAAAGACCATGTTGGGTAATTTTTTTTATCCACTTTGTAAATTGATGAGTAAAATCCATCATCCATGATATCTAGATTATGACTATGCTCTGATCCCACTGTGAGGAGTGATGGATAATATGCAAGGATGAGCGTATCTTGGAAAACAATACTCTAGAATAGCTTAACGAGCACTTGAAATCTTTAATAGAATCCCTAAGCTTTCAATATATACATTTATACCACCATGGCACCTTGCAACATGAATCACAAAAGTCTATATCAAGGTAGATGACTTCTAAGTACTTCTCATGGAGAGAAAACCTTCTATTTATGGAAGATCATGACTGAGTTTTACTCATATTTGAAAGCCTCTTTGGAATTCACCCAAGACATTTTCCACACATTCAAGTGAAGTGATAAGTCAAATATTACAATTTTCAATATGAATTTAGAATGACTTTACTGAGAGCAGTATTTATAAGAAGTCCAGGATTGATCACGACTTTTCAGGAGGATGAAGATCATAAACATAGTCATAGAGGTTTCTTGACATCTTAATGCACAGAACTCCAATGACCATAAAAATCTATAAGCATACACAAAGGAGTCCTAACTTCATACCCAGTTGATAAATAACACAACAAGACCAGATACACAATGTAGTGACTTAGACAAGTTGACAATGTCAGAGTAATGCATTGCAATAGTCAATAATGAGTAAGGTAGATAATGAAACTTGATGTAAATGTATTGCTAAGAAAAGAATGATACATAGAGGTAAGCACAATCTCCAGTCCAATAATTTTGATTCAAAACTCTTATTCTATGACTAAATGGATAGTGTATATATAAACTCTTTGAAATGTATGTTCATTAAACCTATCTAGGTGAATGCATGTTAATGTGAACACTTTTAGGAATGTTTACCTCTTTTATGCATATCGCAATTTAGCTATTTCGAAAGATGTTTGCAATATGGGAAAACTAAATTTAAAATGTCCTCTATTTTATGTACAATCATTCATGCAAATATTCCAAAATCATGAAAATCATTTTTGAATATCCACATTACTCATGTGAAAAGTAGGGTATCATGACATGAATGTGGAGAATAATCTCATTACTCATCACGTTGTGCACAACATAGATATCCATGGAGTTTACAATAGTCTAACATAGAAGTTTTGAGTGACTTTGTCAGTCATGAGAGAACGCTACCACAAACAAAGCTACCATAAACAAATTGTTCCATGAGATGAAGCTGAAGAAAAAACACTAGGAATGAGTCCTTTGTTCTAATCTAAGCGCTTCTATTTTCACAGAGGAGATGCATCATCAGTTGGGAGTTTGATGTTGAAGGGCAAGAAATGGATGAGGTAAACCCCTCATTGATTTGAATTATGCAACGTAATAGTTAACCTCCACCTTCTTAGTCATATTTATGACCCATAATTTACAGTGTTGATGTAGATCGTTATATCCATCATATCCAAAAGTTCTAAACCACACCATTTTTTTCTAGAAAAAAAAAGAATTCAACACTGTGTATGGCCTCTCTATCTGTGGTACAAATCCAACTATTAAATAAAAAAAAGTGATTAGCAAGGTAGATTGGTTGTCCATGTTCAAAGTAACTGGAGTCAAGAGAAAACTGAAGGTGAAACATGTTAAGCCAAAGTTGTATGATGTAGTGATGGTGTTGCATCAAAAGGTGTACCGAGAGATATCAATAAACTATGAATTTTCTGTAGAACTTTGCAAGATCCATTGCCTTTGAGAACTACACTACTCCACAGACATCAAAAAATCTAGCTATGTATCACGTGGCATGGGTTGTAGCTATAAAAGAATTTGATGAGAGATGAAGGAACATGGGTACACTGTAATTGAAGAGGCAAATGTTTTACAATTTTTTGACTGATGATGCTTCACCGATTTAGAGCCTTTGATGGATGTGGACTTGCAACAACAAAAAAATGATGTAGTTGACTCACATGTTACACAAGGTATGAAACTTTCTACCATTAGGAAAGTGGAGGGTGCTAAGCTTATATGTACATAAGAACTTTTAGTTCCTAATGAGAAGGTTAAGTTGGATAGGGTCAAGTTTGATTTTGATCAAGCCAAGGTATTGAAGGCAACTGAGTCTTAAGTGAGTACAATAGACATTGAGATGAGAAAAAATATACAAGCATCTCTGAAGGAATTAAAAGGTGATGTGGGAATGACTTCTCAGAGGAAGATTATGGAGATACAAATCTAGATATATACAATTAATTTGGAGCTGGTAGGGGTTGAACTATTATCTACCTAAGAATTTAAATAATTATCTACCTAAGAATTTAAATAGCTATCCAATTTAAATAGGACAATTACTGACAACGATGATGCAGCATACAATATGGACCTTGGTATAAGTGAGAATGTTGGATGCACACCATTTTCTAAAAGTATGACTTGTGCCAAATCTTCAACATAGAAAGAGAGAAAAAATATTCCATCCTTGCTCCAAATCTATTCTACAATTGATGTCAATGTCGATCCTTCTATAGTTACCCATATGCATGATGCACAATCCACACACTTTGAATTCCTGAGTGGTATAGACCAGACGATTGAGAATTGGCTTGATCTAAGTAGCACCTCAGATATTCACCTATCTAGTCACAACTCTATAGTTGATAAAGAGGTTCCATTTTTCTGTCCACATGTCTATTGGAGTTAGATGTCTACGGAAGCACGCAAACAGCACAAGGAAGAAGATGAAGCTTGGAGCACAACACACAATACTGAATGTATTACGAGAGAATGTAGAAAGATAAGTAGCCCATTAGGGCAATAGGCATATATACAAGCTCGGGGGAAAAACCTCCTAAAGAGGGAAAAAAGTGCCCCGGTGGTCCTAGTGTGTTCACACACATCACTACCTAAATATATCAACAAATCCACCTTGGGAGTGATGCAGTGAACAAGGAGTTGGCACTCATGTATAAGGAAGTGCCAAGCTACGTGGAAATCACTCCACAAAAGGAAGTAAGCCCAAAGCTTTGCGGAAAGCTTCAAACTTCTCCCTAGGCAGAGCCTGGTTTGCTATGTTCTCCTGCGTGGGCACATATGCCAAGCTGATCTCCAATGTAGAGAACCTCACCTGACATAGTGATAATGCATGTCAATGTGCTTAGTGAGAGCATGGAACATAGGGTTCCTCACAACTACCAATGCGCTCTGACTCTCAGTGAAGATGGTGGTGGCAGAAGTCTGACCAACACCCAAATCAGCCATAAGGTGTATGAGCCACACACACTCAACTGTCGCTGTGAAAGCTGCCCTATACTCAGCCTCACAACTGGAAGTGGCCATAGTAGGCTGCTTCTTGCTCAACCAAGATATACATGAGCTACCAAGCATGAAGCAAAAGCCACTAGTGGACACACTAGTGTCATAGCAACCAGCCCAATCAAAGTCAGAAAAAGCATGCAAATTTGGCAGTAGTGATCCCCCCTTAGAGTAAAAGAACCCAAGTATCCGAGTACCACTCAAGTAGCGAAAGATGCGCTTAACCGCCTGCCAATGCTTGACTCGTGGGGAATGCATAAACCTTCTCATCTGGGAGACTACAAACTAAATATCTGGCCAAGTAATGCATAAGTAAATCAAGCATCCAATAGCCTGCTGATAGAGAACAACATCAAATGCATCTCTAGCATCATGAAGACTCAATCCTAAACTTGTTTCCATAGGAGTGGCAATAGGCTTACACTCGTCAAGGCCAAAATACTACAATAATGTGTCAATATATATTTCGTTTGACACAAAGCCATTCCACCATCAACTTGCATAAACTGAATGCCCAAATAGTGATGCATATGCCCCAAATCAGACATCTCAAATGAGGCATGCAAATCAGCCTTAAAATCAGCAATATGCTTCTCAATAGGACCAATGAGCACCATGTCCTCAAGATAGACAACAATGATCAAAAGTACATCATTAGCATGCTTAACATATAAGGTGCTTTCAATTGGACTGTTCGCAAAACCATGTGCAATAAGATAGGCATGTATTTTCTCATACCAAGCATGTGGTGCTTGCTTTAAACCATATAATGCCTTCTTTAACTTGCACATCTGGTTTTCATGCCCTTTTTGCACAAAGCCACAAGGCTGGAAAACATACACTTCTTCATGCAAGTCACCATTTAGAAATGCTGTTTTAATGTCCAACTGATGTACATTCCAACCATGATGAGCTGCAAGTGCAGAGATGCTCCAAACAGTAGTCATACGGCATGTAGGTGCAAAGGTCTCATCAAAATCAATGCCTCTTTCCTGTGCATAACCCTTTGCAACAAGCCTAGCCTTATACCTGTGAACTGTACCATCCGGTTTACACTTCAGCTTGTATACCCACTTATTGCCAATGGCCTTCTTGCCTGGAGGCAAGTCACATAAAGACCAAGTAGCATTCTTCATTATAGCACCATATTCAGATTCCATAGCAGCCATCCAATTTTTTGAATTTTGTGCTTCATCAAACGAAACAAGCTCATTCTCATCACAAAGACTAGATGTAGCCATAGCATAGCAATCTGATGCAAAAGAGGCACTATGAGAGCCTGAACGAGTACGATATGACAGAGGTGCATCTAATTTTCTATCACGCAAGGTCTGCACCAGCCATTTTGGCATAGTTCTTGCCTGCTCAATATCAGCTCTCTCATCAATAAGTGCATCATGTACATCTACATCAGAAATGGAATTAACTGCATCATCACATGAAACCTACAAAGGTTGAGAAGTTGCCTCATTAGGACCAGCAAAGTATCATACATGTCTTTGGAGCTAACAGATGTCTCGTTAGTACATGAAAGCAATGGCTGAATAGCATCTTCCACAAAAGCAACATCATGGCTAACCAGAATGCATTTAGTCTGTGGATGATACAGACGATAGCCTTTACTTTCAGAACTATATCTCAAAAAGTTGAACAAAACTGCGGAGACAAATTTTGCTACACATGTAGCAGACTTCAAGATGCTTATACTAGCGAACAGAAACTGGTATATACCTTTGGCACAAAAAGATGAAATAGCCTGCACAAGGACTGTGATAATGCGTTTGGAGGCCGAAACAAGCTCAGATCGTGATTTCGACACCAGAATGCGAAGCCATTTTGATCTCTAAAACACCCTGAGTATGCTCACCAAATTTTGTGCGAATCTGAGACTGCAAACAGAGGAGTGTTGAGGGTGCCCTAGATGAAGCGATGACCTGCTCTGATACCAATTGTTGGAGTTAAACGTCTACGGAAGCACGCGAACAACACAAGGAAGAAGAAGAAGCTTGGAGCATAGCACACAATACTGAATGTATTACTAGAGAGTGTACAAAGATAAGTAGCCCATTAGGGCAATAGGCATATATACAAGCCGAGGGAAAAAAACTCCTAAAGAGGGAGAAAAGTGCCCCGGCGGTCCTAGTGTGTTCACACATATCACTACCTAAATATATCCAAGGTAGCTGACTACTCGATCACACCTCAATGGAGGCATTGTACTTGTTATAGAGAATCTTCTAAAAGAGTAGTACTAGTGTCCAACCTCTTACATCACTCTCCTTTGTAATGGTTACTATCCCCACATGTGACATTGTTCAAATCTAATAGCTATCATTGGAATTGTTGCCTTGAAATTTATGTAGTCTTCTCTAAACTTCAAGTTAAGCAACAATTCGAGTAATGAGAATGCATTGGAATCACACTAAAAAAATCAGAGATTTTTATGCACTCAAGATACATTTAGCGGGGTATTTTAGTTAGTGGCCATGATTGAAAGCAGTGATGTCTTTTGTATGTTGGTTGTTGAGGATAAGGTGGATGCTACCAATTACCCATTAAGGGCTTATATGATGCATCATGTATTGGTTGCAAAGAGACTATGGAATATTGTGCAAGGTGTTGAAAAACATCCTATTACACCTACAAACATATTTGTTGAAGGTGATGAAGATGGCATTGAAGATGGTGATATTCTTTAGATTCTTGTTTGTGTGGCACCTACTATAGAGTAACTTTGTTGGGATGGTAGAGATTCCCAAGCACATGCATTTATAGCCTTGTCTATCAAATGTGCCATACTTCCCCACATTCGCTCTTGCAAAACAAGAATTAATGCTTGGGATACATTAAACACTTTGTATAAGGCAAGGAACGAGGCTCGTGCTGCTTAGCATCAAAAAGAGTTGGAGAGTGAGCACATGAATGAAGTAGATTTCATGGAAAAACTTATGAAAAAGATCAAAGATTTAAAGGAGTAGTTGATTTCTAGTGATGGAGTCTTTCTTGACAATTCACTTGTGTAGACTGTTCTAAATGGTCTTCCAGATTCATATTAGAGTTTTGCTTCTACTCTTTGATTGATGATGAAAGGCATTCCAATTAATGCCTTAACGTTTAAGGAGTTAGTCTCTGTTCTATTGCGCGAAGATTATTTTAGGCAAAAGAGGTCCATTATGCATGTTGTAGATTCAGCTTTCTTGGCTAGTCAGAAGGGCAAAGGTAAATGGAGCTCTTGTATAAGTAAGAAAAAAATTTACTAATTCTGCATAATCAAAGAAGGATGACAAAGACGAGAAGAAAACAAAAAAGCAAAAATTGTTTTGCAAATACTCTAAAGAGAATGATCATGTCATAAAAGAGTTGTCCAACACTAGCTACAAAAGAGGCAAAGAAGAAAGAGGCTTGAATGGTTGTTACAAATGCCTCTACACAAAAAATAGAGTCTCCTAATCTTGTGCAAAATGAAGAATGGGCATTTCTATTGTTTGTAGTTTTGACCCATCTTCACATGAATAGTGTATGTCTGTGGTAGTCTTAGTTGTTTGGTACTTTGATAGTGGGGCAACCAAACATATTACCTTGCAATGTAGTTTCTTCACTTCACTTGAGCCTACTCCTACAGGGAATACTGCCACATGTGCCAACAACTCCTCTTATCATTTTATGGGAGTTGGTAAGATCATTCTGACTTGTACTGATGGTAGTTCTTTTACAATGTCGGATGATTTATTTGTGCATGGTATCAAGAAGAATTTGTTATTAGTTTCAGCTTTAGCCAAGATTGGCTTGGGTATCAAATTTGTTGATGATAGATGTATAGTTCATTATCCATCAAATAGTGATCACATTATTGCTTCTAGCATTTTATGTCATGGGCTATATAAGCTCATACACTATGAAAAACCTATGAATGATTCAACATATGTAGTACATGATTCTCAGGCTTTATCAGGTGCAAATCTTTGGCATGCACACTTTGGTCATCTGAGTTTTCCTAATTTTCTATGCATACTGAAATCTGAAATGGTTTCTGCTTTGCCCAAACTTGAGGCACCTAGTAAACATGTCTGTGAAGGTTGTATTTTGGGCAACATGCAACATTCCTAATTCCCAAAAGGTGGTTCAATTTGAGCTACTTAGAAATTACGGCTTGTTCACAGTGATGTATGTGGTCTTATGTAGACATCTTCTTTCCAAAATTATCTTTACTTTGTGACTTTCATTGATGATTTCTCCAGGCATACATGGCTATATCCATTGAAGGAAAAAACCAAAGTTTTTATGTTCTTGAAACACTTTCTAGTTTTGGTTCAAAATCTATCAGCATGTAAAATGGGCACCCTCCATTTTGATCGAGGGGGGAACATACGTCTTCTGACTTTAATGCATTTTTGGCTAAATGTGGGATAAAACATTATTGTACAATGCTATATACACCTCAACATAATGGAGTTGCTAAAAGGAAGAACATGTCACTCATGGAGATGGCAAGGTGTATGGTCAAGAGTCAGGCTTTACCACATAGTTTCTGGCTTGAGGCTATTATTTGTGCAACATATGTTCTTAATATGTGTCTCACTAAAGCCTTGCAGTCTATCACTCCATATGAGGCTTGGCATGGTTACAAGCCATTTGTTGCTCACCTACGTGTTTTCATTGTCTAGCATATGCATTACACTACAACATATCGAGGATATACCGAGGCTGCTATCGAGGCAAATCAACGGGCGTGATTTCTTCGCGACGTCGGTGTTAGAGTCGCTATACGCGTCGGAAAGAAAGCCCCGGTATGGGTGCTGGTATAAGCGTCGGTATGGGCGTCGGTATAAGCGTCGGTATTACCGATGCTTATAGTGACGCCCATGCCCATGCCCGCACTGGGTGTATAGCGTGTATACCAACGACCCTATCTGCACAAGTTTTTTTGGGCAGAGTGTGTTGTCTTTTACTACAGCATGATGTTGTTTAGCAAAAGACAATACACTCTGCCCAATTGAGTACATGTGTTATGTACTCTAGTGGCAACCAAAACATAAACTTATGTATACATGAATGCATATGCATACATGAATGCATATGCATGTATGCATATGCATTCATGTATGCATATGCATGCTTGTATGCATATGCATACATGCATTCATGTATGCATATGCTTGTATATATATGCATGCATGTATGTGTATACATACATATCCATT
Source organism: Ceratopteris richardii (assembly GCA_020310875.1). Taxonomy (NCBI): domain Eukaryota; kingdom Viridiplantae; phylum Streptophyta; class Polypodiopsida; order Polypodiales; family Pteridaceae; genus Ceratopteris; species Ceratopteris richardii. The sequence continues at coordinate 72,440,955 of CM035421.1, read as the reverse complement.
CATGTATGTGTATACATATATATGCATTCATGTATACATATGCATATGCATTCATGTATGCATATGCATTCATGTATGCATATGCATTCATGTATGCATATGCATTCATGTATACATATGTATACATGCATTCATGTATGCATATGCTTGTATGCATATGCATATGCATGCTTGTATGCATATGCATGCATGTATGCATATGCATGCATGTATGCATATGCATGCATGTATGCATATGTATACATGCATTCATGTATACATATGTATACATGCATTCATGTATGCATATGCTTGTATGCATATGCATTCATGTATGCATATGATGCTTGTATGCATATGCATACATGCATTCATGTGTGCATATGCTTGTATGCATATGCATGCATGTATGTGTATACATATATATGCATTCATGTATGTATATACATATATATGCATTCATGTATACATATGCATATGCATTCATGTACGCATATGCATGCTTGTATGCATATGCATGCTTGTATGCATATGCATGCATGTATGCATATGTGTACATGCATTCATGTATGCATATGCATATGCATGCTTGTATGCATATGCATGCATGTATGCATATGTATACATGCATTCATGTATGCATATGCTTGTATGCATATGCATGCATGTATGTGTATACATATATATGCATTCATGTATGCATATGCATTCATGTATGCATATGCATTCATGTATGCATATGCATGCTTGTATGCATATGCATGCTTGTATGCATATGCATGCTTGTATGCATATGCATGCTTGTATGCATATGCATACATGTATGCATATGTATACATGCATTCATGTATGCATATGCTTGTATGCATATGCATGCATGTATGTGTTTACATATATATGCATTCATGTATGCATATGCATTCATGTATGCATATGCACTCATGTAGCATATGCATGCTTGTATGCATATGCATGCATGTATGCATATGTATACATGCATTCATGTATGCATATGCATATGCATGCTTGTATGCATATGCATGCTTGTATGCATATGCATGCATGTATGCATATCTATACATGCATTCATGTATGCATATGCTTGTATGCATATGCATGCATGTATGTGTATACATATATATGCATTCATGTATGCATATGCATTCATGTATGCATATGCATTCATGTATGCATATGCATTCATGTATGCGTATGCATGCTTGTATGCATATGCATGCATGTATGCATATGTATACATGCATTCATGTATGCATATGCTTGTATGCATATGCATGCATGTATGTGTATACATATATATGCATTCATGTATGCATATGTATACATACATTCCTGTATGCATATGCTTGTATGCATATGCATGCATGTATGTGTATACATATATATGCATTCTTGTATGCATATGCATGCTTGTATGCATATGCATGCATGCATGCATATGTATACATGCATTCATGTATGCATATGCTTGTATATATGCATATGCATGCTTGTATGCATATGTATACATGCATTCATGTATGCATATGCTTGTATGCATATGCATTCATGTATGCATGCATGTTTGCATAAGCATTCATGTATATATATATACCTTCATAAGTTTAGGATAAAGAACATAGACACATACACATTGGAAAAAATAATAACAAACAAAAGCAAGAGACTTAAGAACAATATAAGATATGAAAAATACAACCAAGATACAAAAATAGATGCACGCACCCTCACATGAACACGAACACACACACATAAAACAAAAAATAAATAAATAATAAAAATAAAATAAAAAATAAAAAATAGTTAAATAATAAAAAATAATAATAAATTAAAAAAAAACAAATTAATAATAAAAAATATAAATATATAAAAATAGAAATTAAATTAAAAGTAAATAAATAAAAATAATAAATAATAAATAATAAATAATAAATAATAAATAATAAAAATATAAAATATAAAATATAAAAAATATAAAATATAAAGAAATATAAATACAAGCATATGTATAAATATAAATATAAAATATAAAATATAAATATAAATATAAATATATAAAATATAAAGTATAAAATATAAAATATAAAAAAATATAAATAGAAGCATATGTATACATGCATTCATGTATGCATATGCATGCATGTATGCATAGGCATTCATGTATATGCATATGTATACATGCATTCATGTATGCATATGCTTGTATGCATATGCATGCTTGTATGCATATGCATGCATGTATGCATATGCATGCTTGTATGCATATGCATGATTGTATGCATATGCATGCATGTATGCATATGTATACATGCATTCATGTATGCATATATATGCATTCATGTATGCATATGCATTCATGCATGCATATGCATTCATGCATGCATATGCATTCATGTATGCATATGCATTCATGTATGCATATGCATGCATGTATGCATATGCATGCATGTATGCATATGCATGCATTCATGTGTATACATGCATTCATGTGTATACAAGCATTCATGTACACATATATATGCATTCATGTATGCAGATGCATTCATGTATGCATATGCATGCATGTATGCATATGCATGCATGTATGCATATGCATGCTTGTACATATGCATATGCATGTATGTGTATACATATATATGCATTCATGTATGCATATGCATGCATGTATGCATATGCATGCATGTATGCATATGCATGCATGTATGCATATGCATGCATGTATGCATATGAATGCATGTATGCATATGCATGCATGTATGCATATGCATGCATGTATGCATATGCATGCATGTATGCATATGCATGCATGCATATGCATGCATGTATGCATATGCATGCATGTATGCATATGCATGCATGCATATGCATGCATGTATGCATATGCATGCTTGTATATATGCATATGCATGTATGTGTATACATATATATGCATGCATGTATGCATATGCATTCATGTATGCATATGCATGCATGTATGCATATTCATGTATGCATATGCATGCATGTGTATGTGTATGCATATTCATGTATGTGTATGTGTATGTGTATGCATATTCATGTATGTGTATGTGTATGTGTATGCATATTCATGTATGCATATGCATGCATGTATGCATATGCATGCATGTATGCATATGCATGCTTGTATGCATATGCATTCATGTATGCATGTGCATGTTTGTATGTGTATGCATATGCATGTATGCGTATACATATATATGCATGCATGTATGTATGCATATGCATGTATGTGTATACATATATATGCATGCATGTATGTGTATGCATATGTATTGTGTATGTGTGTATGCATATGCATTTTGTATGTGTGTATGTGTATGCATATGCATGTATGTGTTTGCATATGTATTATGTATGTGTGTATGCATATGCATTGTGTATGTGTGTATGCATATGCATTGTGTATGTGTGTATGCATATGCATTGTGTATGTGTGTATGCATATGCATGTGTGTATGCATATGCATTGTGTATGTGTGTATGTATATGTATATATCTCTCCCTCTCTCTCTCTCAGTCAAAAACAAAACTAAAGAGAGAAGACATTAGAAAAGCAAAAACATAAAGAAAGAAAAAGAGTGATATATGTCTCACTTACATTGATGTAATTTTTGAATCAAGGTTGTCAAAATCCACTTGAAGTTCTCCTTCGTCTAATTTCCAAAGATTTGATCCCAAAAATCTCTTGCAAAACTAAAGAGAAGATATTAGAAAAGCAAAAACATAAAGAAAGAAAAAAGAGTGTTACAATATGTGTGATCTACTTACCAAAGCTTCAGATCTATAAAAATAGAGGTGTGCGTAGAGAGAGAGAGATAGAATTGTTTGAATCAAGGTCGTCGAAATCCACTTGAGGTTCTTCTTCATTGAATTTCTAGAGATTGGATCCCAAAATCTCTTGCAAAACCAAACAGAGAACATATTAGTAAAGCAAAAACATAGAGAAACAAAAAAGAGTGCTACAATATGTGCGATCTACTTACCAAAACTTCAGATCTACAAAGATAGAGGTCTGTTTAGAGAGAGAGAGAGGGAGGGAGAGAGAGGGAGAGAGAGTGAGAGAGAGGGAGAGAGAGAGAGAGAGAGAGAGTGAGAGAGGGAGGGAGAGAGAGAGAGGGTGAAAAACAGAGATCTGATGTTGGCACGCGCAAACCGACATGAGAAGAGCTGGATTCAAAACGCTCAGAATGACAAATTTTGGTTTCGGTCCCGATTAAAAAGAGAGTGTCAGTATAAGCGTCGGTAATTCCACCAAATTATCGATGCTTGTACCGACGCATATACCGACGCATATACCGACGCTGCCTTTCTGAGGCAAAGCGGCTTTCCCAAATTAATCGAGGGTCATACCGACACCGACAGTTGACCGTCGGTATACTGACCGTCGGTATTCCCTCGATCTGTTGTAGTGTTAGTGCATAAACAAAAACACAAGAAATTGGATGATAAAGCAGTGAAATGTATTTTTGTTGGGTATAGTTATGAAAGCAAAGGCTATCATTTATATCATCCACATACAAAATGCAAAACTAAGAATACTGAATGTATTACCAAGTGATTGTCCAAAAATAACTGATCTTTTAGGGTTAGAGAGATATATATACAAACCAGGGGAAAAAGCTCCTAAAGAGGGAAAATCGTGCCCCGGTGATCCTCAATGTGCTCACACATCACTACCGAAATATATCAACAAATATTCATTGGGAGTGATTTGTGAACAATGAGCCATAACTCATGTATAAGGAAATGCCAAGATATGTTGAAAAAGATCAATCCACAAAAGGAAGTAAGCCCAAAGCTTTGGGAAAATCTTGAAACTTCTCAGAAGGAAAAGTCTTTGTGAAAAGATTTGTAATTTTATCCTGTGTGGGCACATATGCCAAATTGATCCCCCTAGTAGAGAGCCTCTCCCGAACATAATGATAATGCACCTCAATATGCTTTTTATGATCATGGAACTCTTAGTGAAGATCATGGTGGTAGATAACTCACCAACACTCAAATCAAGCAAAAGGCACCTAAGCCACACAGATTCAACAGTTGTTTAGTTGCCCTATACTCAATAACTAGAATTGATCATAGTAGGTGGCTTCTTGCTCAATCAAGATATGTGTGAGCTACCAAGAATGAAGAAAAGACCATTAGTGGACACACAAATGGCATAGCAACTAGCCTAATCAGAGTCACAAAAAGCATGTAAATCTAGCTGTAGTGATCCCTCCTTGGCATAGAATAGTCCAAGTAGTCGGGTACCACTCAAGTAGCAAAAGAAGTGCTTAATCGTTTGCCAATGCTTGACACCTAGGTAATGCATAAACATGCTCATCTGAGAGCAAATTGAATATCAGGACCAGTTATGCATAAGTAAATCAAGCATCCAAGAGTGTGCTCATAGAGAACAACATCAAATTCATCTCCAACATCATGAAGACTCAACAATAAACCAATTTCCATAGGAGTGTCAATAGGTTTGTAGTCTTCAAAGCCAAAATGCTCCAATAATGTGTCAATATAGTTTGTTTGACACAAAGCTATTCTGCCATCAACTTGCATAAATTGAATGCCCAAATAATGATGCACACACCCCAAACTAACATCTCAAAAGAGGCATGAAAATCAGCTTTGAAATCAGCAATATGCTTCTCATTAGGACCAATGAGGAGCATGTCATCAACATAGGAAACAATGACCAGAAGTACATCATTTGCATGCTTAACATATACGGTGCTCTCAGTTGGACTGTTCTCAAAACCATGTGCGATCTAGTAGGGATATATCTTTTCATACCAAGCATGTGCTACTTGTGTCAAACTATATAATGTCTTTTTCAACCCACACACTTTGTTTTCATGGCCTTTTTGCACAAACCCATGAGGCTGAAATGCATACACTTCTTCATGTAAGTCATCATTGAGAAATGAAATTTTAATGCCCAAATAATGTGCATTGCAACCATGATAAGTGGCAAGCGCACAGACACTATGAACGGTCTTCATTTGGCATGTGGGAGCAAAGGTCTCATCAAAATCAATGCCTCTCTCTTGAGCATAACCTTTTGCAATAAGCCTAGCTTTAAACATGTCAACTATTCCATCACGGTTATGCTAAAACTTGTATACCTATTTAGTGCCGATGGCCTCTTCCCTTGAGGCAAATTACATAAAGACCAAGTACCATTCTTCATAATCACATCATATTGAAACCTGATAAGTACATATATGGCACACATAATAACCTTAAGCTGCAAGCTATGTGGTGAAGCTTGACTTTTGACCATACACCTTGCCATCTCCATGAGAAACCTCTTCTTTCTTTTTGCAATTCCATTTTGTGAGTTGTATATGACATTGCATAGTGATGTTTTACCCCACCTTCACGGAGAGATGAATCAAAATCAGAAGATATATATTCCCCCCCTCGATGAGCATGGAGGATCCCCAATTTACATGATGCTAGATTTTTCACCGGAAACTAGAAATTGTTTGACGCACATAAACACTTCAGACTTTGCTTTGAATGGATACACCCATGGATGCTTGGAAGGTTCATGAATAAAAATCATAAAGTAAAGGTAGTTCCCAAAAGAACATGTCTCCATAGGATCATAGAAATCATTATGAAAAAGCTACAATATTGTAGAAGCTCAAGTTGAACAATATTTTGTGAAGGAGGAATGTTGCTCTTTTCTCAAAAGTGTCTCAAGTTTGGGTAGAGAGGACACCATCTTGGATTTTTGCAAGCATAGTAAATTGGAAAAATTTAGATGACTAAATCGTGAATGCCAAACCTTTGCATCTCAGAAAGGCTTTGAATCTTGTATTGCACATGCTTAATCATTCGCATATTTTGTATAGTCTATGAGCTTATTGAGCATGTGACATACAATGCCCAAAGAAATAATCACATCGCCATTTGATAGATCATGAATTGTACATATGTCATCAACAAATTTGACAATCAATATGATCTTCGATATTGTTGAAACTAATAACACATTTTTCTTTAATCATTTGACAATGTGAAAGAATTACCATCACATTAGTCACAATGATCTTAACAATTGCAATCATAGGATAAGAAGATTTTTTTGTGCATGTGATAGTATTCCCTGTAGGGGCAGGCTCAAGTGAATAGAAGAAACTACATTGCAAGGTATTATATTTGGTTGGCCCACTATCAAAGTACCCAACATATAATTCCACTACAAAGATACATAATTCATGAGAGGATGGGTCATAGCTGCAAATAGTAGTGAGCACCCATTCTTCATTCTAACAAGGTTAGTAGATTCTATTCTAGGTGTAGAGGCTTTGCAACAACCATTCCAACCTCTTTTTTCCTTTCCTCTTTTGCAATCACTTTGGGCAACTATTTATGAAAGTATCATTTTTTTAGATTATTTGGAGAACTGTTTCTACTTTTCTATTTTGTTATGTTCTTTATCTTTCTTCTTTGATTGTGTAACATTAGCAAATTTTTGCATTCTAGAAGAAGAGCCCATTTACCTTTGTCCTTATGACTAGCTTAAAAAGCTTGATTGACAACACAGATAATGGACCTATTCTAGGTAGATTGATTTTTGTGCAATAAAATAGAGACTAACTCCTTGAATGTTAAGGCATTTAGATTGTCTTTCATCATCAACCGAAGAGTAGAATCAAAACTTTGATATGAATCTAGAAGACCATTAAGAACATTCTACACAAATGAACTATCTAGAAAGACATCATCTGCAAAAAGTAGTTGCTCTTTCGAATCTTTGATTTTTGTCAAAAATATGTCCATAGAATCTCCTTCATTCATATGATCACTCTCCGACTATTTTTTGAGGTGAGCAACATGAGCCTCATTTCTTGCCTTGTATAAAGTGGTAAGTGTGTCAAGCATCATTTGTTGTTTTCCAAGAGTGAATGTGAGGGATAATGGCATGTTTGATAGAAAAACCAATCAAAGCATGTGCTTGAGCATCTCTTTTATCCCAACAAAGTTTCTCATGGCACCAGGAAGAGGGATTTTAAGATCGTCTTCTTCAACGCCATCCATAGCATAGCAATTTGGTGCAAAAGAAGCACTATGAGAGCCTGAGTGACTATGATATGATAGAGGTGCATCTACTTTGCTATCTTGCAAAGTCTGCACTAGCCATTTAGGCAAAGTTTTTATCTCCCCTATATCAAATCTCTCATCAACAAGTGCATCATGTAAGTATGCATAAAAATTGGAATGATATGCATCATCATGTGGAACTTGGAAAGGCCAAGAAATTGCCTCATTTGCATGAGCATTAGACTATCCAACTGTAAAAAGGGGTAGCAAAGTTTCATACACATCTCTGGAGCTAACTGATGTCTCCTTAGTACATGAAAGTAATGGCTCAATTGCATCTTCCACAAAAATAACATCATGGTTAACAAAAATGCATCTAATCTATGGATGATAAAGATGATAGCCTTTGCTTTTAAAACTATACCCGTAAAGCGATGTTGCCATTTTATAGATCATGAACTATACATCTAATATCAACAAATTTTACAATGAGGCAATCTTGGCTAATGGTGAAACTAATAAAATATTTTTCATGATCCTTAGCACAAATAAAGCATCCAACAATGTAAACATACTACCATGAGTAATAGTCAAAATGAGCTTACCATCTCCCATGATAGGATAAGAGGAGTTTTTGGTGCATGTGATAGTATTCGTACGGGCAGGCTCAAGTGAAGTGAAGAAACTGTGTTGAGAGGTACTATTTTTGGTTGCCCCACTATCAAAGTACCAAACATCTGCATTTACCACATACATACACTATTCATGAGAATATGGGTCGTAATTGCAAACAATAATAAATGCCCATTCTTCATTCTACACAAGATTTATAGACTCTGATTTGGGTGTAGAAGCTTCTACAAAAAACCATTATAGTCTCTTTTTCCTTTGCCTCTTTTGCAGCCAATTTTGGACAACTCTTTATGAGATGATCATTTCCTTTATAGTATTTGAAATATAGTTTGTGCTTTTATATTTTCTTCTCCCCTCTATCATCCTTCTTTGATTGTGTAGAATTAGCAGATTTCTTCTTTCTAGTAGATGAGCTCCATTTTGATTTGCCCTTCAGACTAGGCAGGAAAGCTTGATCTACAACATGCATAATGGAGATGCTCTGCCTAAAATGATCTTCCTACAACATAACTAAGACTAACTCCTCAAATGTTAAAGCATTTGGATTTCCTTTCATCATCAATCGAAGAGTAGAAGCAAAACTCTAATATGAATTTGGAAGGCACTTCAGAACACTGTGCACAAGTGAACTCTTAGGCAAGACTTCATCAGTAGAAATCAATTGCTCCTTCAAATCTTTGATATTTGTCAAAAAAACTATCCATGGAATCTCCTTCATTCATGTGCTCACTCTTTAATTATTTTCGAAGGTAAGCAATATGAGCCTCATTCCTTTCCTGGTATAAAGTGGTAAGTGTATCCCAAGCATCCTTTACTATTTTGTAGGAGTGATTGTGAGGAATTATGGCACGTTTGACAGACAAGGCTATCAATGCATGTGTCAGAGAGCATCTCTTGTCATGCGGAAGGAGATAAGGAAGCGAGCTCACACAGACACACTCTCACAATCAAACAGAAGCACACACACACACACACAAATTGAGGCAAGGAAGAATGATCTTTATCATCTTCTTCTTCTATTACATAAAGGAATGTACAAGAATGACCTAAAAACAACAATAGAACAAGTGCAATATATAAAGAATAGTATATGATGGAAAATCCTAATGTCCGCAAGTGAGTTAGTTGGCAAGAAACAAAAGTGCCATCATTCTTGGTAGATAAATCTAGTAAAGCTCAATGAAGTATCCTTGACGTATATCGGCGTGACCACTATACATGTCAATGAAATGAAAAAGTGATACATGTCGTCCTAGATCATCACATGTTGAGCTTGATATCTTAGCACTCCCCCTGAAGCTCAACATCATGTTGTGTAATCCAAGCATCTTCTGAAACTTCTTCAGTTCTCTACTCCAAGTGCTTTAGTGAAAATATCAGCAACTTGCTCATCTGTTCTCACATAAACAAGATCAATATCACCTGCTAATACCTTCTTTCCGATGAAGTGATAATATACCTTGATATGCTTTGTTCTAGCATGAAAAACAAGATTCTGTGCTAATTGTATGCAGCTAAGATTATCACAATAGACAGTGATAGGCTTTTGCACTTCCATACACAAATATGCAAGTATCATCTCTAGCCATGAGGCCTCACATGCTACCATTGTAGCACCTCTATACTCAGCCTCTGTACTCAACAAAGCAACAGTAGGTTGCTTCTTAGTGCTCCATGTAATAACTCCATTCCCAAGTGAGAATAGAAAGCCGCCAGTAGATCTTCTACCTGGAATGCTACCAGCCTAATCTTCATCGGTGTATCCAAGAACCTACAAATCTACATTAGCTTCATAAAAAAATGCATAATCCAAAGTAGCACTCACATAACATAGAGTGCACCTCAGAGCATAAAATATGGCTTCTTGCGAACCTACATAAATTGACTTTCAAGTCCAATAGTGTGGCCTAGATAAGGCCTTGTTATTATGAGATATATCAAACTTCCCACAATTTTCCTATACATAGTAACAGTTTCCAATGCTTCACCTGAGATAGTATCCAACTTCAAATTCTGATCTAATGGCTTAGAAATTGTCTTCCAATCATCCATACCATATTTTTTTAGTATATTCAAGGCATATTGCATTTGCAACATCCATATACTTGTTTTTGTATGTATAAACTCAATGCCCGAGATATAGTGCAGCACACCAAGATCTTTCCTATCAAATTCCTACATAAGGGGTTGCTTTACATCTTTAGTGCTTAATTCATTGTTGCCTCCTATAATTAAGTCATCAACATAAATAACCAAAATTATGATGCCATCATCACCCTTCCTTGCATATAGTGAATGATCTGCATCACACAAAAAACCCAATGTGGTTAAGTAGTCAGGAATCCTTGCATGCCAAGCACGAGGGGCTTGTTTAAGCCCATAGAAAGCCTTTTGCAACTTGCAAACATATTTTGGGCGCTCTTAATCTTCATGTCCTTGTGGCTAGTCCATGTATACTTCTTCCTGTAACTCACCATGTAGGAAAGCATTCTTTACATCAATCTGATGCAAAGTCCATCCTTTTGCTGTAACTAATGCAACAAGTGTTCTAATAGTAGACATTTTGGCTACAAGGCTGAAGGTTCCCTCATAATCAATGACATATGTATGTGCATATCCTTTTGCTACCAATCGTGCTTTGTACCTACTTATGCTACCATCAACATTGTGCTTTACCTTGTAAACCCGCTTGCAACCTATGGATTTCTTTCCTTGTGGCAATGGAACCAGATTCCATGTATCATTTCCATAAAGGGCAACCATCTCCTCATCAATAGTTTTTTCCCAATCTGCATTTCCGATTGCATCTTCAAAACAAGAAGGTTCAGCATCTTGTATTACCTTGGTCATGTAGGCACAATGACGAGCCATATAACTATCATATGTCAATCATTACGTAGAATTCCGCATCCTCCCATATCTTCTTGGTCCTAGGTCACTTCTCCTTGTATCATCTGCATATGCCTTTCAAACTCTTGGAGTCTTCATAGAGGGTAGTCCAAGTTCCTCATCAAGGATCTTCTCTGAACTTGTATATGTTTTACGACCAACAGAAAGTTTTTTTTTACCTTTCTTTGATGTATTTGATGAATTTGTTGGACTACAATTTCCACACAATCTTCCACTCCATGGATTTAAGTTGGAGTTATTGCTTGGTGATGCATTTGGTCCACTTAAAACTTGAGATTCTGCACTTGATTTTACTTTGTGACTTGGTTCAAGATCAAGTCCATCTTTGGCATCTACATAGAAGCTTGACATTTCATCAACCACCACATCTCTGCTTACCTTCAACTATCGCGTGAGTGGGTTATAACATTTATACACCTTTTGCTCAAGGGAGTATCCAATGAAAATACATTTTTCTTCTTTTGGATCAAGCTTCATCCTCAACTAATCTCGAACATGAACATATGCAATACAACCAAATACTTTAATATGTGATAAGTTTGTCTTAGTTGTAAAATTCTCTTTAGGTGTAACTTGATGTACAACAGCACTTGGAGTTTTTTTCATGATGTATATAATAGTATGCACACCTTGTGCCCAATAACAATGAGGCATATTCTTCTCAACCATCAAAGCTCTTGCTATTTCTGCAATATGTCTATTCTTGCATTCAGCAATGCCATTCTCTTGTGGTTTCTATGTGCATGAAAACTGATGTCGAATTCCATGACTTTTAAGAAATTTGCTGAACTCATTTGACATGTATTCACCTCCTCCAATAGACCTTAATATCTGAATATACTTTCCTGTCTGCTTTTCGACCATAGCCTTAAAATTGTGGAAGAGATTGAACACCTTACTCTTCTCTTTCATGATATATACCCATACTTTTCGTGTGTGGTCATCAATGAAAGTAACATAAAACTTGCAACCATTTATAGATGTGGTCTTTGCAGGACCCCAAACATCTGTATGTACTATTTCTAGTACATTCTCACTAACATGCTTGTCATGCTAAAATGATGCTCTTGATTGTTTACCAAGTTGACATGCTTCACATACATTCTACATTTATGCAACTTTGAAATTTGGTAGTCCATTGACAATCTCCTTGGATAGCATCAATTTTAGCCTCTCCAAATTTTCATGTCCAATTTGTTTATGCTAGATCTCTATATCAGCAATAATTCTTGCACCTTTTGCAAACATGCTTGCATTCATTTCAGGAATTTTCACATCTAAAGTGAACATCCTCGCCACTTTGTTTCCTTTGGAAATCAATCGTCCACCCTGTTTGTACTCTTCTACATATAACCCATCAACATTGAGCCTAACTTATAATCCCTTGTCAACCATTTTCCCAACAAAAACTAATTCTTTGTTATATTTGGAACATGAAGCACATCAGCAAGATGTTTTACTTTCTTGTCCTCCATAGACAGTGCTATGTTTCTTGTGTCATCACATGTTTCAACATTTCCAAGAACAGGTAATTTTCAGCAAACTACTAAACCATTCTACATGACTGCTCATGTCATTTGAAGCACTTGAATCAACATACCACACATTACCATTCGATTTCGAAACATCAGTAGACATACTATTCATCATAAAATGTTGAACCATGAACAACTTCTCAGAATCATCTCCACTTATGGATGCATAGTTTGTTTGTTGCCTTTCTATTATTTTGATTCTTCAACCAACAATCATGTTCAAAATGTCTAGGTTTACCACAATTCCATCATCCTTTACTGTCATTACCTGAATCATTTTTTTGGAAATTTTTGCGGCCTCTTTGGCTCCCCTTGCCTCGAGATTTTCCTCTACCTCCTACATGATTTTGATGTTGACCTTGTTCTTGGTTACTATTTCCTCCTCCACTTCCAAAAACTCTACCTCTACCTCTTCCTATGCCAGAGTAGAGTAGTTGATCAAAACTAGATTTTCCTTGGGAGTTTGAGTTCTCACCAAGGTTGTTTTCTCCAATAATCAACATGGATACCATATGAGAAAAAATTCCGAAAAAAACGCATGCTCCACAAAGTTTATCTATAAAGTCATCTATCCTAGGGATAAATATCTATTTTTATTTGTGATCTAATTGAGTGATCTATAGTCTATGCACATCATACAAGTCTTTTTCTTCTTCTCCACTATAGGTGCTCCAAAGGGAGAAGAACTAGGCCTTATAAGTGCTTTGTGGAGTAAATCCTTAACCTGATTAGCTCTATCTTTTTTATGTAATGGTCCATGCACATAAGGTGCTTCATGGGGAGGAGAACTATAAGGAATTAGGTCTATACTATGATCAAGAGATCCCTTACAATGTGGTAGTTTAGAAGGAAAATCAATCATAGAGCAATCTTGATAGGAAGCCATGAATGATTTATGTGCATTACAAAGTGTATGTGTATAATCAGCTATGTTATTGACAAAAACAATACATGAGTTATAGCATTTCCTAAATGCACTTTTTACTTGAGTATGACTAATTAATGGGAATGGTTGGAAGTCATGCATTGCTGACAAAGAGATATGTTGATTATTGAACTTAAATCTGATTTTGTGTGTATGATAACCAATAAATGGATTATAATAATGGTGGAAAGGCATGCCAAGTATAAGATCATAGGACTATAAAGGAGAAATTAAGAATGTGTGTTTATCTACATATGAACCTATAAATATGAACATTATGCACTTCACTTGTAACATTATATCTATTTCCTTGAAATGCAACCTTAACTTTATATATAGAAGGAAGTGCATGTAATTGGAGATCTTGCACTAGTGTATAAGAAACAAAATCATGCAAACTACCATCATCATGTAAAATACAAATAGTTTTACCATTAATACTACCTTGCATGCAAAGTAAAGAATGTTTGTTACCCAAGGTACTTAGATCCTTTTTCAATGCTTCTTTGGTCCAATCAGGTTGATTGTCCACCTCCATGTTGTGTAGTTGAGCTCTGACAAGTTTCATATCCCTATTTTGGAACCTACATTTAGCTTTAGTATGACAAAACTTACCATAATTCTAGCAAGTGATAAGGGACCTCTTTTGTTGAGCATCCATCATCCTAGTTTGAAGTGATGGAGGTTTGGTAGGCTATAAGGGAGTTGTCTTGTGTATTGATGAGAAATTGGATTGAGGAGGAAAGGAAAATTGGGCTTGATTGGTTCTTATCATTGATGCATTTATTGTAAGCAAATGGACTTGGTGACGTGCTGAAACGCCTTCTCAGCATTATGTGCAAAAGAAATCACTTCATAGAGGGTCATGGGATGTAGTGTGTTGAGCTTGGAATGGATTCCCATCTCCAAACCATCTTCATATTTCTATTGCAAAGTATCTTCAGAAACCATTTGAAGCAAATGGATAAGTAGTAGTCGTTGCCAAAACTTTTTAGTGTAGGTGGACACAGTATCTCCATCTTTCGATCCAAAAGTTGTCCATGATCGATGAGCATGTAAGTGCAACTGAGGAGGAATGAAGGAATCCTTGATCTTTTCTTGAAACGTGATCCATGTGGTGAGGTGATCGATGCTATGCCACAAAACATTCCACCATAACTGGGCCTTACCCACCAAATAATTAGTAACAAATTTCACTCTCTCAATTTCAAAATTTAATTCCTTTGACTAAAAGACATCAAATTGGGATAGCCATGAAAGACCAAATTAGCCATCCTTTCGTCCATCGAATCAAGAAAATCGAGAAGTTTTGGCACCAATCTTGGAATGTGCATCTTCCTCTTGGGCAATGATAATGGCTTTCACCACCCTAACTAAATTGTTGTCATCAGTCTACGTTTTCTGGAGTGTAGCATCACATTCTTTTATCTCATTTTGATCATGTTGGAGTTCGTGTCGTAAAAGCTCCAACTGTTGCTCAATCGGTACCCTGGGTAGGGTTGATATACCAAAATCCTCGATATTATAGGTAGGGTCTATGGATTTATATAGAATCAAAACCTATTACTAAGCATGTGAAAAGAATTTAAGTAATATTGGAATTAAAATAGGAAAGGAAAGGTTTTTTGTTGTAAATATATTAATTAAATAAATAAAGAGAAGATAGTGTTAAGTGAATAAATAAATAAGGGGAAAGTAAGTGTTAGAAGCTATATTAGATATCAATTGAAAGAAATAGAGTATGAATAAGTGAAAATAGGCTAGCGGATAAAGCATATCTCTTGTAAGTGAAAGGTGGTGGGTTCAAATCCCCTACATGCTCAATAAGGAACTAAGTAAGCTAACTAGAGAAATAAGTAGGCTAACTGGGGAAATAAGAAAGCTCTTATTATCACTCATAAGTTAGAGTTGATTTGCAATGCAGTAGTTCTATGCCTTAGTCCATGCCTTAGTCGATGCCTTGGAGTAAACCATAGGAGTAACTGCATGGATAATCAAATTGATAAATGAACTTGATAAAGGAACTTGATAATGGAACTATGCACAATGCATAGTGTGATAGTGAATACAATGAACACAATGAGTATAGTGAGCATAGTGAGTGCAATGAGTATAGTGAGCATAGGGCAATGAGCAGAGTGAGTATAGTGAGCACAATGACCACAATGAGCACACTGAGCAACTTGGATTGAATAAAACTAAAAAAAAGAAATTAACAAACCAAAAAGAATGCAACTTGTATCGGATGAGAATTGACAACTTAGTGGAACGAAGGCCCACTCATGAACATACACCATGAACCACCAATGAACATTGAGAAGTACACCTCTCCATAGATGCACATAGACTCTGATACCACTCTTGACCGAATCTTGTAGACACACATTCACAAAGATAGTATAGAAATAAAATCTCACAAGAGCATAAACAGAATAGAGAAAGACAAGAGAATGGATAGAAGATTGGGTACAATCTCCCCCCACATACTTTGATGGATGAGTCAATCAGAGTATGTGTTTTTGTAGGTATTTCTCATTATTTCTTGAATAGAAGATACATGCGGGTGATGCTTCAAAAAGCATGCATTTATGAAAGTCTACTTTATTTACAAAAAGCTTTATTTTCTAGGCAATGTACTATTTTTACCAAAATTTTGCTTTCTAAAAAATCTGTTATTTTTACAAGAATATCTAAAATAATAATTTTTTAACTATCTTCAAAAATATTTGAATGAGTTCATGCATGTTCATCCCCTCATGATTCTTCACTTGCTAAATTAGAACACAATCACATTAAAAACCTCAAGACACAAAAATCCATATAATATTCCATTATTCCATAAAATATAACATAGAGTTTCCCTCCTTCGGGCTGCTCTATTCCCTCTCTCTCTCTCTATCTCTCTCTCTCTATCTCTCTCTCTCTCTCTTTCTCTCTCTCTATAACAAGAAGGTGAACTACTTAAAAGGGTTACAAGTTATCAACAACTAATGGGTAGTCTTAAATATGCCACTTTGACAAGAGTAGATGTTGCCTATGCAGTAAGTACATTGAGTCAGTTCATGCATGTACCAAGGAAGCCTCATATGGAAGCTGCAAAGAGGAGGTTTTAATATCTTAAGGGTATAATGAATGAAGGGTTGTTCTATCCCTTCACTTCGGACATAGATATAAAGATGTATTGTGATGGAGATTGGGCTGGCTCCAAGGATGATAAGAGGAGCACTTCACGGTATCATCCAAGAAGCAACCAACTATGGCCCTATCTTTCACAAAAGTAAAATATAGAGCTTTGGCAAATGCAACTCAGGAAGCTATGTGGCTTAAACAATTACATGCAGATTTGGAGATACATTCCTACACTCCAATTATCTTTGGAGATAACACTAGTTCACTTCATTTGGCTGCTAATCCTGTATACCATGCAAGGACTAAGCTCACATAACTTCCTCTATTCCGTTATTGTACGTTCGATGAAGCCTTCTCCTGCACCATTACTGTACGCTCAATGAAGCGGAAAAATTTTCCTCGTGATCTTCCATGTCAACTTGAGACAGCATTCCATAGCAATATTGATATATTGAAATGTTGATCCAAAATGTTCATTGGGTTATAAAAAGAAAAAAGAAAAATCAAAAGGCGAGAGGACATCACTGTTCGTCGGCATCGAGATTCTCCTTGCAGCTCAGCAAAGTGAAAAGTAGATGCCATGGTAACGCATGCAGCCTATAGTTGCAAACTTAGAGAACTATGCGTTGGTTGAAATCAACCTCGCAAGTCAACCGTTGTAGGTTGAGATCTCACAGGTCAATCGGTGTCGGCTGAAGAAGATGACAGAGTTGGCCTAGGATTTGCCATTAATGTCTTTTGCGTTTGAATATCAATGAAGATATCAATGTTGTTGATTTTGTCGGCTGAGCCAGATCTCTGCGAAGTTTGATGTTTGAAAGTGTTAACGAAAAAGTAGACTTGCGGTCATCATTTCTAGAAAAAGCACAGATTTCCGCAAGTTGGCATTAATGCACGGATCTCAAACGACAATTGTCGCTCGTAGTCTGTCGAGTCCAGTTATTTATGGATTGCCACTTTCCTGCATAAATGATCTCTGATTTAAGAACATCAATTTGAACGAGAGAGAACGATAACTCTTCGAAGCCATCGCTTATAGAAATCCAAAAGTGATGAGCGTACATGGCAAAACGGTTTCGTTGCGGCGTTCCAGGTTTCCCGATGGTCGATGTATGATGTTGGCTTCCTACAAGAGCTTACCTGTGTAGAGCGCAACTGTGCAGAAGGATGTGCGCTGCATGTCTCCTTTCTTACATATATTGATGCACACAAAAAAAGTTTAAGCATCCATATACAGAGATATAGATATGCAGTGCTACACACACATAGTGTTATGTTGATCTAGAATATCTCAATGGTATGAGATCCAATATGCTAAAACAAAGTATAGTCTACAAAAATAGGATACATTATATTTTAATTGGTCCGTAATTTCAGGGTATGTCCGTTCATTATGATGATTACGTATTTCCATTATTTTGATAGTATGCATATGTTCTAAGACCATATTCTTCAGATTTTGTCTCTCAATGTAGAATTTCTTAAATAAACATTGTATTTATGTGCATTTATTATCTCTGCATTTTTTATTCGAACATCTTGGTTACATTTACCTACTAGCTTATCTTTGTATTGCATTAACGTTTCCTATATTCAATTTATTTAAACGGATGAAGTCTCAACATATAGTAAAAGAATTTTCTCGTTCCAATTACTTGGATTATCTAAATAATAACAATGTAATAAATCTAAAGAGTACTATTTGTAGCTTCACTTTGCCCATTACTTTTAGGATGAAATGCAAAGCTAACCTCTATTTTGGAACCTAAATTTTGAAAAAATTCAACCCAAAACTAACTACAAAAATGGAAATCTCAATCTTTTGGAAAACCATGATATGGAGAAATACGTTTAATAAATAACTTAGCAGTTTGAGGTGCAGAAAGAGTCTTTTTACAAAGAAAGGAATACGCTTGTTTACCAAACCTATCAAAAATTATCCAAACCATATCATTATGAGATGAAGTTGTAAGAAGACCACTCATAAAATCCATAGAACTTTTTTCCCATGGTCCATTAGGTATGGGAAGTTGCATTAATAATCCAAAAGTTTTACAATGATGTCGTTTCACACGTTGGCACTCAATGCAATGGGAAACATACTCTGCAATATCATTTTCCATATTTGGCCAACAGAAAAATTCTTTACCTGTAGAAATAGAACTTTGTAGGCCCCTATGACCCATATAGGGTGGTTCATGCATCTCGTTCATAACAAATTCTTTCAAAACTTGTGTGATGCATAGCTTTTGTTGGAAATACAAGAATCCAAGCGATCCTTGTTAGATAGTGTAGAATCATTGGTAACATTCCATGTTTGTGAAAAATACAAATCGGATGCATAAGTAGGAATCATGTCATAAAATGAATGAATATGAACATTAGAAATAATTTTTATTGAATTAATGTTTGTTTGTGCGGATGGGAAGCAAGAAAGGGCATCACTTACAACTTTAGCTTTGCAAGGTTGATATTGAATTAAAGGCTGAAAATTTTGTATGAATAAATCCCATGTAATGTTTCTATCAAAAATCAATGGTTGATTTAATAAATGCTTAATAGCTTGTTTGTCTATTTTGATTAGAACTTCAGAATCCATAAGGTAATTTTTCCAAATTTTTAAAGCATGAACAATGGCTAAGAGCTCTTAATCATATGTACTATGGTTCTTTTTAGAAGGTTTAAGTTTCCTACTTTCAAATGCAATAGGATGATCATTTTGCATTAATACAGCACCTATACCTAAACCACTAGCATCTATAACTACATGATAAGTTTGTGAAAAATTTGGTAATTGCAAAACACGTGCATGAGAAAGTGCATGTTTAAGTTTTCTGAAGATTTTTGTTGTGCTAACCCCCATGCAAATTTTAACTTTTTCTTCAACAATAATGTGAGTGCTAAATAAGAGAAACCTTTTACAATTTTTCTATAAAAACTAGCTAACCCTAGAAAAGAGCAATCATTCAAACATTGAGGTACAATCCATTCTTCAATTATTTTTATTTTCTTTGGATCTACATGAACGCCTTGACTAGAAACAATATGTCCTAAATACTCTAATTCTTTTTGACATAAAGTTTTCTTTTGCGTAACATATTAAAAACACTTGCTAAATGATTTTCATGGTCATTATCATTCTCAGTATAGACAATTATATCATTAAAGAAAACAAGAACAGAAGCTTGGTAATCAACAAAAATGTTATTCATCATACGTGCAAATGTAGCAGGTACATTGGTGGGTCCAAAAGGCATTACCATGAATTCAAAGTGACCAGCTTGAGTTCTAAAGGCAGTCTTATACCTATCATTTTGTGTCATTCTTATCTGATGATACCCTGATTTAACATCAATTTTGCTTAAGACATGTGCTCCATGATGTTTATCTAGGAAATCATCTATCCTAGGAATAGGATATCTATTTTTAATTGTGATCTTATTGAGCACTCTATAATCAATGCACATCCTATAAGTCTTGTTCTTCTTCTCTTCTTAAAGAACAGATGCTCCAAATGGAGAGGAACTAGGCCTTATAAGTCCTTTGTGGAGTAGATCCTTAACATGATTAGCTATTTCTTTTAAAATTAAAGGTCAATGCATATAAGGTGTTTTATGGGGAGGCAAACTACAAAGAATTAAGTTTATAGTATTGTCAAGAGATCCCCTAGAAGGTGGTAGTTTAGAAGGAAAATTAGCCATAAAATGATCCTGATAGGAATCCATAAATGATTTATGTGCATTAGGAAGTGTATGTGTATAATCAACTATGTTGTTGACAGAAAGAGTACATGAATTGTAGCCTCTCCTGAATGCATGTTTTACTTGAGTATGACTAATTAATCAAAATGGTTGGAGTTCATGCATTGCATACAAAGAAATATCTTGATTGTTGACCTTAAAACTCATTGTGTGTGTATGATAATCAATGCATGGATTATAATGATGACCAAAAGGAATAACACGTATAACATCATAAGATTGCAAAGGACTAATTAAGAATATGTGTTCATCTACATATGAATCTATACAAATTTGAACGTTATGCACTTCACTTATAACATTATTTCTATTTCCTTGAAATGCAGCCTTAACTTTATACATAGAAGGAAGTGGATGTAATTGAAGATCTTGCACTAGTGTATAAGAAATAAAATCATGTGAACTAACATCATCATGTAAAGTATTAAAAACTTTACCATTAATAGTACCTTGCATGCAAAGTAAAGAATGAATAGACATTTTGTTACCCAAGGTACTTAGATCCTTTTCCAATACTTCTTCGGTCCAATCAAGTTGAGTGGCTTCATGAACCACCTCCATGTTGTATACTTGAGGTCGAATAGGCTTCATGTCATTAGTTCACAACCTACATTTAGCTTTAGTATGACCAAACTTACCACAATGCCACTAAGTGATACGGGGCCTCTTTTGTTGAGCATCCATCATTATAGTTTGAAGGGTTGGAGGTTTGGTTGGTTGTAGGGGGGTTGTCCTGGGTACTGGTGCAAAATTGGATTGAGGAGGGCATTGGAAAGTAGGTGGGTGCTAAGAAGTAGAGGAAGAAAAGTTAGTGAAAGGACGCTTGAAAGGAAAATTGGGCCTAATTGGTAGTTGCCATTGAGGCATTTTTCGTAAGCGAATGGACTTGGTAATGGATTGAAACTCCTTCTTAGCATTGTGTGCAAAAGAGATAGCTTCATAGAGGGTCATAGGACATAGTATGTTGAGCTTGGCTTGGATTCCCATCTCCAAACCATCTTCTTACTTCCATTTCAAGGTATCTTCAGGCATTGTTTCAAACAAATGAGTAGGTAGTAGGTGTTGCCAAAAGTGTTCAGTATAGGTAGAGGTAGTATCTCCATCTTTCCATCCAAAGGTTGTCCATGATTCATGAGCATGTAACTAGAGCTGAGGACGAAGGAAGTACTCCTTGATCTTTTCTTGAAATGCGATGCATGTGGTGGGGTGGTCAATGCTATGCCGTAAAACATTCCGCCATAATTGGGCCTTACCTACCAAATAATTAGTAAAAATTTTCAATTTCTCAATTTTAGAATAATATTCATCAAAATAAAAATCATCAAATTGGAAAAGCCATGAAAGAACAAATTTGCCATCCTTTCACCCATCAAATCAAGAAAATTTGAAATTTTGGCACCAACCTTGGAGGTTGTGCCTTGTTCTTGAGCAGTGATAATGGCCTTCACCACCCTAACCAGGTTTTTGTCATCACTCTTTATTTGTTGGAGTGAAACATCGCATTCGTTTTTCTGGTTTTGGGCATGTTGGAGTTCCTGTCGCAAAAGCTCCAATTATTGCTCAATTGGTACCTTCAGTACGGATGATGTACCAAAATCCTCTGTATTATGGGTAGGACCCATGGCCTTATATAGAACCGAAACCTAGGACTAAGCATGTGAAAAGAATTTTAGCAATAGTGTCAATATAAAAAAATAATAATAATAAATTAATTAATAAAATATATGAGAGTGTTTGTTAAATAAATAAATAAAGGGAAGAGAGTGTTAAATAAATAAATACATAAATCAATAAATAAATAAATAGATAAGGTGAAGAGAGTGTTAAAACATATGTTAAATATCAATTAAAAGGAATGGGGTATCAAAAAGTGAAAATAGGCTAGTGGATAAAGCATATCTCTTCTAAGTATGTGGTAGTGAGTTCAAATCTCCTACATCCTAAAATGTACAGGGAGCATAGTGAGCACAATGAGCACAATGAGGATAGTGAATATAGTGAGTACAGTGAGCATAGTGAGAAGAATGAGCCTAGTGAGCACAGTGTGAAAGGACCACTGTGCATACTAACAAACTTAAAAAAATTCCATAAACACAGAGGCAAACCAAAAACAAACAAACTTGATAAAGGAAAACCTTGACTGGATGATCGAGATGGATGTCGAACCCCAAATCGATGCCATGAATCACAATCAGATGCCAAGAAACCACCTTTGTGTTGGAGTTTAACGTCCGTAGAAGCACGTGAATAGCACAAGGAAGAAGAAGAATATTTGTGCACAACACACGATACTGAATGTATTAACAAGAGAATCTACAAAGATAAGTAACACATTAAGTTTATTGGCATATATAGAAGCTAGGGGAAAAAACCTCCTATAGAGCAAAACAAGTGGCCTGATGGTCCTACTATGTTCACACACATCACCACCTAAATATATCAACAAATTCCCCCTTAGAGTGATGCAGTTGACAAGGAGTTGGCACTCATGTATAAGAAAGTGTCAAGCTATATGGAATCAATCCGCAAAAGGAAGTAAGCCCAAAGCTTTGCCAAAAGCTTCAAACTTCTCCCTAGGTAGAGCCTTTGTGAAAAGTTCTGCAATGTTCCCCGATGTGGGCACATATGCAAAACTCATCTCTCTAGTATAGAACCTCTCCCTGACATAATGATAGTGCACCTCAATGTGCTTAATGCAAAAATGGAACACATGGTTCCTCACAACTACAAATGTGCTCTAACTATCAGTGAAGATCATGGTGGCAGAATACTGACCAACACCCTAATCAACCATAAGGCATCTAAGCCACACACTCTCAACAATCGCTCTGAAAGCTAGCCTAAACTTATGTTCAAAACTGGAAGTGGCCACAGTAGGCTACTTCATGCTCTACCAAGATATGCATGAGCTACCAAGCATGAAGCAAAAGACTACTCATGGACAAATGAGTGTCATAGCAACCAGCCCAGTCACAGTCAGAAAAAGAATGTAAATCTCGTAGTAGCGATACTCCCTTGGGATAAAACAATCCATGTAGCCTGGTACCACTCAAGTAGCGAAAGATGTGCTTATCCACCTATGAATTCTTGACACCTATGCAATGCATAAACCTACTCATTTGTGAGACAAAAAACTAGCTATCTAGCCAAGTAATGTATAAGAAAATCAAGCATCCAATAGCCTAATGATAGAGAACAACATCCAATGCATCTCCAGCATCATGAATACTCAATCATAAACTTTTCTCCATAGGAGTGGCAACAGGTTTGTAGTGTTCAAGCCCAAAATGATCCAATATAATGTTAATATATTTGAAACAAAGCTATTTTGCTATCAACTTGCATAAATTGAATGCCCACAAAATGATGTAAATGCCCCAAATCTGACATTTCAAATGAGGCATGTAAATCACCCTTAAAATCAGCAATATGCTTCTCATGAGGACAAGTGATCAGCATGCCATCAACATAGATGAGAATGATAAGAAACACATCATTTACACGCTTAACGTATAAGATGCTCTCACTTGGATTGTTCACAGAATCATGTAGAATCAGATAGGCATGTGTCTTTTCATACCAAGCACGTGGTGCTTATTTCAAACCATATAAGGGCTTTTTCAACCTGCACACTTTGTTTTCATGTCGTTTTTACACAAAGACAAAAGGCAAAAAAAAACATACAGTTCTTCATGCAAGTCACCATTCAAAAATGTTTTTTTGATGTCCAACTGATGTACATTCCAAGCACAATGAGCTAGACGTGCACATATGCTACGAAATCAAAATCAATGCCTCTTTCTTGAGCAGACCCCTTTGCAACAAGCCTAGCCTTATAGCTATCAATAGTTCCATCAAGCTTATGCTTCAGCTTTTATACCCACTTTCCTTGTGTTGTTTGTGTGCTTCTTCCTTTTCTTTGTGGTGTTCGCGTTCTTTTTTCCTTGTGATGTTCACGTGCTCCAAGATCCGCCGTAAGGAGTGAAGAAAATCAAATCTGTTTCTCCTTCCTCCCTTCCTTCTGTGAAAAAGGCATCATTGAATGAAGGACACAAAGATATTGGTGAATCCTCAAGATAGAGACTCAAAATATCTTCTCAGATAATTGGTTCACCCACTCACCTATGATGGCCTTTCTTATTTCCTAATATTGAATGAATACATACGGAGGATGAATTATAGAATTTTGTTTTTCATATCTGACTTTTTGATTAGGTACATTACTAACTTCATTCGCCCTAGATTTGGAAAGATAGAATAAGATTAAAAAAGCTCAACTTGATTCTATCTTTCCAAATCAAGTTCGTCAATACAAAAAATAGGGTATGCCATCAACCAAGTCTATATGTGCCAAACGTATTTGTGAGAGCTTGTAGGGTGTTAGGGCATTCTCGTGAAAACAAAATCCCATAAATAAGAGAGGGTATCAATCAAATGTATAATTCAGTTCTCCCTACAAAATTAGTCATGCATTAATATTTTATAGGAATCAAATGCTTATCCTTCATATATGAGGTTATAAAAAAAGAACATTGTGTGATTTAAAACGTAATGACAGCTTTTGTGGATTTTCCTCCACATCATCCGTCCAAGGGTCCTACGCGATTATAATGTTAGCGAATTCCATTGCCTCTTTGAATGACTCTTTTTCCCAAGATACTATTGGATTCCTATCACGGAAATCCTTTATTAATGTCTCTATGTTGTTGAAAATGCAAAAATTTTCGTTTCTTTCACTTGCATCACTCAAGTTTAAGTATTGCTACTTTGCATATGTGTATATCTGCACTTTTGTACATTATTATTTTGATAATAATATAAATCACTAATAGTATTGTTGTGTCCTTGACTACCTCAAGATTTCATGAACTCAAGTTGCTATCATACATAGGAATCACAACCCCTAATCGTCAATTTGTGATGACTCTTTTTGGTATGAAGTTCTTCACAAGAATGATACGGAGGTACACACACGCATAAACAGGCATGCATGCACATAACCTATCTCACACACACTAGTACTCCAAGAAGACAATACTACAAGCAATGAAGAAGCTCTAAAATGTGGGGGCGCTTTGTTTATACAAAAGTTCAACAAATGGCCATATCCATATTCTTATGTCTCCTCAAACTTACAAATAGTCCTAACCTCACATTCTGCCTCCGAATTGAGCTCTAAAATATGAAAGAAAGCCTTGAGAGCTTAGATTATCGCTGTAGAGGCTGAATGAAGCATTGGCCTTTATAGTTTTGGAGGATAATTCCAAAAATAAGATTCGAAAATATTTCTTTACATTGTTTTTGGTGTCAAAGAGGGCCCATGATGAAAAAAACTAGTGCCCCCATCGACTTCCTCTTGATGCATGTGCCTTGTTTGGAACTTCCTTCTTGTTCATGATTTATCGATATTCAACCACCATAACTATCTCTTGTTTTGTTTTGTGTATACCATTTTGTGTGAGATTCTAATCCAACACTTCCTCCTCTCCTCACTCTCTCTACCCATTGTCGTCCTCGACAAATGTTGAAGTCATCATCTTTAGGGAGCCATGGGCATTGACTCACATGGGGGATAGAGTTGCTATAGAACAAGATATGCCACGCACTCAAATATCTTCTTGGTTGTTCTTTAAAAAGTAGCACGCTTAGTAGTCAATGTAGTGCTCGGTAAGAAACAAAGGAAAAGTGTCTTTGAAAAACCTTGTATAGTGGCCTTATGCATGCCTTCTCGAAGATGAAAAGAAAGAAGAAATGGTACAAGAAGCAAAAGCCGTTTTGAGCAATGTTCTCAAGGGCTTTTTTTTTTAATATAAAGGAAGTTCGGCAATAGCCTACTCTCCCGGACTTGAATTAAATTAAGAAACAAATGTACAATAGAAGGGGACTAGTGCCCACGGGACCCCCCAAATCCCACAAAGCAGGGGAATCTTGGTTGCTTCCTAGGTTGCATTACAAAGAAGGTTGATCACCCTCTCGTCGCCCTCATGCGGGACCCACTTGGGTTTGAGCTTGTTGTTGATCAAAAGGAGGACTTGATGGTGCCTGAAGGGTGGGGATTTCTTACTGTTGACAATCCTTTTGCCAAGGAGGAATAGAGATTTTTCAATCGACCACTCCCTGGGGGGGTCGCCGAAGTTGAGAGCACACCGCTCCCGCCAGATTTTCCACAGGACTTCCCCTCTGATTGCGTTCCAGAGAGCCGCAGAGCATCCAATCGCTTCTCCCAAAAGTACTTGTTTCCAACTAAGCTGTTTCTGAACTCTGATTTTCAGTCCAACCGTCTGCCAGCTTCTGTAGGAGTTGGGGCAAGTAAGGAAGATGTGTGGGACATCTTCGATTGCACGGTGGCAGCGTTTGCACCACGGAGGGATCCCACAAATTTTGCTTGCCTTATGGTTAGTCCAAATTCCTCGATGAAGAATTTGCCATAAGAGGACAGACTTCTTAATCTCTATAAGTGGGTGCCAGATACTCATGAATTTCATGTCCCACCGAAGCCGCGTCCAAGACAGGCACCACTTCTTGTTGAGGCTGATCTGGAGGTCAGTCGTTTCTTTGATGTTCGGGATTTTGAGTAGGCTATTTCCATTGTGCCATATGAGACCACGCACGTTCGGAGCATCGTGTCCCATGAGAAGTCAGTTTTGTGACGATCCCAAGCGAGGCATCTGCTTTGCAAGGTGTTCCATTCTTCGTAGGAGATGTTTATGCGAGGGTCGATATCCTCGTAGTTGATCCAACTGTTGGTGTCATGTTTCCAGAGGTGTTTCCATTTTTTGAATCCTTTGTTCCATAACTTCTTGGCAATTTGAATGTTCCACGACTCCACACTCCGGATGCCATGTATCGGAAACCAGATAGAGTCGTTTTGTCTGATTCCGGCCGCCCACTTCCAGTCCTCACTAATTCTTGTGAAGCTTTTGACTTTATTCCAGCCCTTCCAAAGAGAGCATACGAGATTGGAGCCTTTCGGGAAGACAGGAATCGGGGAGAATAGCAGGGTCATGATGTCTAGGTTCTTCCAGTTCGGGGACCCCGTGAGGGCCAACTCATTTTTGTTTCTGAAGATCAGCTTGGCCCACGAGGCCTCCCTATTGCACCAAGCTTTAATCATCCATTTGGCTACCAGTTTGTTAGCCATACATACGATGTCCAGGATGCCAAGCCCCCCGCTCTCTCTAGGGCTGGTGCAGATGGCCCATTTGATTTTAGGCACCCCCCTTCTGTTATGATCACCCGTCCAGAGAAAGTTTCTGCAGATGCTATTCAGTTTGGACAGGCCTTGCTCATTCGGTCTCCAGCATGAAAGGAAATAGATGGTAGACGAGAGGAGGAACGTGTTGATAACCATCGCTCGTCCAGCGAGGTTGATTTGCATGCCTCTCCAGTAATTGAGCTTGTTTTCAAGTTTGGCCAGCACCCAGTTCCATCGCTGCTCCATAGAGACACCAAACCCCAAGGGGATTCCAAGCAGCCGAAAGATTTGGCCCTGCGGAATGATTTGACAGCCATGATCAATGAGAGGGCCAGGTTGATGTCCCACAATGGCCCTAAAGGCGGTCTTATTGTGGTTGATTTTGGATCCAGAGGCCACACAAAAGGTGTCAAGGCACCTCTAGAAAGTCTCCAGGCTGGTATTATCATTGTGAACGAACGCGTTCATATCATCGGCAAAGAGTCTCATGATGATTTGACTGTGGTCGTGAGGTAGTTGGAGGCCTTTGATATTGCCAACCTCCACATGATGAGCCACAAGTCTGCTCAGCCCCTCAGTGGCAATGGCAAAGAGAAGGGGGGCAAGAGGGCATCCTTGCCTAATAGATCTTTTAAGATGGATCGCCTTCGAAAGTTTGCCGTTAACGTTAATTTGGGTCGTTGCGTTGCCGAGAAGGGTCGCGATCATCTTGGTGAATTTCTGACTACATCCGAGGTCTTGGAGCGACTGCAGAATATAGTCCCATTCTAGCCTATCGTAGGCTTTGTCAAAGTCGATCTTGAGGAAGACCATATCTTGATTAGACTCATTTGCAAATTGAATACCTTCCCAAATATCCACAATGGTTTCCAGGATGGACCTGCCTTTGATGAAACCTTTTTGGTCCTCACTAAGCCAGGATCTCAGGTGGCACGCAAGTCTGTTGGCAATGACTTTGGCGACGATCTTGTAACCTGTTTGGAGCATTGTAATTGGCCGCCAGTTCTCGATTCTGTTTTTTTCCCCCTTCTTGTGAATCAGCTTGATAATTCCATTATTTATACAAGAAGGAAGAGCGCCAAATTTTAGCGCTTCTTGCCAAACCATCCGAAGAGGGGTGGCAACCACCAGCTTGAAGGATTTAAAAAACTCGTTAGTGAGACCGTCGGGTCCCGGGCTTTTACCGAGGGGGAGGGCATCAATGACCTCAATGATTTCTGATTCTGAGATCGGGGCATGAAGCAGGGAGTGGAGGTTGGGCGGTATTCTCCGGGGGGAAACCCTAGAAATGGCAGCCATGCAGTCCCTTCTGTGATGGGAGAGGGGGTTCGAGGTTCCCAGGAGTCTCGTGAAGTGCCCTTCGATGATGCCAACATTATCTTCTTCCGACTTGCATACATTGCCATGTGGATCTCGCAGTAGGGGAATCGTCTCTCTGTTGTGTTTCCTTTTAAGGATACTGCACATCTCCTTGGTGGGTTTGTCGGCTTTTCCAGCCCACCACGCCTTGAAGAAGATTTGCAAGTTTTTCCTTTGTATTTCTTCCTCGTATCTCAACGCCGCTCTGATTTTTCGGAGACCTTTCTGGGCTTGGTGTTTTCCTTTGTTTACTTCCTCCTCGAGTCGCCAGAGTCTGTGGTAAAGCGCTTCCCTACGAGCCCGCCGCACAGTCTCGAGCGTCTTCTTAGTTCTGATCATGATCTTGCGAGACTTGTCGACCGCACTTCTCCAGCACTTGGCTGGGGCCAAGCCAGAGGCGAACGCCACCTTCCACACATCGGCAATCTCTTGATGGACGGAGGGGAGAGAGAAGGTGGAAACGTTGGCATGGAACCACGGAGCCTTGTGGGTCCTGTTAGAAGGTTGAAAAGTGATAACGATCAGGTAGTGATCAGAGATGGTGAGGTCAGTACGTTGCGTGATGGAAGGGTGGCCCCACCGATGAGTAAAACTCTGAGAGATGTAGCATCTATCAAGTCTAGCCTTCCTCAGATCCTCGCCCGCTTGGAGATTCGACCAGGAAAAGCCATTCGAGTCTTTGAATTCGACCAGATCCAAGTGGAGTTTGGTCATGTCCCACGTTTCTTTCTCCCGACTGTCGATGACCCTGCCCTTGCCCATCCATCTGTCCAAAGGGTCCTCCACCATGTTGAAGTCTCCACAAATAAGCACATTGTGGGGAAGCGAGTCAAGAGAAGCCCAAGTGTTCAGCCTCTCCGAATCCCCGTTAGGGGCGTACAAAGAAACCATAGTAACACAGAGGGGAGCACCAAAAGAAACCGCGATCCAGCGGTGATTTACATCTTCAATGGAGTTCTCAATTTTTTCAAACCAGGGTTGTTTAACACCGATAGCCGTTCCACCGAATCCCCGCTGGTGCTTTGTTGGGATCCACTCATGGGCCGAGGAAACCTGCCTGAGCCGTTTCAGAAGGTCTTCTCCGTCAATTTTAATCTCTTGAATGCATATAATGTCTGGTTTTAAGCTAATGTCGCGGAGCCATTGACCAATGATGGCCGCTCTTGAGGGGTCGGTTAGCCCCCTAGCATTTAGCGAAATGACAATCATTTTTGTGTTGATCCCTCTTTGCGGGAGGGAGCCTTGTCCTTTCTTCTCTTGGCTTCATCTTTCTTTTTCGCTGGGATCTGATCCCGACTTAGAAATCGGTTCTTATGGGGGCTTTTCCAGGGTAACTCCAAAGGCTGTTTCCCTTTGCGGGATGCCCCCCGCTGAGGAGAATTGGGCCCCGTGCTCGGCATCGTTTCCGGGATCGTCGATCCAATGATGGAACTTTCACTATCCATGTTGTCTTCATTATTAGTAGTGAAGCCATCTTCTTTGCTTGTAGTGTAGCCCTCCTGGGGGGTTTCTTTGTTGTCAGGGATCTCTAGGGCTTCGTCGTAGTTGTCTACCTCAGGTGGCTTCCCACCTGGGTAGTCGAGCTCGTTGATCTCCTTTCCAAGATTGCAGTACAAATTGCTGTGTGGGGTAATTGGCAGGTTGTTCCTCTCACCGTTGGCCCTCGGACTTCTTTTCCTTCTTCTTCTAACTTCAGTAAAGCCATCGGCATCAGCCTGTGGATTGAGGAGGCCCTTGCCTTCCCCTTCCTTGGACAAGTGGGTCAAATCGTCAGAGTTGCCTTGAGCAGTTTTGGAGGCTTCTTGAAATCGCTTGTTTTTTTGCCTGAGAGGGCAGTCTTTGATCCTGTGACCTTGCTGGCCACAATGAAAGCACGCGTTGGGGAGGTTTTTGTAGGTGATATCCTGCTCCCAAACATCTCCTTCGCCCATGTCCACTTTGATCGTTGATGGAAGCGGCGAACCGAGGTCGGCCTCGACGCAGATTTGTGGGTGCCATCTAGCATTGAACGAGTGTCTTGCACCCTCATAGATGAGACCACCAATGTCTTCTCGTGAAGCCAACGGCTTGCCGATAGGGGAGACTATGTCCCACACGAAGTTGTACAGGAAGTATGGGAGGTTAGGGAGCTCAACCCAAAGAGGGTACCGAAGTGATTTCGATTTGTCGGGGGTAAAGTCCGGGGACCATCTGAATAAGCACAGGGTCGTCCGACCGAGCTGCCAGGTGCCAACGCTTAGGGCTTGGAAAGCCATCTCTTCATTTTCAAAAACTAGCAGCATGTGGTTTGCTGGTAAGAACTGACATTTGCTGACAATTAGGCCTCGAGGGAACCACTCTTTTCGAAGCCATTGTCGCACGATTTTGAGCGGGGGCCTAGGGCCAAACACTTGGCCGACGAGGCAAACTTTCTTGAGCTCCTCCTGGGCAGACAGAACTGCGGGTCTACTGAGAGACACGATGGGGGATTCAACACTTTCGGATGCCCCGGGGGCAGCACATGACCCCCCTTCCAGCAGGGCGGCCAGAGTGCCGGCCTCCCCAGGGGGGGGGGGGTTCCGATTACTTTTCACGAGAGAGGACGAAGCCACATCCATGGCTGAACGAACTTGCACCGCTTTTATTTTCAATGCCCAGCTGCGAGACCCTCCAACATAGCGAGAGAGCTGACCACAGACAAGGAAAACTCCCCCCACCGATCACATCGCATCCAAGAACTCCGATTTTCTACTTTTTTTTTTTTTCTATTTTCCTTTTTCTTTTTCTTCTTTTTTCTTCTTCTTTTTCTCTCTCTTTTTTTTTTTTTTCTTCTTCTTTCTTCTTCTTTTTTCTTTTCCTCTTCTCTCTTTTTTTTCTTTTTTCTTTTTCTCCCCCCTTGTTTTTTTTTTTCTTTTCTTTTCTTCTCTTTTTTTTTTTTCTTTTTCTAAGAAACTTCTCTAGCTTTAGGCGACCGGTCCCACTGTCCTCAGCCGCCGCCGGCCGCTGCCATGACACCCGCCGCAGCCCTGGGAAAGCGTCAGGACGCACGCGCCAGAACTTCAAACCTTTAAACCTCCTAACAAGAAAAGTCGGCGCCTAGTTCTCCGCCTAGTTCTCTGTCCATCGGGCAGTTCGTTGGCGATCGCGGCGATGGATAGACCCGAGTGTAGTCCACCAGTCAATCGCTAGCACCTGGCAGAAACGGAATAGTCGCCTATCAATCGCCCGTTGCACTCGAACCTGGTTCCCCAACAATCGTCAGACCCGCAGGCGAGGGGTTCACAGTCGATCGTCTAGTTGGCCGTCGATCGCGACGGACCCCAGTCACCTTCGAAGCCCGATGGACACACGGATAGACGCGACGGACAAAAGCGCGATCAGTCGCGATGGACGCTCGCCTTCAGTCAATCGTCACCAAAGCCCGATGGACACGAACAGTCAGTCGCGATGGCTCCAGTCGGCCGCGAGAGCGTCGTCACCTCAAGCAGCTCCGTCGTCACCACACCAGCCCGGGGCTTCAGAGTTTTGGTCGTTGTCTTCAGTCAGTCGCCCCAGCATCAGTCAGCGGAGCGTCGTCACCACTCCAGTAGCCGAGTGTTGGATTGAATACTTCGTCACCTCAAGCAGCTCCGTCGTCACCACCGGCAGACATACTTCGTCACCTCAAGCAGCTCCGTCGTCACCACCGTCGTCACCACAGGGCATACTTCGTCACCTCAAGCAGCTCCGTCGTCACCACCGGCAGACATACTTCGTCACCTTCCCTACAACATGGTTTATGAGGCAATATCTTGTTCTCAAGGGCTTGTTGTCAAGGAAACCTCTTATAATAATGATGGGACAATTGGTCTTCAAGTGATTAATTTGCAATCTGCAATATTCGGCAAACATTTTTTAGTCATTGAGGATGTTACTCGCTTAAACAACCACATTTTTTGAGTCTTTTTGGAAGATTTAGAACCTTGGTGTGGAAGCTTGGATTTTTCTTTAGCCTACAATGCAGTAAGAGTTTCCTAAAGATTGGATTTGGGACATTCCTGCCCACATTTTCTTAATTGCAGAAGCTCTTTGCATATTCTTGTTCATCTGCTTACTTTGTTGCGTTGCTCCTTTTCTTTTGTTGCACGCTTGGTGCTCTCTCCTTCTTTAAGTTCTTCTAATAATGGTACCAATATGATGGTTGACTACCCTCATTGATGTAGGTGATGGGATCTTGGGAATTCGGATGTGATCCTTATTGTGTTGAGGCACGACTAAGTGTTTAGGCGCCCAAATGTGAAATACAATGGGGTATTGGGTTTTTTGTTCTTAGAAACTTCTTAGCATTATCCTTGAAAGACGTCTTGTGTTGAGGTTGACCTTTGTTTGCTTTTTCATGGCACTAAATTGGGCTAATTTTATTTGCTTGAGGCAGATGGACCTTGGATACCCATATATGACTTCCGTAAGCTTGGGCTTGAGCAAATTTACTTAGCACGAAAATATTTGTGCTTGTGTTAGATGAAGGTCTTGCTAAAAATTGATGAGTCTATTTTTGTGAGACTTCTTATTTCCTCAAGTCTTCTTTCTACAGGATTTGAACTTCTTCTTTTTGCATGCATGGAATGAGCATGAGGTTTGACATTTGGTGGCAACAAAATTAAACAACCCCCCCTTAACCTGATTATGCACTGGTAGTTCCTTACCAAGGAGGGTTTCTTGTAATTGTTCCTCAAAATCAAGGTCCTCATCAAGTCCCTCACCTTTGAAATCATAGTGTTTTCATTATCAAATGCATGAAAAATAATGAGGTGAGTCAAGAGATCATGATCAATTTCCATGTTGTCTTCTCTGTGCCCATCTTTTAGCTCTTTTGTGTAATCTTAGAACAATTAAAATGATTGAGATTTACAAACATGTTAGTAGAGAAGATTTGAACCATCTATTGGGGTTAGTGGTAGGCCTTTTAGGAAAGTAAATATTTCCTAACTCTTGAATCTAGGAGAAAATATGCCATGGATCTTCTATGAGCTCTTTTGTGGGTATATGATGAGCCACCTTTCTCAATCTATCTACCACTAGAAGGATTAAATCCAAATTCCTTCGAATCCATGGTAATCCCACTATGTAGTCCATTGATATAGTATCCTAATTTTGTTTATCTTCAATCTATAAATGGCATAAAAGTATTAGTGTCTACCATATTGACCTAGAACACTAAGCATTTTCTTACATATGTGTGAACATATTCGGCTAATCCAAGCCACCAGTATGTTCATATGACTAGTTGTATGGTGTTGTTGATAAAGTGATGTTGTTTTCAAGATAATCGTGGTTATTATGTATGAATCTCCTTATCAAATTTTATGAATCTTGTATGCAAGATCTTTCTTCCCATTTTCCTATTCCATTGTCCAGTAAAAGATTGGAATAAAGAAATTATTTATTTTCTTTACTAGGAGAAGAATTAGAAAGAATTGCCTCATCTTCTACGATAGAGTGATCGTTAGTGGCTATAATAATCGATAGAAAATGTGGATCATTTACTGATGCTTAATTTATCTCTTGAAGGAATCAACCTCTTAGAACTATAAAGTGCATTTGTCACATTATCTAAGACAATACATTAGATACTATTTTCTCTTTGCATCTTTTATACACAATTTTGATATGAACTTCCTTCATGAGCTCAACCCAACAAGATTGCTTTGTCTCAAAAATCTAGTTGACTACTAAAGTAGATGAGTGTTTTGTGATTTATGTACTAAATTCCATAATAATGTCTGTAAATTTTGAAAACATGCATCATTACAAATACATAATGTTTTTACACTCGCCAATTGCATTTTCACTAATCCATTTATTAATTTTAGAATCTATAGGGGGCCATCTTGGGTCAAACCTTTCCCCATGGGAATGCCACTAGAGTCTCTCCCCAACTCAAATGCCATCTTTGAATCCAAAAATTTTCATATCCCTCCAAAATTTCTTGTTTTAGAGTATCAAAGCTATCTTGTTGTTCTTGAGTCCATGCAAGTGGAATGTCCCCCTTGAACTAGATTTACCAAGATGAAATAAAATTTGGATATAGCCCAAAATTCCTGGAGATGACCAAGGATACCCATCATCTTGATTTGAACATTCTAAAATAAATGAGATCTTTTTGGGATCCATCCATATCCCATCTACCAAAATAGCATACTGGGGACACTCTCTCTTGAATGAGATAATTGAGTTTTGTGCACTCTACAAATTTCATTAAATTTATTAAACACTAGTCGTAAATGACTTTCATGCTCATGTGCTTAGTTACTATACAAAAAAAACAAGAACACATTTAGACATGAAAGGATGCAAAATATCATTCATTAAGATCATAAATGTGGTCGGTGCATTAGTAAGCCCAAATGGCATAACCGATACATCATAACCAAATGCGTTCAAGGCAATCTTCCCACATTCAAAAAGACCCATTTTTATTATTTACCAAGAGAATTGGCACAACAAAGGGAGAATAGTGAGGTTCAAACAATTCTTTCTAGAAATAATATTCCATGACCTTGCTGACTTTGTTCCTCCATGAAAATCATGCAAAATGGTGGATAAGTAGTGAGACTTGCGCTTCGCACCAACTCAATGCTATGCTCCATGTTGTTGTAGGGAGGTAAATTTGAAATACTAAAAAATTTCCTTAAATTCTATTCTCAATTTCTCAAAAACTTTCAGAGCATTCCAATTGAAAATTCCTCTTCTGTGAGAATCTATCAAAAAATAAAATGTATACACAAAATATGAAAGATAAATATACTTACAATCATGTTTGAGTAGTTTTGTTGTGGTCACCAATTATGTATCTTGACAAAGTGTCTCTTCAAGAATCAACAATCCCCTTCCCTCATGCTCAAAGTAGTAAGCATAAGAAAAAAAATTAATGTGTTGTCATTTCCTAGTACACCGCTACTTACTAAGAACTACATTGAGATGTTTTAATCTTGCAATATCGAATCACCTCTTGCCTTATACGATTGGATTTCTATAGGTAGAAAAACTAGTTTTTGGTCCCATGTCCTAATTCCCTTAGTTTCCACCAATTCCATTGTGTAGTTATAATCTTACTACTGATTGTGTAAGTATCACCATTGATCAAGACAAGCTAATGAGATTGTGTGTTGAAATTATGTCACATAGTACCTTGATAAGCTCTCTTATCATGAATCCTCTCATGGATATGAGCTCCTTGTTTGGCAACTATCTTTTATGCCACTCATGAGAGCACAACATTTGGTATGTAAGGTACATTTTTAGTGAATATCATGGTCACTATTGGAGATGATATCTCACATGGGAGCTAATGATATCATTATATACATCACTCCCTCCTTCTATAGGATTTATAACTATGGTAACTTAATTGTTTTTCCTTTTGATGATAGTCCTTAAATTGATGCTAGCCTAACAAGTAGGGCATAAACCTTCTTTGATTGTTCTCTCTTTCTATTGAGGGGTGCTATTAGATCATTGAACCTCTTAGCTACAACGGAGACTTTCCTTATGACTCCTCAAACTATTGTCATGTGAACTTGCATAGCCTCTCTCTATGGGTAATGTATTTTGTTTGATGCAATGCAATTCCTCCATCAAATTTCATAGACTAAATACATGTTGTAGTGTTGCATAGGACATATTTCAAATAATAAAACAAGAAAATAAGCAATCGATTGTTGGTGGCAATGCGAAGCCTCATAAGGCGTGATGGACTATAATGCTTTGGTGGGACACCTATTGAGTGTAAAATG
Source organism: Ceratopteris richardii (assembly GCA_020310875.1). NCBI lineage: Eukaryota > Viridiplantae > Streptophyta > Polypodiopsida > Polypodiales > Pteridaceae > Ceratopteris > Ceratopteris richardii. Next base: position 72,403,690 of record CM035421.1, on the reverse strand, counting down.
CATAAAACCCAAAAGACAAAAACCCACCCCCCATTTATAATATATTGTGTCCATTCTACATGTGGAAAACCTTTTCGCCATAACCAATATTTTTTTTCAAGCACATAAACACTTCATAATTTAATTTCAATAGATACAACCATGGATGCCTTAAGAAAGCATCTATGAAAGTCATGAAGTTTACCTAGTTCACAAAGGAAGGTTCCTACATGGGACTATAGACATCATTATAAAAAAGCTGCAATTTTTATTGATCTTTTATTGTCCTATCTTTTGGAAATGAATAAAATTGCATTTTACGTACCTAAAATACAACCCTCAAAAACATGCTTAGAAAGTTGCCTCAAGTTTGACTAAAGAGGAGACCATTTCATTTACTTTTAGGAAAAGCAAACGATAAAAAAATAGATGAATAAACTATGCATGATACATTTTTTGCATCACATAAAGCATGATAATACTCAACATCGCATGCTAAAGCATTCACATATTTACCATAATATCTGCAATGATATTTCACCGTCAGAGAGAATCATTAATTACACATTTATCGACAACAAGTTTCACTGTGAAGCAAATTTTTGTTATTGCTAATACTAAGATAACGTTCTATTTGATCTTTAGTACATATGAATCATGTGATGAAGCGAATGTGCTTCCATTTGCAACATCAAGAATAATCTTCGCAAACCCCACAATATGATAAGAGGAGTTGTTAGAACATGTGACAATATTTCCTATAGCAATAAGATCAAGTGAAGTGGAAAAACTGCATTGTGAGGAAATATTTTTTGTTGTACACTGTCAAATCTAAGTCCACTTTAGATGTACACTATTGATGAGCAGCTGGATCATAAATGCAATGAGTGATAAATTCCATTTCTTCATTTTGAACAAGATAAGCAGACTTAGTTTCAAGGCTAGCAGCCTATTGACAACTCCTAATGACATGTCCATTTTCTATATAATTTCAATGATGTTTCATCTTTTATATTTTAATTTCATTTTTATCATACTTCATTGAGTGTTCAATATTATCATTTGTTTTCGTACTAGTAGATAAGTTGTATTTACCTTTGCTCTTTTGATAAGTTAAAAAAGCATGATCTAAACACGTACTTGGCATGATTTTTCTATTTTGAATTTCTCACAATGGAATACATAATAAGTCCACATTCATTCATGCATTTGGATTGCCCTTCACCATCAATGGAATACTAAAAGAAAATATTTTATTAAGAATCAAGAAGACCATTAAGTATAGTCTACAACAATGAACTATTTTGCAATTTAACCATCTCCGTTCATTCATATGCCCACTCTCCAAATGTTTTGGAGCGTAAGAAACAAAAGCCTCATTTCTTTCCTGATATACTGTGGAGAGAATATCTCAAGCATCCTTAGGTGATTTGCATGTGTGAATTTGGGGGATATTGGCAGGTTTCATAGACAAAGCTATCACTGCATGTGGCTATGTATCTCTTCCATTTGAACAACGTTCATGTGCATTAGGTACAATAGAAACCATAGTAGGATGAGCACCATTAAGATCAGCATCTTCAACAAAACCTATGTCACTCTCTATCATAATATTTGTAGGTGTAGGAGGCCGTATTTCAGCACCTTGCACAATATTTCACACTTTTGTTATGACTTATCACTTATGTGGACAATGTGTAGTTACAACCATCCAAGTCATCCTCAAAAATGAACATAGCAAATAATATATTGCTTTTATCCATGGTTAATGATTGTGGCATGATGCAAAAAATTAACTCTTTCTCAAAGAAAGTGAAAAAATCATCAATCAACTTTGCTAGACCTATAGTAGACTTTTAGGCTCTTATATTGGAGAGCCAAAGAATATTATATGTTTGGTAAAAAAAGGGACACATTTTCCTACATAATTATTATGATAGTGCACTAGGGTAGATTGCGACAATCTCAAATCAATTACTTGAACTCACAAAATAATGTTTTTTTAAAGTAAAACTAAGCCCAAGAATTCTCACAAAATTTTGTTGGATAATGAGACAATGCCAAGAAGGGGGTCGATGATGCCCCATAGAAGGTGACTACCTTCTCTAATACCACTAGTAGAACTGGGAGGAGTGAAACTAGATGCAAATAACACAAAGAAGTAGAGGAAGGTTGGAGAATACCTTTGTGTGTATCACTAAGTGAACCTAGCAGACATAAGTTTTTCATTAAGGGTATAGGCATATAGAGTACAAGTGGGGAAAAATGTCTTAAAGAGGGAAACGTGTGATGAAAATCCTAACTAGTTTCATAGACATCACTACCAAAATATAGTGGGAGAAATCATTCAATTACCCTCTTGATCACTCTTTATATCCAAGAAAACCAAAACATCCATCAAACGTTTGTAAGAAAAGGTAACGTAATTCTATGGTTGACTTAGTGGCTCTATAGAGGTATATTCAATAAAGATTCAATAAAGATCGTAGAGAGTCAAGATGCGTTCTTATCTAGCAGTCCCCATTCCTCATTGCTACTTTGGGTACCCATATCTCAAATATTATTTAACTATTTTTATAGATCTAGTTTGAACTTAGTTTTAACTAAGAAATCCACTATTGTAGGTATCAATTTGAAGATTCGTTTGTAATTACATTTCGATAATAATGTCTGAGCAGACTTAAGACGCTTTGGACACTTTCTGTGCTCTTTACTATGTTTCTCCCCTATGGATTCTATATGCACCAATAATCTTAAAGGGCTACTTATCTATGTGCATTAACACGTAATAACATACTATCTATTGTGATCCTAAACTTCTTCTTCATTCTAATGCTCTTTCAATGTAACACCTACATCTTTTTCAAACATGGCTGCATTCATTTCAAGAATTTTCACATTTAAGGTGAACATCCTACCCACTTTGTTTCCTTTGCTAATCAATCTTCCATTCTATTTGTACTCTTCTACATATAACATATCAACATTGAATCTGACTTATAATTCCTGTGCACCATTTATTCAATGGAGAATAGATTTTTTGTTAAATTTGGAGCATGCAATACATGAGCAAGATGTTTTGTCTTTCAATCCTCCATGGATACTTGTATGTTTCCTATATTCTTGATAGGATGTGATCTAGCATCACTTATTTCAACATATCTAGGAACTCTCAATTTCTAGAAACTACTTAACCATCCAACATAATTGTTCATGTGATTTGGAGCACTTAAATCTTCATATTAGACATTAAGATTCGATTTTGAAACATCAGAAAACATCATATTCATCATATGATATTGGACCATAATAGAATCTCCTACATCATATGCACTCGTTGATGCATAGTTGTATTGTTGCTTTCTATTTTTTTATTCTTCAACCTGCAATCACATTCACAGTGACCCGGTTTACCACAATTCTAGCATCCCTTACAGTCATTACCTCAATCAAATGTTTGGACATTTTTGTGGCCTTATTGGCTTCCCGTGCCTCAAAACTGTCCTCTAGCTATGGCACAATTGTCTATTGTCCTTGGTCTTGGTTACTGTTTCCTCTTTCACCTCCTAAGTTTTTACTTGTGCCTCTTCCTCTTTAAGAGTCGAATACCTACTCAAAACTAGGTTTTCCTTGGGAGTTTGAGTCCTCACCAAGATTCTTTTCTTCAATTATTGGCATAGACAACAAATGAAGAAAATAAAAAAAAAAATCCTAGTCTAAATAGAAGTTCTAAACTGCTTGTATGTACTACCTAAACCACAAAGGCATACTTCCACCTTATCATCATCATCATCATCTGAACTGATGCCAATAGATGCAACCAACTCACATATGTTTTTGATTTTGAGGGTGTCGTCAATTAACGCCATGCTCTTTTGCTGCTATGTTCTCATACGATGTGACCATATATATATATATATATATATATATATATATATATATATATATATATATATTACAATTATGTAATAATAAGGTTTGAAATATGTTGGTAATTTGGAGTCCTTTTTTTGTCCATGAAAAAACAACTAAAGAAGAATGATTTGAAATATACTATATGGATGTCATTATCTTTTCGAAAAGAACTTATGAATGGCTGTCCTTCACTACAAGGAATACGGGCGTGTAGCGACGGTTAACGCGACAGAATTTCGTCGCTGTAAAATTGCAACTTGCGTCGGAAATACCGTCGAGCGCGGACCGTCGATTATACGACGCAAAAAACGACGGTATTTGCGACGGTATATGCCTAACGTCGCATAAACGACGCTTGTTAATGGCGTCGCTTAAGCGACGCTCTTTAGTGTCGCATAAGCGACGGTTTACGCTTGTTAATGGCGTCGCTTAAGCGACGCTCTTTAGCGTCGCATAAGCGACGGTTTATAAGCGACGGTCTATTGCATCGCTTATACGACGACGTGTTTCATCGCTTATGCGACGATCTGTTGACGGACAAAAATTAAAACGTTGGAGGCTCTGCAATCGGCATTTTCACGCATCCGATCGAAGAGCTCTCCAACGTTCGCAATTGCGCTGCGCTTACGAACTGAAGCAAGTATATGCAGAATTGTTGTTTTGCTTAAGCTCTATGTTATTGTCTCCCTCTGTCTTTGTTTCTCTCTTTCTACATCTTTGTCTCTTTGAATTTTCTCTCTCTCTCTCTAGATCTCTCTCTAGATCTCACTCTCTCTCTAGATATCTCTCTCTCTCTAGATCTCTCTCTCTCTCTCTAGATCTCTCTCTCTCTCTCTCTCTCTCTCTCTCTCTCTCTCTCTCTCTCTCTCTTCTCTCTTTCTCTTCTCTCTTTTTATTGCAGGTTATTCAAGAAGCTAACCAAGCAAAAACTATGGATCACAATTGTAAGTACAATTTCTATTATTTGTAGATCATTTGAATTGTGTTATTTTCATTACATACCATACTCACACTTATTGATATGCACTCATACACTTATACATGACGAAGAAGCACACACACATGCATATACCTACATATACACATATACATGCACATACACACACATACACATAGAGTTATACATATACACACACATACACAAGAACATGCACATATTGATACATACATATACACTTATACATGCACATGCATATACATACATATACGCACACATACACATGCACATATACACATATACATGCACATACACACACATACACATAGAGTTATACATATACATGCATATACATATACACACATACACATGCACATGCACATACTCATACACACATATGCACTTATACATGCACATGCACATACATACATATACACACACATACACATGCACATACATACATATACACACACATACACATGCACATACATACATATACACACACATATATACACTTAGGTACACACATATGAATGAATTATATAATTAAAGTATTAAAACACATGCTTAATATAAACAATAATAAAAATCAATAGAACAAAACTCTTCATTACTTAATACCATACACACAATTCAAAACATGACTGAAATGAAAAATATATAGATAAATATATGTATATATCAATGTAAATACATAATCCAATGTCATAATCAACGTCTAAAATCCTAATCATCGTCATCATGATCATCATCATCATCAGCAATATCATGATCAGATGGATCTTCCTCATCCTCATCCTCATGATCACCCTGTGACGATCGAGATCGTCCCTCCTGTGTCTGTCTCTCCACCTCATCCATATTTGTCTCCCCATAATACTCCTGTATTACATATAACAAACATAAATCAATAAAATAATTAAAACATTCATAACAACAAAATAATTATATAAAATTTAAAAATACTCACAAAGGCATCAGGATGATCTTGTATATACTCGCTCAAACGCCGATATCCAAAATGTGTAGCATACTCGATCTCGTGTTTCGTAGGATATCGGCCATAATCCTTTCGCTGCAATGAAACAAATAAAAAACATTAGTTGCTTGCATTTTAACTAAAATAAAAAATATACTCACAATAACACATATACTTACAAACGTAGCTACAAAACCATTATGGCCCATTTGGCCTAAGTGCGATGTGTGGCCCGACTCCACTCTCTTCCTTGCAGCAGCCTGTTTATTCAAGGAAAAAAATACATAAATTAAATTAAAAAATTACTAAAATATCTAAAAATTATAAATATAAACTATTAATTTGTGTACCTTCTGCTGAGGAAATGACTCCTGAAGACGTAGCTGTCTACGAAAAAACTGCCACGACTCAGGTGGTATGTTAGCTCGCCTCTTATTTTTTTCGACCATACAATATCTCCTGTTAATTTAATCTCAAACAGAAAAAAAAGTCAGAATACATACACATTTATACACACATATACACATACACATACACATACACATACCCACATACACATATACATGCAAACATATACGCATGCATATATGTATATATATACACATATACATACATATAACATAAACACACATATACATATCCACATATATACGTACACACACATGCATGCATATACACATTCATACAAAATACATGCATTTATCCCACAATAATATGTGTTGTGTATATGTGAATATGTGTGTATGTATAAATGTGTATATGTGAATATGTGTGTATGTGTAAATATGTATATGTGAATTTTTTATTTATGTAGATAATCAAATTATTAATATCAAATACCATTATTTGTAGATTCTGATCAATCAGATGGAACTCCACCACCGTCTCCTCATCGTGCAACGACTTTATACTGTAAGTATATGAAATATTTAATTTTAACTATATTTGATGGATACATAACTTATATATTTTTTTTATGTTTCTTATGATGTGCAGATTCTGATCAATCAGAGGGTACTCCACCACCTCCTACCCATGCAACGACTTCACATGTGTCCTCCGATAGGAATTATGATGAATTTTACTATCAAGAGCATATTATATGTTGGTGTAACTCTTGTTATGGCACGTATCGAAGACCACGATTGGAATGTATTGAACATGAGGCAGAGTATGGTACTTTTGAGCATGCACCATCACCTAGTCAACGTGATAATGCTTGGGTATGTATTTTCTATATATATTAATGTCATTTTTTATTTAAAAACCATGTATAAAATCAAATTATTATTGATATACAGGAATACTTGCTCGATGATGATGATGATAATGATTTTTCTCATAATGTTAATATACCTCGTACACGTCATGGACTTGCTGTTCATCAATTACAAGCAGAGGTTTCTAGAAATCCTCTACCTCCTGGTTTAGAGAATGAAACGGCTGGAGATTATCCATTGCCAGCTCGTGATCGTTCTTTAGTACAAACATATGATAGAAGAAGATATGGAGGATGGAATAGAGGACCACTTCCTTTAGATGGAGAGGTTTTCAACTTTTGGGGTAATCGCTATATGATTGCTCCATCCACTATTACTAATGCTGGTCGTGGTCTCTTTATTGTAGAGGATTTGTATGTGCCTCCGAACTCTGAAGTCACTCTTATGTCATTTTGTGGTCCTATATATGGATGGGGAGATTGGCATCGACTTTCACGTTATGTTCAAAGCATGAGTACTTATGGAATATGCTTGAACGCAGCATCTCTTACTAGTAGAAGGATTTTACATGCAGAAAATGAAAGATTATATATTGATGGAAGACCTTACACACATGGAAATATAGCAGGTTTAATAAATAGTAGTCGAGGGTTACATAATAGTTCAAGGACTAATTGCACATTTGAGGAGCGTGAAAATAGTCATGAATCACCATACATGAGTAGAGATGTATCAAGATACATAGTTGTCAATGCTATTACTACATTACATGCTGGTGATGAACTATTAGTGAATTATGGATGGCGTAGACCTCCAAGAGCACCTTTTAGCTAGAGAGAATAAAAATTTTCTATCCATATTTAATAAGTTATATACTTAATTTTATATTTGAAGTTTAATTTTTATTCATTTATGGAATACTAATGAGTTTTGTTTATATGTGTAGATTCCAACGTATGATGTTGATGATATTCGTCCACAACATTCACAATTACCAATAAGACCTCATTTATCAGAAGCTTCCATGAGGAGGCTACGCAAAACTAATCCTGTGCAATATGCAAAGTTGAAAGATCTATATTCAAAAGATGATAAAGTACAAGATTTGTGTGACAATGATGAAGATGATGGCATGGCAGATTTTATTGAGGATTGGTATCAAAATGACAGTGAGAGCATGGATATTTCTAAAAATGAGAAATATCTTCGAGAGGAATGTCTAAAGCATGTATATGAAGGAAGTCGTTTGACACGACTAAGTGCAAGCTTACTTATTCTCAACCTTCAAAATCGTTTTGGATGGAGTAATGTATCTGTTTCGACACTATTAAGGTATAATTTTCAATTTTCTATCTACTTATATATATGCGCATCTTTTAAAACTATTAATGCATCTTTCAAAATATTCGTAAAAAATTTGATTGTTTGGATGGCAGGATACGATTGTTTGTTTTGGAGGATATGAAGTATGTATCTTCATTGAATGATTTGTCGATTCACGCATATGTTCAGTTTGAAAGTGTGAGAAGCGGATTTATAATTTGTATTCAAAGAATTTGGCACTGTTTATAGGCCATACAATGGTGACCTGGATGCATCGCATGCACAGAGGTTACTCAAGATAGAGCAATCTGATTATAATGGACTAGTGCCAGCAAGATTCCTAGGGTATGCAGTAAACCTCTTGCATGTCAATGATGAGGCGCATTTGAAGTTTAGGATACAAAGTGGAAATCATGGTGGCTTGAGAGGATCACACATATACATGCAAGAGGTTTACTGCATACCCCAGGAATCCTGCTAGTACTAGTCCCTTATAATCAGGTTGCTCTATCTTGAGTAACCTCTGTGCATGCGATTCATCCAGGTCACCATCGTATGGCCTATAAACAGTGCCAAATTCTTTGAATACAAATTATAAATCCGCTTCTCACACTTTCAAACTGAACATATGCGTGAATCGACAAATCATTCAATGAAGATACATACTTCATATCCTCCGAAACAAACAATCGTATCCTGCCATCCAAACAATCAAATTTTTTACGAATATTTTGAAAGATGCACATAAGCATACACATATATAAAATTATATGCATATATATATGTATATTTATTTATTTACTTTCTTTAATATATCATTTTTTTTATAAACTTACAGGTTATTATCTGAAAAGTTTTTACCAAGTCAAAATATTCTTCCTACCTCACATGATGAAATGAAGAAGATAATCAACAATCTTGGTATGGATTATCAATGTATACATGCATGTCCTAACGATTGTATTTTATATAGAGGTGAATATGCAGACTCTTTGACATGTCCCAAATGTCAATCTCCTCGATATAAGGGTGAAGAAGGTAAAATCCCGAATAAGGTATTGAGACATTTTCCATTGGCTCCACGGATTAGACATATGTTTCAAAGCCCCGAATTATCAAAGCTTTTGACTTGGGGACATGATCACAAAAGTACTGATGGAATAATCAGAATTCCTCATGATAGTGTTGCTTTTCAGCATATTGATTCTACATGGCCTGAATTTGCACAAAATCCACAGAATCTAAAGTTAGGAGTTGCATTAGATGGGGTTAATCCATTCTCCATGAAATCCAGTAAATGGTCAACATGGCCAGTGGTAGTCATAAACTATAATCTTCCGCCATATCTTAGCATTAAAAAGGAACATTTAATGCTTTCACTTTTAATCCCAGGCAAAAGACAAGTTAAAGATATGAATGTATATCTTGCTCCTCTCATTGACGATCTTCAAGAGTTATGGAGAGGTATTAATGTCATTGATATATCAAAAAGCATCAATGAAAGACATATTACGATTCGTGGTATTGTGGCTTGGACTATTCACGATTTTCCTGGATATGGCGTTTGTTCAGGTATTGATGTAATTTTTTTATTCAATATGCATGTAAATAAATATGATTTAATCTAATTATATTTTTATCATTTTCCATGATGCAGGAATATCTACTAAGGGTTATAAAGCTTGTCCATATTGTGGTGATTGGTTGAGATCAATCTATAGTAAGAATCTCAACAAAAATATTTATCTTCGACATCGACGATTCTTGCCTGATGATCATCCATTAAGATCTAAAAGAGAAGCGATACATTTTAATGGAAAGCTTGAAACAGGTCAGTGTCCAAAACCTATGACGCCTATGGATTGGTATAAAAAATGGACAGATGGACCTCTGATAGATCCAGAAGCAGAAATCTTCAGTGATGATTCAGATAATGAGTATGTGAACAAAGGTAAAGGGAAATTGGCACTCGCAGAGAACATATCAATATGGTATTCTTTGGAGTATTGGAAAGAGTTAAAAGTATGTCATCTTCTTGATCCTATGCATATATTCAAAAATATTGGTTATTCACTATGGCAGCATCTTCTTGGACTAAAAGATACCACAACATCAAGAAATGATTTGAAAGATCAAAAATCCAAACCAAAGTTATGGCCAGTTTTTGATAGACATCGACAAGAAACGACTTATGCATCTGCTCCTTGGGTACTTACGACAAAAGAGATACAAACTATCAACAATAGAATTCAATTGATCAAGACTCCTACAGGATATGGAGCATCGTTTCAAAACATGTTTACTATGGATGATAAGAGCTTATCTGGATTAAAGACCCATGACTGGCATAACTTTTTGAAACATATTTTACCTTTGGTTATCGATGGATGTACAACGAAAGGAGTACGAGATGTCATCTATCGTCTTGGATCACTTATAAGGTAATTATGATACTTTTATATTTAATATGTTTGAATATTGGATATCTTTTATTTTTTAATTAACTTCTTTACAATTGTTTTTATGATTTGTATAGGTGGATTACATCCAAAGAGATCGATAAAAATTCGATCCCACAAAAAAAACGTGAATGCAAAGAGCTACTATGTTTGATGGAAAAAGAACTTCCTACTTCATTTTTTGATATTCAAGTTCATTTACTAGTCCATCTTGTAGATGAGATAGAGATTGCCGGTGTTGTCAACACTCGATGGATGTTTTGGGTCGAGCGATTTATGGGAATACTAAAAGGTTATGTGCGACAAAGAGCAAAACCAGAAGGATCCATGGCAAAGGGTTGGATGCTTGAAGAGTGCATGTATTACGTTAGTGAGTACCTTGAAAGAGTTCATGAAGAAGCTCCATGTGCATGGACCAACGAGTCTTCTTCAAAAATAACCGATGAGGTATTATCAGGTAAGGGGGTTCCATTCTTATTTACATTTCAAGAAAAAAATGATGTTTCCACTTTTGTAGCATATAATAGCGAATGCATGCAAGCATTCGTTAGCGAGTACGAGGAACTTCAAAGTCTCCAAAGTAAAAGGCGAAAAAACAAAAGATCTAGACGTAATCTCGATAATAATGAGATTACAGATATACCTTCTTTCACGGATTGGCTATATAGTCGTTTGCAACGCGCCAACGCAAATAATGAAGAAATCTCAGATGAGCAAAGAGAGTTAATGATGGGTTGTGAACAAAAGGTAATTTTATTAAAATATATATTTTATTTTTTTCATATATGTATGTTAGTTTCTATTTACTAATTCAATTTATTTTGCAGGCTCGAATGTTCACTAATATGTGGGCTTTTGGACAGCATATTAGAATCAAATCCATTGATTCTTTACGTAAAACAGAGGATTCTAGTATTGTTGCTTGTTTCAAGCAACTATCACGTGCTAGCTCAAAAGACACGAACCTTATAGATGGCGAACTTGGTTACGTAGGAACTATTGTTGGTATCTACGAAATTTCATTTCGTACATTCAAACAGGTAGAAAAAAGTTTATATATTTTTTTTAGAGTTAGTTTTTTTTTAAGCACCTAATAATGGGACGTTTTTGTTGTTATATATTGTGATAGGTCATTTTGAAGGTTGACTGGTATCGAGCGGAGTATAAAGGTAGTAATTCTACAATAAGAAAGGAATTATCTGGGTTTTGGGCAATTGATTCTTCCAAGGTAATGCGATCTACTAAAGAACCATATATTCTTCCTAGGCATATTGAACAAGCATTTTTTTATAAAAACCGAGATGCTCATCCTTGGTGGCAAGTCATTCATGTGCAACCTAGAGGTAGGTCATTGTTTGAACAGTTTATTGTTAGAGAGATTGAAGAAAGTCCTCTTGATGATTCAGCATCAGATACTGATACATCAACATCTGGAATAGAAATTAGACTCATTATACGTGATAATGATACTAATCTTTTTGATGAAGAGGATAATTCTCTACATGCTGATTCTACTGATGAGGAAGAGGAATTACCAGAAATAGATATTAATCCACCAATAGATGATGTGATTCATGAGAACATAGATTTAACAATAGAAGAAATAAATGAAATCAATAAGGATAATGAAGATGAGACTATATTGATGTCTTACCAAAATGATGGCAATAATGAAAACATATGAGCAGATTAGATAGTAACTTGAAGCTTCTGAATGGATATATATAATAGGTTTTTTTTATTAACTTGAATAACGATGAATCCTACTAGAGAGATGAAATCATGTTCTTCTAAGTTAGAACATGAAGCTCGGGGGTATGCCTAATTATTTTATATATAGCTTTATCTTCGAGGAGTAAATTTTTATCATGTATGTATGCATATGTGTGTGTATTCATGTGTATTATATGTATACATATATTAGTATGCATATATATGTATTTCATGTATATGTATGTGTTTGCATGTGTGTGATATATGTATACATGTATTCATGTATGTAATATATGCAAGTGTTTATAATTGTGTACATGTATATATGTATATGTGTCTATATGTAAATATGTACATGTAAATATGTATGCATGTATATATATGTTTATGTGTGCATGTAGGCATGTACATGTATGTGTAAATATGTACATGTAAATATGTTAGTATGTATATATATATTTATGTGTGCATTTAGGCATGTATGTGTGAAGCATAATATATCTACTCCATTTTATATTTATGTATCCTATCTACATGATGTGTATATATCTTTACATATATTATGAATCATGATCCTCGTTGATTCGAGTAGCTATATATAGAGGCATAAGGTTGGGAGGAGAGACATCTCTCTAGTAGGACGTCGGAGGTGTATATATACTTCAAACATATGGCTAAAAGGTTTTATATGTATATGTATATACATTTTTATTTTAGATTTTTTTATATGTATATATATATATATATATATATATATATATATATATATATATATATATATATATATATATATATATATATATATATAGATACATACATACATACATACATATATACACACACACATACATACATACATGGATTATATTATATTACATACATAGCAGTAAATATATACTACATACATACGTGTAATGTAATACACACATTTTTATGTATATATACACATAGTATATACATATTACATTTATACACAACACATAGATGTATACATACATGATACACATGCATACATACATACTACAAAAATAGAAACATGTATATTAGATACATATATAAGTTAATATACATGCCTTTCAGTAAACATAGAGTAATAGATTTTAGGAATGACATCATACATACATAGATGCATATATAGATACATACATACGTACATACATACATAGCTCTCTCTCTCTCTCTCTCTCTCATATACATACATACCGTGCATTGTCGCGACGATGAGCCATAAGTGTCCGCATCTCTTTTAAACACCACTTAAGGGACCATCCTGTCCCAAACTCTGTCTCAAGTGAACTAAGCACGTACTTTTTATCCCTCTCATCATGCTCACTACAAAAATAAAAAACATAATGTAAATAAAACATAAGATATACATTTCAATTTATATGTAAAACTTTTACTTACTTCCATGGTAAGTGGATAAAGCGCAGGTAAGAGTCGCATAGTGCCCGCATTCTTCTCTTGAACTCCAATCCATTCCCTATGTACACAATGTTCCCCTCCGGCTCTATGTCGCACTCTAGTCCTAAGGTGCCTATGCATGTCCTCATAGGCAACTCTGCTCTGCTATCACGTGCTGGAGGTGGTATAGGTGTCCTAAAAATAGATAGATAGAAATAAATAAAAATATGTGCTATAATATCATTAAAAAAAATTATGAAAAAAAACATACCTATGAGCAGATAGCTCTCTTCCTGCATGTGGATCCGCAGAAGAGCCCTCGTCTGATCGCGTAAGCATCTGGATCGTATAATCCAGCTCCTCATCGGACATGTCTGCGTAGTCCCGCATTATGGCCCCTAGAGTATCTGACGGAACTCTTGCTCTCATAAGACTTTTTATGAGAGTGAGTTTTGCCTTTCTCTCTTTACTGGGATCCATAATACCTAACATATAAAACAAAATGGTTAGAAATCAATATATATATACGTGTATGTGTGTGTATGCATGTGTATGTGTGTGCATGCATGTGTATGTGTGTGTATGCATCTGTGTGTATGTGTGTAGGTATATGTGTGTGTTGTCTATGTGTATGTGTGTGTGTCTATGAGTGTGTATGTGTTTATGTATATGTATGTATCTACGTGTGTGTATGTATCTATGTGTGTATGTGTATGCATGTATGTATGCATGTATGTATGCATTTGTGTGTATGCATATGTATGTGTGTGTATGCATCATTATGTGTGTCTATGTATGCATTTGTACGTGTGTATGCATCATTGCATGTGCATGTGTCTATGTGTGTATGTGTGTGTATATGTGTGTGTGTCTATGTGTATGTGTGTGTGTTTATGAGTGTGTATGTGTTTATATGTATGTATGTATCTATGTGTGTCTATGTGTCTAAGTGTGTATGTGTATGCATGTATGTATGCATATGTATGTGTATGCATATGTATGTGTGTGTATGCATTATTATGTGTGTCTATGTATGCATGTGTATGTGTGTATGCATCATTACGTGTGTATGTATCTATGTGTGTATGTGTGTGTGTATATGTGTTTGTATGTGTGTATGCATGTGTGTGTATGCATGTGTATGTGTATATGTGTATATGTGTATATGTGTGTATATGTGTGTATGCATGTGTGTGTGTATATGTGTGTATATGTTTGTATGCATGTGTGTGTATGCATATGTATGTGTGTGTATGCATTATTATGTGTGTCTATGTATGCATGTGTATGTGTGTATGCATCATTACGTGTGCATGTGTCTATGTGTGTATGTGTGTGTATATGTGTGTGTGTCTATGTGTATGTGTGTGTGTCTATGAGTGTGTATGTATGTATCTATGTGTGTGTATGTGTATGCATGTATGTATGCATATGTGTGTGTATGCATATGTGTGTGTATGCATATGTATGTGTGTGTATGCATAATTATGTGTGTATGTGTCTATGTGTGTATGTGTGTGTGTATACATTATGACAGTGTATGTAAGCATGTGCATTATGTATGCATATAAGTATGTATGTATGCATATGCATATGCATTATGTATGCATATGCATATGTATGCATATGCATATGTATGCATATGCATATGCATTATGTATGCATATGCATATGTATGCATATGCATATGCATTATGTATGCATATGCATATGTATGCATATGCATATGCATTATGTATGCATATGCATATGCATTATGTATGCATATGCATTATGTATGCATATGCATATGCATTATGTATGCATATGCATATGCATTATGTATGCATATGCATATGCATTATGTATGCATATGCATATGCATTATGTATGCATATGCATATGCATGTGTATGCATATGCATGTAAGTATGTATGTATGCATATGTGTGTGTATGCATATGCATGTAAGTATGTATGTATGCATATGCATATGCAATATGTATGCATGTATGTATATGTGTGTGAATGTGTGTGAATGTGTGTGTGAATGTGTGTGTACATGTGTCTGTATGTGTGTATGCATGTGTATGTGTGTGTATGCATCATTATGTGTGTATGTGTGTGTACATGTCTGTATGTGTGTATGCATGTGTATGTGTTTGTATGCATCATTATGTGTGTATGTGTGTGTATGTGTGTGTGTCTATGTGTATGTGTGTATGTGTGTGTGTCTATGTGTATGTGTGTATGCATGTGTATGTGTGTATGTGTCTATGTGTGCATGTGTGTGTATATACTATATGTGTGTGTGTCTATGTGTATGTGTGTGTACCTATGAGTGTGTATGTGTTTATGTGTGTATGTGTCTATGTGTGTGTATGTGTTTATGTGTTTATGTGTGTATGTGTATGCATGTATGTGTATGTGTGTGTATGTCTCTCTATGTGTGTGTGTATGCATATGTGTGTGTGTATGTGTGTGTATATGTGTGTCTATGTGTGTATGCATGTGTATGTGTGTGGATGCATCATTATGTGTGTCTATGTGTGTATGCATGTGTATGTGTGTGGATGCATCATTATGTGTGTATGTGTCTGTGAGTGTATATGTGTGTGTATGTGTGTGAGCGTCTATGTGTGTGTATGTGTGTGCGCGTCTATGTGTATGTGTTTCTGTGTGTGTATGTGTGTGTATCTATGAGTATGTATGTGTTCATGTGTGTGTATGTGTCTATGTGTGTATGTATCTGTGTGTGTATGTATCTATGCATGTGCATTATGTATGCATGTAAGTATGTATGTACATTATATGCATATGCATATGCATTATGTATGCAAATGTATGCATGTATGTGTTTATGTGTGTATGTCTCTCTATGTGTGTCACGTGTGTATGCATATATGTGTGTGTATGTGTGTGTATATGTGTCTGTATGTGTGTATGCATGTGTATGTGTGTGTATGCATGTGTATGTGTGTATGTGTCTATGTGTGCATGTGTGTGTGTATATACTATATGTGTGTGTGTCTATGTGTATGTGTGTGTACCTATGAGTGTGTATGTGTTTATGTGTGTATGTTTCTATGTGTGTGTATGTGTTTATGTGTGTATGTGTATGCATGTATGTGTATGTGTGTGTATGTCTCTCTATGTGTGTGTGTATGCATATGTGTGTGTGTGTGTATATGTGTGTCTATGTGTGTATGCATGTGTATGTGTGTGGATGCATCATTATGTGTGTATGTGTCTGTGAGTGTATATGTGTGTGTATGTGTGTGAGCGTCTATGTGTGTGTATGTGTGTGCGCGTCTTGTGTATGTGTGTCTATGTGTGTATTTGTGTGTATGTGTGTGTGTGTCTGCGTATGTGTGTGTGTGTCTATGCGTGTATATGTGTGTGTGTGAGTGTGTGTGTGCGCATACCTTGTGTATGTCTCGCTTCTCTCTCTCCCTCTCGCGCGCTGTATGTCTCTCTCTCTCTCTCGGTCTGTATTCTTCCTCGCGTTCAAGGCCCGGCACAAATGTGCCGGGAGAATTGAATTTTTTTTTTTACATTCCAGAGCGTCGCATATGCGACGCTCTGCAGTTTGCCATCGTCGTTAAGTGCGTCGCTAACCTGCGACGCTACTAGCGACGCTTCTGGTTTAGCGTCGCTTATGCGACGCTATCGTCGCTTATGCGACGATGCTCGGCCAGAAAAAAAAATCCGAAATTTTTACCGTCGCTTATGCGACGGTTTCGTCGCATAAGCGACGGTTTTCGTTTTTTTCCCGATTCGGGGGCGTCGCTACGCCCCCCTTTTTCTTGTAGTGCTTACATCCTCGAATGTACACATAACTTAGAATAATTTGTATTATGCATTATAGACATTATGATATTCAAATGCTACATTATGTGCATTTAAAAATTATAATTCCTTTCTGATTATTGTTATGAATCCTAGGTGTCTTTTCGACCGGAATGTAAGTACTACAAGTTATTTCTAGTTTTTGTTATAGATTTTATGACCATCAAGGATCAATATCGTACAGATAATTTGATTCCATTAAGTATCCTGTGGTCGATATAAAAGTTTATTCTTAAATGCATGAATATCTACATAGCTACTAATTACTTGTATTATGCCATACACACACTATGATCGTTTATGTGATCCAACATCAGGAAAAAATATTATATTCACTATATTACCATCCCTTTTGAGAATAGACTTTGGAAGCTTTTATATGACCTCCTATTTCATTTGAGTGGATAAAATAATGTCTTGTTGATATATGCACCTCCATAAATTATCACTATCTACAAAGTAATTATGGGAGATACTAACGATAAATTGGTATTCTAAGATATATAAGATATATAGAGATTTTATTGGATAATTTCCACTATCCCACTAGAGTTTTCCTCCTTTTGATTTAATCCCCAAATTATAGAATCCAACTATTATTAAACGACTAAAGTTGTACGGCATGAAATATAAGAAAATCTAATCAGCTACAAAAAAGGTTAACTCACAGTTAATTGATTTTAAATAGGTAATAAGATGGATTGTTTTTTTTTTGATAAAGGAAGTTCAGCCTTAGCCTACTCTCCCGGACTTGAATTAATTAAAGGAGAAGTACAAGAGAAGAGGATAGTTCCCACGGGATCCCCCGAATCCCACAGAGCAGGGGTAGCTTTTATGGAGTATAGATGGCATTACAAAAACGGTTAATCAACCACTCATCGCCCTCCTGCGGGGCCCTCATGGGTTAAGCGTGTTGATGATCAAAAGAAATACTTGATGATTCCTAAAAAGGGGGGGTTTCTTACAATTAGCGATCCTTTTGCCTAGGAGGAACAATGAATACTCAATCGACCTCTATGTGGGGGGGAATCACTAATATTTCTAGCGTTCCAGAGAGTTGCGGAGCGACCGCTCGCTTCTCCCAGCAGAGCTTGCTTCCAACTGATATATTTCTGAAGTCAATAAACTGCTAGAGCTTACATGAAACTATAGAGGAGATTGATAAACCTTGCATCCCCGTCATGTGGATCCCACTTGGTTTTAAGCTTATTGTTGACATATTGTAGCTCTTTCTTGACTAGGCAGCTTAATAGACATCATAAACAAAACTCAAAATCGTACATACTTAAACGGATTTACCTAATGAAACTCTGAGTGAAATAGAAGTTATAAGTCTACTAAAAACTTAGCCCTTTTATCAATTGATCACATCCAAACGCTTCTTGAACTGTTTCCACTAATATTTATTTTTGTTGAGCTAAATTTTCGTCGCTACATCGCCTGATACGTTGATTGAACTAACCTTAAACGTTTTGGAATAGTTATTGGGGATTTTTATCTGCTCTTAGTCTTGTCAACGTCTTACAAGAATCCCTGAAGTTCAAGCTCTCTTCTTTGAATGAGATTCATCTTCATTCCTTGCTTGAGCTTCTTGACTTTGTTTTGCATGAAAGAAATTTTCAAAAATTATTAAAACCCTTTTTTATAATTTCAAAAGTTATGTGTTAAATTCTTCAGCATGAAATTATTCCTTATATGAGCGTGGCATCTTCGCCAAGTGAATCATTCAAATACTTTTTGTGTATAAACGATAAATATCAACCTCAAAATGATAAGCTGATACAATCTACTCCATTTTTTAAGTTGAGAAATGAATTCTGGGTTGTTTCCTAAATCTACAATAGTACGTCTTTTACAAGCATGAAGGCTTTTTCTCTCATCACACTATGCATGCGAAAGTTCTCAGACATAAGTTAAATTTAAACTCAATCTTGAAGATTTTAAATTTTCTTTTCTTCGTTTCATTGCTTCATTGCTTTACTTGTATTTGAATATTCTTTATTCTTGGAACCCTATATCTGGGATATATTTTACATTGTGATCCTCTTTTGGTGCTTGAAAATTTACTTGGAGCACTTGATTCAATTCTATTTTATTTTCGTACTTTATAAATCCTTTCACTTGAAGTACGTGTTTTCTTTTGCAATATAATTTGTCTATATTAATAAGGTTTACATTAATCTTACATAACATCCACACATTTTAAGATCCCGAAAATAAGGTTTGTAGTATCTATACCCCTTTTGTCTAGTGAATGCCCTAGGAATATGCATTTTGTTTGCGTGACTCCATTTTGGCCTCCAAATAGCCACTAGAAACTAATTTCAAACCTAGGATGGACATTATAATGTGGGTGCAACTCTTCAAATATCTAAAAATTTGAAAAACGTCTCATTTTTTCACGGTTAGCTTCATGATTTGAGAACTCTTAGGAACTTTGTAATTATTCTTGAGTACTATAGAGCTTCGAGGAGTAGGTATTGTTTGCCTATTCATGCGTCTTTGTGCCTATGTGTATGTGTGCGTGTGTGTGTGTTTGGGTGCCTATGCATGTGCTTATCTTTCTTTTCCTCTAAGTGTTTGTAATTCTATCTTACATCATGCAATCATGATGCCACCAATTGATTGCTCTCTGGATTATGAGATTTCTTTATTGTCGTTTGTGTATGGTCTATGACAACATGATACAATATCCAAAACAAGTAGATAAACACTATTTTGTCTCCAAAGAAAGTTTGTTGATTTAATAATCCTTACAAACAAAATATTATGATCCATTATTTCAAGATATCGGATATAGTAGAATTTCAAAAAGTTGGTAGTAACAACATGTACAAAGATGATGGCATTGTCCACGAGTGCGCTCTCAAGGTAGAGCTAAAATTGTGATCTAGACAACTTTAGATAGAGAGTTACAAGGTCTCTTACTGGCTCAATTCGATATCTCGGGTAGTGTAGAGGTCATGTATGTGGTGTGTGTGTGTATATATATATATATATATATATATATATATATATATATATATATATATATATATATATATATATATATATATATATATATATATATATATATATATATATATATATATATATATATATATATATATATATATATGTGTGTGTCTGTGTGTGTGTGTGTGTGTATGTATGTATGTATGTATGTATGTATATCTCTCTCTCTCTCTCTCTCTCTCTATATATATATATATATATATATATATATATATATATATATATATATATATATATATATATATATATATATATATATATATATATATATATATATATATATATGTGTGTGTGTGTGTGTGTGTGTATGTGTGTGTGTGTGTGGCCTTCATGAACAACTCTACATGGGTAGTACAATGCTGGTAGCCACTATCCAGGCAATCCTCATATGCGGCATAGGCTGGTTCAACCCACCTAACCAATATGAATGATTTCTTACTTTGACAAGGAGTATTCCCTTTATTGTCTAAATGAGCTTCATCGATAATGTAAGTTGGGATTCCCATCAATTGGGTAATTCACTCTTGGCTTCTCCTCATGATTGGGGTCTTATAAAATGTGCATTAGTACATACAATCATGAAGGATAGGAAATAGTCGCATACTAACACCCCCTCAATGTTTATTGAATAACAAATCAAGTAGGTGGAGGTCTTATGCCCATGTGCTGAAGATGCCTCTTGAGATACTTTTTCAGAGTTCTTTAGTGAATATGTTAGCACAATTTGCCTCAATGGGGAAATATTCTAGCTCCATAATTTCACCTTTACTTAGCTCAAAAACATAATATTATTGTACTTCTATATGCTTCGTGAGCATGAAATATTGAGTTCTTTGCAATCGCCATACAATTTTGATTATCACATTTAATTATAGTCTCGATTTATGATATAAGGCCTAGATTTTCTAGTTTTCTCCTTAACCACACTACCTCACAAGAGGCAAAGGAAGCTTCTTTGTACTCTGCTTAAGTAGAGGATGCAGGAGCTGGTTGTTTCCTGCTTACCCAAAAGAATATTCTTCGACGAAGTAAGAAAGAGTATCCAAAAACTATTTTTCTAGAATCAAAATCTCCAACCCAATCCGAATCACAATATCCTTGACGTGTATCACATGCACTATAACGAATACCAAGATCCAAGACTCTTGCAATGTAGCTTAGAAATCATAGTCCAACATTCCAATGACTCTCCTAAGGTTTGTTGGAAAACCTTTTTAGCACTCCAACAACATAGGAGATGTCTAGTCTAGTGCTGCACATAAATATAAGACTTCCAACGAGTTTCCTATACTTCTTAGCATCTACATCAAACATGTTATCATCCATAGATAGCATATGATTTACCTCCATAGGTGTGCCAATTGGTTTGCAATCCATCATTCCAAATGCCATAAGCATTTCTTTGTGAGATGAAAATGCCATCCTTTCTTTTGCATACTTCAATTCCAAGACAAAAAATAGAGTAGACCTAAGTCTGGTATTTCAAACTTATTTTCCAAGCTGATGCAAGTTTGATTGATGAGTTCTTCATGATCTCTTATAATGATCAGATCATCTACATATACAATAACAACAACTAGCTTCCTATCCTTTTCCATTATATACATGTTAGCATCAATACTTCTTTAAAAACCCATATTTTAAAAAAATATTGCTTGCCTAAGGCCATACAAAGCTTTTCTCAACTTGTAAACTTTTATTTTCTTAAGTGGACACCTCAAAACCTATTGGTTTAGATACATATACCTCCTCCTTGAAATGACCATTCAAAAATGCAAATTTGAAATCCATCTTGAGAATAGCCTAGGAATGTTTGTGCAGCTACTACAAGCACTATGAAAATAGTTGTCATGCATGCTATTGGTATGAATGTTTCTTTAACATCAAAAGCTTCAATTTGTGAAAAAACCATGTGAATATAAACTTTCCTTATAATTTTGTAATGTTCCATCTTGTTTGTATTAGCTTTCCAGATCCATTTAGTACTACTTGCCTCCTTTTTTGGTGGCAATTCAACTAGCTCTAGGTATGTTTTATGAGTTAACTAACATACTCAAATTGCATTGCATCTCTCAAACCTAGATCATCAAGGGATTCTTCAACGGTGGTAGGTTCCTTGAACAAGCCCATGACATCTACCAATAGAGACATGTTAACAATGTATTCAAAGGTTCTTCTTTGCTCTTCTATTCTCTTTGATCTATGTAATCCATTTGATGATGATTCTAGTACAAGTAAGTGTGGATTATGAGCATCAAAGTGCTCTTGTGGCCACTTCGGTAGTGGCTTATGCTATAGAACTACAACTACTTGGATCTTTATTGAGAAAATTTTGCTATTAGATATTTCCTCTTCCTCAAATTGAACCTATCTTTTGACAGACACAAGATGAGATATTTCTTCGGTTGATGAGATAGTAGATGTACCTTTATATTCCACTAAGTGTGGTCATCCATCAAACAACACATATCAGCCGATACAAATCTTCCTTGCCTTAGGATCCCACAACCTGTATGCTCTAAATTCTTCACTATATCATAGAAAGACACACTTTTTTCTTTTTTAATCCAACCTTGATCTTCTTGAATCAAGAATATTTTCATAACGGAGACAACCAAAACTTATAAATGCAAAAAATGAAGGCTTGTTACCAGATTATGCTTCTTGAGGATTCATCTCAACTTAGTGCTTTTTTTGTAGCTTCGATTGGGGATGTAGACTATTATATTGATTGGCTTTTCCTAGAATGAATCAGGCATATCTTGAGCCTTTATCATAAAGTAATTCATTTCTACTACTTTCGCATTTCTTTTCTCAATATCACCCTTTTCTTGAGGTGTGTGAGTTGTGGTAAGTTGCCTTTCTACACCATGCTCCTTACAATAGTTATTGAATTTTGTTGATCAAAATTCACCTCCTCTATTTGTTTTGAACTCTTCAATTTTCTCCTTGATTCATTTTCCATATACATATGCCATGTTTTAAGTTTTTTGAAAGCATCACCCTTCTCTCCAAAGAAATAGGCCCACACCTTTCTACTATGATCATCGACTAACAACAAAACATAGAAAGATCCTCCTAATAAAATGGTAAATATTTTACCATAGAGATGAGCATGTACAAACTCTAGAGGAGCCTGAGCTCGATTTCTAGTCTCTCGTGGAAATTCCTTTAGTTGTTGCTTTCTCATCATGAAAGATTCATAAGGTTCCTACAACTCTAAAAATGGAGGCAAATGAGCGACCATCCATTTCTTTGGATCTCCTTCAAAACTGCAAATCGGAGATGCCCAAATCGTTGATCCCATAACCTGCTTATATCTTTATCTTTTGTAGCAGTTAAGGCACTTAAATCATACTAGTTATCATATCTTATGCCTTTTCTGACTACATTACCTGATGAGTCCATGATTTTTGCACCACTCTTGTTGAAGTGACGTTTGATTCCATGATTTGTTATTATAGAAAATGATAGCAAATTTCTTTTAAGCTTAGGTACATAGAGAACATGAGATCAATTTTTCTCAACACCTAGAGAAGTGATAAAAGTCATGGTTCTTGTTCGTTTAGTTGGAAACTTAGAACCATTTCCCACCACTACCTTTGTTATTATTGCTTCTAGCATTTTATGTCCTAGGCTATATAAGCTCATAGACTATGCAAAATCTATGAGTGATTCAGCTTATGGAGTTCATCATTCTCATGGTATCTCACATGCAAAACTTTGAAATGAATGCTTTGGTCATCTTAATTATACTAGTTTGCTACATATGTAGAAATTTGATATGGTGTCATGAGTGCCCAAACTTAAGGCACCTTGTAAACATGTATGTGAAGGTTGTATATTAGGAAAAAATGAAATGTTCTTCCTTCCCTAAAGATGGTTTACCTGGAGCTACTCATAAATTCCAATTTGTTCATATTGATGTATGTGGTCCTATGTAGATACCTTCTTTTGGGAACTACCTTTCCCTTGTGAATGCCATTGATGATTTTGCTCGGCATGAATGGTTGTACCCATTGAAAAAAAATTTTGAAATGTTTATGTGCCTCAAAAAGTTTCTAGTTATGGGTAAAAATCTTTCAACATGTAAATTGCGCACCCTCTGTTCTGATGGGAGGGGTACACGTCTTCTGATTTTAATGCTTTTTTGGTTGAGCATCGCATATAGCATTAGTGTATAGTGCCCTATTCACCTTCAAAAAATGAAGTTGCAGAAAGAAAGAACAAGTCTCTTATGGAGGTGGTTAGGTGCTATATGGTCAAAATGCAGGCTTTATCACATAGCTTTTGGCTTCAAGCCAATATGTGTGTCGCATATGTACTTAATAGATGTCCCAAAAAAGCAGTACAATCCATCACTCCATACAAGGGTTGGCATGGTTGCAAGCCATCTATTTCTCATCTGCATGTGTTTCGTTATCTGGCATATGCATTAGTGGATGAACAAGAATTCAAGAAATAAAATGAAATCAGAGGCTATTATCTCTATCACACAAAGACCAAATGCATTTTGGTTAGACTTGATGTTGTTTTTGTTGAAGATATAATCCAACCATTACTTTCATGTACTAAGGAGACATCAATAAGCTCCAAAGATATGTATGGCACTTTGATCCCTCTTTTTACAAGTGGATAGTCGAGTGTGTGTCCAAATGTGGCAACTTTTAGCCTTTACAAGTTCCACGTGATAATGCATATCATTCCATTTTTTATGCAGATTTACATGATGCACTTGTTGATGAGACAGATGATATAGAGGAGGCAAAAACTATGCCTAAATGGCTAGTGTAGACTTTTTGTGATAGCAAATAAGATGCATCTCTCATAGTGCTTATTTTGCATCATATTGCTATGCAATAGCTGGCTCTAGTCTCTGTGATGCAAACGAGCCTATTTCTTTTGATGAAGCACAACATTTTGAAAAAGTGGATGGCTTTTATGCAATCAAAGTATAATGCTATTATGAATAATGGTTTTTGGTCTTTATGTGATTTGCCTCCATGTTACAACATCTTCAGGAAATGGGTATACAAGGTAGGCTTGTTGCAAAAGGTTATGTTCAAGCGAGAGGCATTGATTTTGACGTGATCTTTGCACCCACATGCTGAATGACAAATGTTCATAGAATCTATGCACTTATTGCTCATCATGGTTGGAATGTAGATCAATTGCATATTAAAATTGCATTTTTAAATGGTGACTTACATGAAGAAATGTATCTATTTCAGCCTTGTGGGTTTGTGCAAAAAGGGCATGAAAACAAAGTGTGTACGTTGAAAAAAAGCACTATATGGTTTGAAGCAAGCACCATGTGCTTGGTACAAAAAGATACATGCCTACTTGATTGCACATGATTTTAAGAATAATCCAACTAAGAGCACCTTATATGTTAAGCATTCACATGATGTCCTTCTGATCATTATTGTGTATGTTGATGACATATTGCTCACTAGTCCTAATGAGAAGCATATTTATGAATTTAAGGCTGATTTGCATTCCTCTTTTTAGATGTCCATCTTATTTTTTGTTTTCCTATTCATTTTTTTCCCTTAAAAGAGAATCATAATCATTCACACAGAACCTCACTCTAAAATTATCGTATTTTTCTTTTAACACGTCACCGTTTTCTTAAGCTACACATAAAAGATATTTGAAATAAAAAATCCAAAACATAGTCTTTAAAAAGCTACAAACTATTTGATGAAAAGTTTCTGCAAGTATTGAGAATCGTACTACAATGGACACATACAACACTTGAAAATGCACTAATGCCCATGCGCATCTTGGATGCCCACAAATTTGTCTTTTGAGGATGACAAAAAGTAGAATGGGGCAATCTTGGAGGAAGATTATAAAGTGAAATTTAAAGTAATCAAAGCTCATTCAAAGCGTGAAGACTATGGTCAAAGGGGGGTGAAAGCATGGAAATGAAGGAGAAAGGCTCTACCAATTTTATTCAACTTAAAAGGCTCCTCAAGCTAGGTTTTTCCCCAACTTATACCCTAATTTCATGTAAAAATCCGATCAATGTTGTAAACAAAAATTAATAACCAAGCTTGAATGGAGTGCTATCTTCAAAATGGTTTTCAAAATTATTTTGACTCGTCTTGGCCTCCAAATAGCGTTTACATACTATTTTGAAACCTAGGTTGGACACTATAATGTGGATAGAGCGCAAAAAAAGTCTATAAAAGTAAAAGAGTTGTCATTTTTTAGGGTTAACTTGTTGAATGAGAACTCTCAGGAGCTTTCTTACCATTCTTCAGCTATTGCTTGTCTACTCAGCAGTGTACGTTTGTGTTTGGGCACCTATTCATGTGCTTATCTCTCTCTAGTTGTAAGTGTGTGCTTCTATCTTGCAGCATGCAATCTTCATTTCAATTATTAATCACTCTCCGGATGATGACATTTCTTCATTGTTGTTTGTGTGTGACTTAAGATGACATGATACAATGTCCAAAACAAGTATTGAGAACTAAGATAACCATTTTTGGTCTCCAAAGACGTTTGTTGATTACTAATCACGAGGAAAAAAATATTATGATCTATTAATACTCTTCAAAAGTAAATGTAAAAAGAACTTCCTTATTTGTGCATATATTGTTCACCTCATAAGAATATAAGATTATGAAAATGATACCAAGGAAGTAAAGGAAAAACAATTGGTAGATTTCCCGATCTCCGAAGTTAATGAATGGGAATTTAGGTATACATTTTAGCCATTGAAGTTGTGTACTAGAACATTGGAATGTAGCTCCTGCGGAATAAGTAACTCTTAGGAAACTTGGACAAGGTTTGGGTGATTGCCTGAACATATTTGTCGATGAAGTTCATCATGTATACGAGTTAGGAAGGTTACATAGCTTATGCAGCTTGACTACTATCTCAATATATGCAAGTAACTTGATCTCCACGCCTACATGCATATATTGCGTTTTCTTATGGACCTTTGGGAAATCTGATTTGTGAGGCGCTATGGCTTAAGAAGCTATTTGAAGAATTAGATTCTCAATTTGATCAGACGTGAATATTTTCTGATGAAGAGTGCTGTTTTCTTGATTGAAATGCGTCTCCTCAATGGAAAAAGAGAAAACATTGAAGTAAGTAATCATTTTTCAGGTAAAAATATCTTGTATGAGGATGTATAGGTCTTTTCCATTTGTAAGGAGGGAAAATATGTATATGCCTTCACTAACGGGTTAGATTTAATAAAGATTTCAAGGTTTAAAAGGCGATTAGGCATGATAAGCCTTAGTTAAAAGATTTGAAGGTTTAAAAGAGGATTAAGCATGATAAAATCTCTCACCTTACACGCATGAATAAAAATCAGATGAAAACATGTGGAGCATTGGAGAACAAAGAAAAATACATTCTAGCAGCCATAAATGTAGTCAATCTTGTTCATTCAATCAGCCACAACTAAGTAGTCCTTTCTTTTTAGAAAAAAAAGTGAATTCCTGAACAAGAAATGAACATTTTGCATGGAAATCCCTTTTTCGAGTAGATCGTAATCGGGTGACACATGAAACATGGACAAGACCCTCATAAGATACCAACTGGCTACCATAATTCACTATTTTTTTCAATTACCCATACATGATATAAAGCTCAAAATGAACACTTAGAAGACCTTGGTTTTACCCTCTTCTATGTCATATCTCTCATCGACAAGTGCATAAAAAATGGAATGATCTACATAATCATGTGGATCCTCTAGATGATGTGAAATCCCCTCCTTTCGACTAGCACTTGACTGTCCACCTATACACAGAGGAAGCAAAGTATCATACACATCTTTGGACCTAATTGATGTCTCATTACCATATGAAAGTAATCTACCAACAATGTAATCTGAGCATTTCAAAGGATTTTTGACTATTAAAGGAGTTCAAGGAAACCTTTTGAAGTTTGAATAGCTCGTGTGAAGGGAACTATAGTACACTTGCAACCTACATCAATATCCAAAAGTGGATTTTCAAGCTAGGAGCAGACACCTGAATACATTTGAAGAGAGGAAGCTATAATAAGGTACTCATTTTTGAGCTTGGACTATTCCATCATAGTCAAGGGAATATTAAGAATCATAGAAGTTTAAGCATTGGCTAAGTATGCAATCGAAATAGAGAAGTTGGAGAAATAAAACTAGAAACCTTGGAGGTTTGGGTTAGAAATATCCTCAAGCACAAGAAAGGGGAGCGTGTGAGTGGATTCAAAGAGATACGAAAATCATATTTGTCTTATCTCAACACATTAGTAATATCACCATTGGTCACATCCAAGATTTGGGCTCATCTAAGCAGGTGTGGGAGGGTTTGGAGGGATTGTACTCCACCTCCATGAGGGTACAAAAGATTCAACTTAAGAATGAGTTGGAAAACTTATAAAGTCTTTGAATAACAACATCAATGGTTGCAGATTGGCGAGGGTAAGGATGATAGAAGAAGTGCTTCTAGCTATTTATATTTTGCAGGTGATAAGCCCATCTCATGGTCTTCTAAGAAGCAACCAACTGTTGCTCTATCTTCAAGAAAGGCTGAATACAGGGGATTAACAAATGCTACACAAGAATCTATTTGGATTAGATTGCTCTACGTAGATTTGGGACTTGACAATCATTCACCAATGATCTTTGGTGATAACACTAGTTCTCTTGCAACCAACCCCATTTATCATTTAAGAGCTAAGCATATAGAAGTGCACTATCACTATGCTAGAGAGAAACTCTTAAGCAAAGAAATTCAGCTAGCATATGTATCTACAACTATGCAGTGTGTTGATTTGTTAACCAAAGCACTTGATGGTACTAAACTTTGTAGGTTTAAAACCATCATTGGATTAGAGGATATGCAAGAAGATTGATGACTCAATGCCAGCCAAGATGTTTGGCTTGAGGGGGATCTGTTAGTGAAAATGTACAAGCCTACACATTTGGCTTAGCATGGAAGACATTGTATGAAAGCACTTGATGAGTCATGTGAACTATAGGATGTAACTACTGAATTTACCATTGTAAATCATTAAATCCTTGGAGAATCTTGTAAAAGCATATAGATCGTGGATTTAGGAGGAATATTAGCTATGAATTCAAGATGAGGGAATGTCTCCTAAATCAGAGGAGTTAACTTTTGATTGGAGCCAAGTTTAAATTCAAAATTCAAACTTAGAAGAAGTACTTATAAAAGGTCTTGCAAAAACTTGCGGGGTAGTGTGCCTCATTTAGAGCCGTCTCCTTTATCATTTGTAGATCTTGAGTGGCTCACACCATAGATCACTCAGTTCATCATCATTGAGCATCATTCTAATGCCAATGACTGCACAATCATGTGTTATAATACATATAGCTCATTGAACATCTATGTCTACTTCTCTGTTATAACTACTCAAAACAGGCAACTTTGTCTAGTCATATCTCCGTGAATATTCAACTATTTTGCATAACATTTAGCTTCTTGGAACCGTCGTAAAGTCTACTTTGTGCTATCAAAATTTCAAGGCATCTTGTTTAGGCATGTGTGAGAAATCATCTTCGACGTGCTCTCTGTTCATCTAGTGGTTAGTTCCTAAAAAGTCGGGGGTAAGATTTTATTTGCTAAACTGATTTCTCAGAGCAAAAATGATCATTTTAAATGATTCCACTTGCAATCCATAGCTATATAAGCTAATTTAATTTCCCCAAAAGGAATTCTATCAATTGTTATTGTAATATGAGCTTTGAGTAAGAAATCCAGCAAGTGTATGGACCAAAATAGCAAGTTTTTCAACACTAGCTATTCTTGAACTAGTCTTTTTTGGATAAATTGTTTCAAGAATCAACTCCAAAGTACATAAAACTTTCTTGGTGTTATTTTCAAGCTAAAGGGGCCTACTTTATAACTCTGAAGTGCATCAAGGCTGGTACAAAGTGGGTTTTAGCGGTACCATCTCACTTCCTTGAGGTATCCATCCATCTCTCCCAACAGTGGTATCAGAGCAGGTTGAGGTAAAATGGGAGATGGTTTCCCTTCTCTCATTGAAAAATTGGAAACGAACAATTATCAAGCATGGTCCCTGAGGATGAAGATTTATCTACAAGGGAGAAGTCTCTATGGATACATATCAGGAGATGAGGAGATGCCCACATTTAGAAGTAAAGATCAACTTGCAAGAGAGGAGCAAGAAAGACTCAACTTATGGTGTGCCAAAGATGCTTTAGCCAGGTCATATCAACTTAGCTCTATCTCTGACTTTCTTCTTCCTCATATTAGGAATTGCAAAACTTCCCAAGAGACTTGGGGATACTCTATCTTCATACTTTTCTTCTAATACAAGAGCTAGGAAAAATCAATTGTGGATGGAGTTTACTACTCAAAAGAAACAACCTAAGCAAAATGTTTTAGAGTATGTGACCAAGGTGAAGGATGTAGCTAATCACTTGGCAAGCATAGGAGAGGAGATTGAAGATGAGCAAATAGTGAGATAGATAATCAATGGCACCAAGGCAGATGATCGTTCACAACTGCAATGGATCTTTATATGCATATGCAAATCCTTGATCTAACCACTCTCATGGGACAACTCTTCAGCCATGAGGCCAAGCGCAACAAAAATGGTGAACCATCAAGAGGTAACAATTCTTTTGCCCTCTATATAGATAAAGGAAAGTCTAAGGATAAAGGAAAGATTAAAAAGTTTGAAGATGAAGGTGATACTTCTCAAGCTAACTATGTAGGGAGAGGTAGGAGTTTAAGAGGAAGGGGCAAAGGAGGTAACCAAGGTAGGGGGAGACCTTTCAACTCTTCCCCATGAAATATGTGTGGAGTGTCTAATCACACAACAAATGAGTTCTATAGGAACTTCAAGAAGCAAAGAGGAAGAGGATTTCAAAGAGGTGGCTACTCACAATCAAGAGGAAGATTCAACCATAATCAAGGTTACAACCATGGCTACAACAACAATTACAACAACAATTATCAAGGACGATACAAATCAATAAAAGAGTTCAACAACTATATAGAGGATCCAGAGGATTCTTTTATCATTATGAACATGACCTCAAAACAAGGTATGAATGATGAGCACCTCTTCTATATTGACTCAGGTTGTTCGAACTATGTAGCGCTCTCCTTTCTAATCTTGAAGATCCCAAGGGAAAGCACCAAGTGCAGACAGGTGATGATACCAAGCATGCAATTGTAAAGGTAGCAAATGTCAAAACTTCTTATGGGAATAAGCATCTGTTGAGCAAAGTTCTTTATGTACCTACTATCACAAAAAAATTGATGAGTGTTGGACAGATAGTGGAAAAGGGTGTGTAGGTTAGGTTCAATAAATTTGGAGTCTTTGTGGAGGACCCACAACATGGATTCAGGAGAATTGCAAAGGGAGAGAAAACAGGTAGATTGTTTACATTTGAGGTTGAGGACACTAGAAACAATGAACTTTATAATTATAAGGATCAAACCTTGTCTGAGTTAGAGATATGGCACAAAAGATTAGGACACATTAGTGAGATAACATTGAAGCACATCTTTAGAGAGCAATGTATACTTGGGATACCTAATGTATCGAAGCAACATATGATCTATAATTATGGTGCATGTTAGTTTGCTAAACCACACAGGTGACCCTTTACGAAGACATGATACATGCATGATGATTATTTGGAAATTGTCCACACATATGTGTGGGGACCAAGCAAGGGCCCTTTGATTTCAGGCTCAAGGTACTATGTGTTGTTTATTGATGATTTTAATAGGTGGACTATATTGTATTTCATGAAACATAAGGATGAAGTGTTTAGTTGTTTCAAAAAGTATCTTGGCCTTGTGGAAAATCAAACAGGAAAGAGTTTAAAGAGGATAAGGTTAGATGGAGGAGGTGAGTACTTATCCAATGAGTTTGATGCATTTTTGTAGGATAGAGGTATCAAGAGAGAGATCACAACTAGATATACTCCTGAGCAAAATGGAGTAGCAGAGAGGAGGAATAGATTAATTGTGGAAGCAGCTAGATCTATGCTAAATGAAAAGAAGTTGCCTAATTATTTGTGGGCAGAGGCTGTGTCTACTGACACTTATCTTATTATCAGGTCAACTTTTAAGTCTCTTGATGGGATGACCCCCTACAAGGCATGGAAAAGTAGGAGACTATCACTCGAACATTGCAGAATATTTGGTTATGTTGCTTATGTGCATGTTCCATCTCAAACTAGAGGTGAGTTAGACCCTAAGGCAGAGAAATGCATTTTCATAGGGTATGATATAAATCAAAAGTGATACATGTATTATATAATATCCAACAAAGGATTTTTGGTGAGTACAGATGTTGTGTTTGATGAGAATGACTCTTGGTTTGAAGGTGAATGCAGGAATGTCAAATTTCCATATGACTTAGAAGAAGAATTTTCGAGCCTCACCAAGGAGGAGCAAAGCACAATTGAAGACATCAAATGAGATGATGAAGACACCAAAAAGTTGGAAGAGTTTAGAGCATGGAAATCCAAAGGCAAGGTCAAGATGAAGAACTTGGAGGACATACCTTAGTTATCCAACCAAGCCTTAAGGAGATCACAAAGAGAGAGTAAGAAGCCAATCAAGTATGGTTATGATACTTCATTGGTCACTAAGCACTCTATTTATCTTGCTAAGGATTCATCACTTGAAGAACCCTCTTGATATGAAGAAGAAAGTAACAGAAGAATGGAAGGAGGCTATGGATGAAGAAATAGAAGCACTCCAACAGAATGACACTTGGGAACTAGTACCCAAGAAAGCAACAATGAAGGTAATTGGTTCTAGGTGGATTTACAAAATCAAAAGGAATTCAGATGGATCCATAAACAGGTACATAGCTAGGCTTGTGGTTAAGGGGTTTGCACAAACCCATGGAATAGAGTATGTAGAAATATTTTCACGAGTGGCTAAGATGCCAACCATTAGAGTATTGGTAAGTGTAGCTACATCTAGAAATTGGAATATGTATCAAATAGATGTTAAAAATGCTTTTCTCAATGGGTGAATTTAAGAGGAGGTTTAAATGGCTCAACCTCTTGGCTATGAAGATCCAAGCAAGGTAAATCATATATGCAAATTAAAGAAAGCTATTTATGGTTTGAAGCAGGCACATAGGGCATGGAACCATAGGTTAACAGCCTATCTTCAAGACCAAGGATTTATGATGAGCAAGCAAATTCTTCTGTGTTTATCAAGAGGATTAAATCAAAAATGATATATTTATATGTGTGTATGTGGATGACATCATTCTTGTAGGTAGTGATGCCAATGGTATCAAACAAATCAAAAACCAGATGATACAAGAGTTTAAGATCAATGACCTAGGGTTTTTGAAATATTTTCTTAGGCTTGAGTTGGTATACACTAACTATGGAATCTACATTACTCAAAGGAAATATGTGCAGGACATGTTGAAGAAGCTCCATTTGGAGGATGCAAAAGTAGCTAGCACCCCTATGGAGGTAAATCATAAATTGAGTGCTCATGAAGGTGATTTGCTTAAAGACATTGCATGTTATCAAAGCATAGTTGGAAGTCTAAAATATGTAACATTAACAAGGATTGACATATGTTATGGAGTAAGTGTCCGGACTCAATTCATGCATAAACCTAGAGCACCTCACTTGCAAGCTGCTAAAAGAGTTTTGAAGTACCTCAAAGGTACTCAAAATCAAGGTCTTTACTTCCCATACACATCAAATTTGGACATAAAGTTGTACTTAGATGCAGATTTGGCATGCTGTAAGGATGACTGAAGAAGTACTTCTAGCTATTTATCTTTTATCTCATGGTCTTCTAAGAAGCAACCAACTATTGCACTATCTTCAACAGAGGCTAAATACAAGGGATTAGCAAATGCTACACAAGAAGCTATTTGGATTATATTCCTCTACTCAGATTTGGGACTTCACACTCATTCACGACTGATCTTTGGTGATAACACTAGTTCTTTGCATCTTGCAGCCAATCCCATTTATCATGTAAGAAGTAAGCATATAGAAGTGAACTATCACTATGTTAGAGAGAAACTCTTAAGCAAAGAAATTTAGCTAGCATATGTATCCACAAGTACACAGTGTGCTAGTTTGTTAGCTAAAGTACTTGATGGTACTAAACTTTGTAGGCTTAAAACCATGATTGGATTACAGAATATTCAAGAAGATTGATGAAGCAATGCAAGCCAAGATGTTTGGCTTGAGGGGGAGCTATTAGTGAAAATGTACAAGCCTACACATTTGCTTAGCATGGAAGACATTGTGTGAAAGCACTTGATGCGTCATGTGAACTATAGCTTGTAACTACTTAATCATCTACCATTCTAAATCATTAAATCCTTGGAGAATCTTGTAAAAGCTTATAACTTGTGGAGTTAGGAGGAATATTAGCTACGAATTCAAGATGAGGGAATGTCTCCTAAATCAGAGGAGTTAATTTTTTATTGGAGACAAGTTTGAATTCAAATATCAAACTTAGAAAAAGTACTTATAAAAGGTCCTGCAAAAATGCACGGGGTAGTGTGCCTCAATTAGAGCTCTCTCCTTGATCATTTGTATAACTTGAGTAACTCACATCATAGCTCACTCAATTCATCATCATTATAATGCTAATGACTTTGTACAATCATGTGTTATAATACATATAGCTCATTGAACATCTCTATCTACTTTTTTGCTATGACGACTCAGAATAGGCTTCGTCTGGTCTTATCTCATTGAGTACTCAACCATTTTAAATAACATTTAGCTTGTTGGAACCAAATTAAAGTCTACTTTGTTCTTTCAAAATTTCAAGGCATTTGGTTCAGGCATCTGGGAGAAATCATCTTTGAAGTGCTCACGGGTTATCTATTGGTTAGTCCATAAAAAGTCTGGGGTAAGATTTGGTTTGATAAAATGCTTTCTAAGAGCAGAGTTGATCATTTTAAATGATTTCACTTGCAATAATTATCTATCTAAGCTAATTTAATTCTCCCAAAAGTAATTTTGTCAATTGTTACTCTATTGTGAGCTCTGAGTAAAAAAGGGAGCAGGTGTATGGACCAAAATACCAAGTTTTTCAACACTAGCTATTAGTGAACTAGTGTGTTTTGGATAAATTGCTTCAAGCATCAACTCCAAAGTACATAGGTACTTTCTTGGTGTTATTTTCAAGCTAAAAGGTCCTACTTTACAAATGTGAAGTGCATCAGGGCTGGTACAAAGTAGGTTTTAGTAGTACCACCTCACCTCCTTGAGGTATCCATCCATCTCTCCAACAAAAGGGAGAGCATGAGCTAGAGGAAAAGGAGGTTGATTTCAATGAAGGAACTACAAAAAGGAGAGCTACAGCTATGGAAAACTCGACCACTTTGCAAGGAACTATTACTCAAAGGACAAATGAGGAGGCTACAAGAAGGTTCAAGGTAAATTTGAAAATACCTCAAATAAATCAGAGAATGATAATCTCTTTGCAATGATTCAAAGAAGTGCTAGGAGGGAACACATAGACACCACATGGTACATCGATAGTAGATGTTCAAATCATATCCATTTAATTGGGAAATGTTTTGTAACATGCACAAGAAAAGTACACAAAGGCATGTAGAAAGAGATGGTGATATTGAGCATAGGATCACACACATTGGTGATGTTCCTTTGGATGAAAATCAGAATGCAAAGTTTCTTAAAGATATGTTACATGTCCCCACAATCATGAATAATCTACTATCATTTGTAAATCTTTGTGTACATATCCAATTCAAGCAATTTAAGGTGCATTATGTATCTTATGTATGTTTCTTACTTTCCTTTAGAGGGCTTATTGAAATGACATTTATGCGCAGAGAGATTGGTGTATCACTATAACCCTAATCTTTGCATATCCTAAATCTGTGCATAGTTTATTTTGTAAAAAGTTGTTGAATCACCTAAATAGATCTATTTGAGGTGTTATTGTTGGGTGTGTGTAGAAGTGCAAGAGACAGAGGAGAAGCACACACAAGAAGCACAAACGCAACAAAGACACACAGAGAAGACGATGGCTGGAATAGTTGTCTCTATTGACGATGAACTGAAATAAAGTAAGAGGTGAATAATATCCCTAATTACAAAGTACCACCACATATGAGAGTATCAAGTATGTGGTAACATGGGGAAAAAACCTCTAGCCAGAACTAGAGTAAAAAGTGCCCATGTATAGGCAAAAGGTTCACATCAAAGCTACTCGAGGAACACATGTGTAACAAACCCCCCTGGAGAGAATGATGTGAACACATACAGGGAGTGATGGATCAGCCCCCACAAGGTAATAAGCCTAAAGCTTTGCAAAAAGCTTCAAACTTTTCCCGTGGAAGAGTGCATAGCAACATCAAACTCATAGACGATTGATCAATAGTATGAACAGCCTTTCGGCAATATTTGCATCTCTTCTTCTTTTGCAAATCACCATCATTAGAGGAATGAGTGGAAGAGGAAGATTGAGGCGTTGGTTTTGATGAACCCAAAGTTGAACCATACTTGCTTTTCCCCTTTTGTGAGATAGCAAGTGCTTGTGTTCCCTGAATCAAACCACCTATTCACTCTAGATTGCTCTTCTTGCAAAAGAAGAGACAAAACTTCATCAAATTCATACATATTGGGATTTCCTTTTGCAACCAAACAGAGGGAAGTAGCAAAGCTTTGAACAGATTTTGGTAATCAAATGTAGAAATGAGTGATGCATCCTGAATAATCTCATCTATCGATTGCTCTTTCAAGTCCTTGATGCATGTCACATACACATCCACCGACTCACTTTCAACCATACATACATCCTCAAGTTGCTTCCTCGAGTATGCAACACATGCTTCATTATGCACGTCATACAAAGAAGAAAGAGTATCCCATGCCTATCTCGATGTAGAACATGACCCGATGTGTGGAACTATATGACGCTTCACTAAAAGCGCAATCAAAGCATGAGCTTGAGCATCTTTTCCATCCCATCTAAGCTGATCCTGTGTAGGTGGAGAAGGAGAAACCACTGTACTTGAAGAAGAAGCTCCATTTGTGACAGTAAACTATGAAATAGAAGCACCTGCCGGTCTTCAATCTACATCTACCACCATGTTCCAAAGTTGTTTAGCAACAAGAACATGCTTCATCATGTAAAACCACATCGGATATTTGGTCCCATCAAGCTTATCTTCAGCTTGAAGCATGCCAAACAAGTCATTGCTGCCCGCCATTTCATAAAAGAACAAGAATGTGACAAAATCCTCACTTCGACAAAAGCTAAAATGAATGCTGAAATTTCAGCTCACAAACCGTCACTCTGATGGCAAGTTTGATTGCACGAATGGATTCAAAATGGGGGTAAAACCCTAGCGCACCTGGTGGAAATGTTTCTTGGCGGCAGAAATTCATAGTTCTATGCTCCGAAGTTGATTTGCACCGTTAAAAGTGCGCACGTGTCCCGATGCAAGAAACTAAAACTTGAGAAGGAGTTAAACCTACTCTGATACTACTATTGGGTGTGTGTAGAAGTGTGAGAGACACACGAGAAGCACAGACAAGGAGCACAAATGCAGCAAAGACACATGGAGAGGACGATGGCTAGAATAGCTCTCTCTATTAGCAATGAACTAAACTAAAGTAAGAGCTGAATAATATCCCTAAGTACAAATTAATACCATATATGAGAGTATCAAGTATGTGTTAACATGGGGAAAAAACCTCTAGCCAGCACTAGAGTAAAAAGTGCCCATGTTTAGGCAAAAGGTTCACATCAAAGCTACTCGAGGAACACATAAGTGTAACAGTTATATAGCTTGTTGGAAAGCTAATAAATCATATAAGTGTGTCTTAGATCTTAGGTGATTTGGATTATTGTATGGAAGGTGAATCAAAGTTTTGTTGCAGTGTAGCAGAATAGGTGTATGAAGGGACCTAGATATTGGGTTCATTTCACTTTTAGTGTGCAAATCTGAGGGATTAAATTACATCATAAATTCTATCAAGTTCTCTGATTCATTTATCTTTGTATAGGGACTTGTTATTCAATATATTCGAATAAAAAATTTCAGTTATGATAAGCATGCATACAAACTTCCATAGTCATTGGATATGCAGATTTTGAGGTATGAGTAAATCTAGGTGAGAATGTCTCTATCCTTCTTCCTAAAAAGTCAGGATTACCCCCCTAACATCTTGTACACATTTCTTTGATTATAGTCTTCCTAAGTTCATGAAACAACTTGGTATAGCTCACAAAGGGAGTTGTACAAAAAATCTAGATTAAATTTCTACCAAGCTCTAAGCTATGAGTAAAATACTTGGTGCCTTCTTCCATAGATAAAAGTTTTCCTCAAGGTTCTTTGTACACATGAGTTCTATTTTACCATATTGCTTTGGAAATGCTATTACAAAGTTCTGTGGTGGAATAAATGCCTATATTTGAAGCTTAGCAAGTCTATTAAGTTTATATGGAGTAAATTGGGCTCATCTAGAGTGGGACTGTGTTAAGACCCTGTCATCTTTGTGCATCATCCATCACTCTTCACAAGCATGTGCACCCAAATGCTTTCAAATGAGAAACATCTAGTGTGTTTTGATAACAAGATTCCTTTTCTTGAGTCATGTGTACCTGGTGTGGGTTTCATGTTGATAATGTAAGCTCTTTTTGTAGATGCATTTACCAAATCAGAGATGGTCATTATCATCTCCTTCATCATAGTCCTTGTGGATCTTGCAATAACATATTCTTCCTTTCTGAAGCCCCATTTTTTGGGGTGCCTATTTGTATGTGGTTTTGTTAGTAGCCGGTGTGGTCGGACTATTCTTTGTAATTTCCACTTTGTAATAATAGAGATATCAAGAGTTTCTAGAGTAATGGAGGTTTGGAACGGTGTGACGTTCATCCTTAACCTTTTTCATACGACCCGTGGAGATAAGTTAGTACGAGTTTCTTCCGGATTCCGGACTCGACGATTCTGGAAATGATGATACATAGAGAAATGAAGGAAGTAGACATACAAAGTGGAGAATTGTTGTAACTTCAATGCTCTAATGAAATTACAAACCCTATTCTTGAATCAAATCTTTCGTTCTGTGTAGTTAAGATTCTGAAACGGTTTATGAATTGTCTATCTGCGCTAAATCATATTGAAGTATGGAATAGAAACGCATGTTTACAGATAGAAATATTCGTGAATCCTCGTTCTCGAACCTATTCTTTGTGTATTGTTAATCTTACGGTGAACAGAGGACAAACATTTGGCGACCATGAGCAATCTACTTCTAGGACAACCATGGCTCCTAAATGCCAAAGTTTGACAGAACTGGGATGAGAAAACTATCACTTTTCGGAAGGGACATTCCAAATTTACGGTTTCATTGGATGACGAGCAATACTTCCTCCCACAACAGAAACCAATCTGGGCAGAACCACCACATATGCTAGAAGGCTTAGAAGAGGATGAGGAAACTCAATTTTTGGAGGCTAATAAAGACTTGTTGTCAGTGGGCATGGTCGATGTTAACTCAGTTTTTAGCATGGCAGTAGATAGTTTTACAACTGCAGTAGACCTTGAAGTGTTTGACAATACCAAGAATTCATTACCAGATTTTTCTCTGAAGGACCCTATGGAGATGAGCAACGTTCATGTGGAGGAGGATGTGCTGGAAGTGATCAATTTGGGACTTAAGGAGGATCCGAAGCCAATTTGAATCTGTTTAAAATTAGCTCCGGAATTTCGATCCGTACTGATTGTATTGTTAAAGCTGTATAGTGATATGTTTGCCTAGTCATATTCGGATATGCAAGGACTAGATCTGAAATTATATCATCTCTGTATTTTACTCAAACCGGATGCTACTCCCGCCATGTAGCAGTGATATTGGATGAATCGTGATTTCACGAAACTGTTGGAAGTGAGGTAGGCCCTTAGGCTCATGTCACAGGTCCATGGTTCCATAGTTCTAGTCATGTACAACATTAATTCCGGCAATCTTCCATATTGACAAAACATGAACATACAACAACTTAATCATAAAAATGATGAGATAAAGATAGAGAAAGAATAGACAACATGTGTAAGGTGTTACGTAAGCCATCGCTTACTCATAGTATCATATATACCAATGTTCAATGTACAATGTGGGAGCAAAACTCTCAACCACTCTATGTGATGAGAAAGAGATTAATGAGTGAATGTACAATGTAACAAACATATTCAGATGTGTGGGCAGTAATCTGAATTTGTTTCTTACATTGTACATTCACTCATTCATCTATTTCTCATCACATAGAGTGGTTGAGAGTTTTGCTCCCACATTGTACATCGAACATTGGTATATATGATACTATGAGTAAGCGATGGCTTTCATAACACCTTACACATGTTGTCTATTCTTTCTCTATCTTTATCTCATCATTTTTATGATTAAGTTGTTGTATGTTCATGTTTTGTCAATATGGAAGATTGCCGGAATCAATGTTGTACATGACTGGAACTATGGAACCATGGACCTGTGACATGAGCTTAAGGGCCTACCTCACTTCCAACATTTGGTATCAGAGCACTAAGGTTTTGGTTTCAAAACTTTGGATGTTTGGCATCAATGCATTAAGGCTCTCATATTCACAGGTTCCCAGACTTCAAGTTTTACAACATATGATTTGAAAGCATCTTCTAATATTTGACATTTGACATACACACTTAATCTAGATGAGTAGAGATTTAAGAATTAGACAATTCAGTTACATGTGTATTCATCAGTGTGGAGTATGAAGTTGGTGATCTGTTAGCAGCTGAATATTTTTGGAAGGGTATGCAAATACTTTACAAAAGTATTATTTGAAGACCCAGACTTGATGAAGAGAAGACTACTTCAAATTCAAGGAAGAACAATGGTTTAGAGAAGATGAAGGAATCAGATCAACATCAAATCACTGGTATCAGTTTCTACTATCAGATTATCATTTGCAGGTCATATCTTAGAAGAGCAGTTATGAAGAGATTTGAAGAAATTCAAGGAATGCTTTTATATGCTTTCATCATTTGAAAGTTAAAGGCTACATCAAAACAGGTATCTAGAGGTTTTTCTAGAGAGTTTTGAGAGATCTCTTTCATGGCAAGAAAGTTCATCTAAGAAGACAAGTGCAGAGATGAGATGAGTTTTGTTTTCAGCCAATTTTCTGTTGTAAGTTGGTTGGATATCAAGGTACAAATGTATCTAGAGAAGGTAACTCTAGAAGGGCAATTCATCATTCAGACAACGATTGGTGAATATAGTCGTTTCAGACATTTGAAGCAGAATTTTTATTCAGAGATATGAGGAGATGATAAAACATGATTCTATATTCACTTCCATTTCTATACCGTGTTTGTTTTATCTCTTACTCTTAGCATTAGAGGAAGAGAAAAGTTCATTCGAAGAAGTCAAGAGTGTTTGCTACTTCAAGATGAAGAGAACAAAGGTATGGAAGAGAAGTTTGAAGATGTTGACATCATCAGGTGGAAGAAAGATGCAGAAGAAGAAAGTCCATCATTTCAAAAAGAAAAGTAAGGCTTCCTTTTCTCATATTTTCCATATACTTTTCCTATTTTATCCTCTACACCCAAAGACAAGTCTATGAGAACATTCTGTTTAAAGAAGAAGCAGTTTCTTGTTTTGCATTACACTTGGTCATGATTTAGTAGATTTGACAAAGAATTGCATTGAGAGAAAGAAAAGTAGCAGATATATGTTTTAACTCATATATGTATGAGTTATGTTTTAGTTGAAGCTTTTAAGCAGGCAGCTTATATGTTCCCTCAAAGAATTCTTGGATTGTCAATACAGAGCTACTTGGTATATGACAAGTTGCAGATAAGTATATTTCTTCTTTATCTAACTCTTGAGATAAAAGAGTTTTTTGTAGCAGATGTTGAAGACTTGGGTTGAGGTTTTATATTTGGAAAAGGTTACCTCATATTCAGTATTTTCAGAAACTTCAAAAAATTTAGAATCTTGTTGATGTACAAGTCAATGAAGAATCTACTT
The DNA here is from genome assembly GCA_020310875.1 of Ceratopteris richardii. Taxonomy (NCBI): domain Eukaryota; kingdom Viridiplantae; phylum Streptophyta; class Polypodiopsida; order Polypodiales; family Pteridaceae; genus Ceratopteris; species Ceratopteris richardii. The sequence continues at coordinate 72,360,922 of CM035421.1, read as the reverse complement.
TTTATGATTGTCTAGACTTTTGGATACATGTTTGTATTCAAAAAGGTGTTCCATAAGATCCTATCACTTGATTAAGAAGTGGAGTTAGCCAAAAGAAAATCAAGCAGGTACTATCACATTTCACCCGGGTAAAATATGAAAGTTATGAAGTATCAACTTGCAGCTTTTGGAGTTCTCAAGGTGAGAAGTTTGTCCACTTATGTTTCAAGTAGGAATTGCAGATTCCTTGAAGGATTTGTTTGAAGAAAAGTTTTACAACTTTTTAAGAAGCATGGACACTTAGAGACATTCAGGTAATAAATCAAACATTCAGTCAAGAAGGTTTGATAAGAGCAGATTCTACACAAGAGAGATCATTGATCTTGAATGATCATGTATGATCTTGAGTTTTTATGAGTCAGTTGTTTATCCTTTGTTTGTGAAGATTCTTAACATTGGAAGAAGTAAGTCAAAGATTCAGGTTCTATCAGATTTGTCTTGCAGAGAGATAGAAAAAGATACTTGTTATGTTGCAGAAGGGTATGAATCCTAAAATGCTTTCAGCAAGGTTTTATCAGCTAACCTTATTCTACAATATAGAAAACTGAGAAAGAAATAGTGGAAGCTATTGGCAACTGCGCAGTGCTAATAAAAAGGATTCAGAATTTTTGTTTTAGATACAGGTATTGATCACTGAACATCAGATTTATGAAGGAAGACGTTCCAAATTTCATAAAGTCTGATATATTTGAAGAATACTGGACACTAGTGTTGAGTCATCCAGGGGGTGATGAAACATGAAGACTTATTTTCAAGCCATATGTAAAAGAATGCAAAGTCATACCTACAGGTATTCCTATTTTAGGTATTCCTATATTTCCTTTGTCAGGTTCTCTTTATGTTCCATTTTTAAAAGAAGAAGGAAGTAGAAGAATGTTTGGAGAAAGTTCCTGTTAGGATGTTCCTGTTCAGGAGAAGGTTCCAAAATTCTATCGAAGAGAAGCTTGATATTTCAGAAAGGTATATTTCAGAAGTGCTCACATATATGTTTATACCAAGTTCTGAAGGAAAGAGGTATGAAGGATTTAAAGGATGAAGACTTTATGATATCATAGATTTTTACTCATATTTCAGTTGATTTCAATTGAGTTGAGTTGATTTGACTTCAGTACAGTCAGAGATGAACCAACAATGTTCATAATACACTAAGTTGTGAGTTTTCAGTCACAGGTTCCAGGATTCAGTTCCTGATTTTGTTTACTGTATTTACATGACACAGCAGAAGTACGTTGGGAAATCCTTTTGGAAGGTAAATGCAAATATATGGATCCTAGTGTATGTTTTCAGGTTTTTGAAGACAAGATATAGTAGGTTCAGAGACAGTTCATGCTATATTTATTGTCAAGCAATGATTGCTTGATGTGTACACTATTGGATATCTAGTTTGCATATTTTCTCAGGTATTATGGTTCATATTCAGCAAGTTCAAGTCTTTTGAAGGAAAGTCAAATTCAGTTTTGAAGAAGACTTGTTCTGAAGTGCGCGAGTACAAGCTTGGAGCTTGTGACAGATTGCAGATCCAGTCCAGATTGTACCAATATGACATTGCAGGGGGGATTGTTGGAAAACAATGTTCCTATTGGTCAAGATTGCTCACAATACATATATGAGTATGTATTTTCTTATAGCACTCTCCAAATCCGAACCGTAGCAGACAGTCACAACAGTGATCACAGAATATGTATCACTATTTAGTAATCCTTTGTACAGCAAAAGCGAGTGGCGCAATGGTTGGGCTAAAATCCTCCCGTCCAAGCCACCATGGTTCGAACCCTGCTCGTGGCAGCGCGCAAAGCATCTTTTATCAAAAGCTAAAAGCTATGGACAAAACTCGACGGACGTATTTGTTTTTTTTCGTGAGTGATTTTTCAGGAGCTTCCGCGATGGCGTTTCTATAGACATCGTAGTCGAAGTGCTTTATTAAAAGTGCTTTTAAGGGAACAAGAATACTATATAAAGAAGTGCTTGGCTCACTTGTATTCATCCTTCACCTAGTATTCAACACAAGCTTGGAGCTTGGACCTCAGTAGAGGTGGTGTTTCGTCTAGCACATGGGGCAGCCATGGTGCTAACTTGAAGCATGTTGAGGAGCAGCTATGGAGTTCTTCTTGGTGATTCTTCTTGGAGAAGATGAAGGGTGTGCTCACACTCTACCTCATGGAGAGGAGGTTATCTCTTGTTCATGGCAAGAAGATTTGATCATTAGCAGCTTAATGGTGAGGATCGACCATCTACATGGTGTATTTGAAGACTATCTTCTACAGGAAGATATTAGGTTGAAGATTGTCTTCTATAAGAAGTTTGTAGGGCTACTTCAAAGACATTGGATGGTGCCATCTACATGGTGTATTTGAAGATTATCTTCTACAGGAAGATATTAGGTTGAAGATTGTCTTCTACAACTGCGAATCTGTGTGGATTACCAAAAATTGAATGCTGCCATAGTTCCAGATCCATTTCCATTACTTGACAATATGTTGGACAAAGTCGCAGGGTGAGAAATGTATTCTTTTCTGGATGGATTCAGTGGCTATAATCAGGTGCACATGGTTGAGGCAGATATACCTAAAACAACATTTATTACCAATTGGGGCATCTTTGCCTATACAGTCATGTGGTTCGGACTCTGAAACGCTCCAAGTACCTTTCAATGTTGTATGCAATAAATCTTCAGACCTTACTTTACATCTTTTATGCATATTTTTTGGATGATTTCTCTGTCTTTGGCCCGACGGTGTCGGATTTGGAACATTTACGTTTATGTTTCGAATCCTATCGAAATGTATGGCTATGCTTAAGACCTTTAAAGGCAACCTTCGTAGTGAAATGTGGAAAATTGTTTGGACACATTATTTCGCAAAAAGGAATTGCGATTGATCCAGATAAAGTTCGAGTTATTCGAGATACAACAGCTCCAAAGAGTCCAAAAGAGGTGCTCAAGTTTCTCGGGCAAATCCGTTAGCATGGTAGACATTTAAGAGGACTCCCACATATTGCGATCCTGCTCAATAAGTTAGCACATGTACCGCCGAAGGATTTTCCCTAGACTGATGAAGCACAGCTGGCATTTGAACGACTCCAAAAAATGCTCGTGAGTGCTCCAATCTTAAAAGCTCCAAAGTGGAAATTGCCCTTTCATGTTTTCATGGATGCCTGAGATCGCGCAATCGGCAGCGTTCATATGCAGAAGGAAGATTCAAAGTGGTTTCAACCAGTGTACTATGCTAGTAGAAGACTCACATCCGCTGAGAAAAACTATTCGACTACAGAGTGTGAGTCCCTAGGTCTTATTTATTCTATTTAAAAGTTCAAACACTATCTCCTGGGCCGATCATTCACATTTCAAGTGGACAACAGTGCTTTGCTTTACTTGATGAAACAACAAAATTTAGTTGGACGTCTCGCTCGATGGGTGTTGCTATTACAGGAATTTGAATATGATGTGGTCCATCGCCTGAAAGCCAGTCATGTGATTGCAGATTTTCTATCCAAAATAAATCGTGGTGAACCTCCGGAAGGCATCGATGATTCTCTTTTGGATGTTGAAGTTTTTACGGTGGTCAAACGGGAAGATGTTTCCCAGACTACTCCAACTTGGTACGACGAAATGGTGAGCTTTCTTATAAATGGTTTCGTGCCATCTCATTTACGGTTGGCAGCCCGAAAGAAACTTGGGTTACGTAGCTGGTGTTTTTCCATGATCATGGGATAACTTTATCGTAAAGACCCGATGAGAGTTTGGCTTTGTTGTGTACCCCCACACGAAATATAGGCTGTTATTTTGGAAGCACATGAAAGTGATGCGAGTGGTCATTTTGGTCATCTTATTACGGTCCGAAAAATTCAACAGTTTGGACTCTAGTGGCCCACTATGTATGCTGACGTGCAAGCGGCGATTCGAAATTGTGATCCTTGTCAGCGAACCGGTGAGCCTAGGGACGCTCATCACTTTCCTCTTCAACCTATTTTGCAATTGGAACCTTTTCAAAAGTGGGGACTAGATTTCATTGGACCAATTAAACCCCCAGCGGTGAATACAAATGCCTTTTATATACTTACCTGTATGGACTACTGCACCCGATGGGCAGAAGCGTGGGCAACTAAACACGCCACTACATCCGTTGTGGCTAAGAAGCTCCAAAATGACATATTTCCTTGGTATGGTCTTCCGTTGGAACTAGTTTCGGATCGAGGCACGCATTTTCTGAATCAATTGATTGTGGAGCTCACAGAGGGATTTCGTATAAAACATCCGTTTAGCTCCCCATATTACCCTCGAGCTAATGGTTTAGCCGAAAGCACAAACAAGGTGCTACTACAGATGCTCCAAAAAATGCTCTTGGATAATACTGATCAATGGGAGATTATTCTTCCCACAGTGCTCTCGGCCTATCGCACCTCCTACAAAGTTTCGGTGGGAAGCACACCCTTTAAGTTGTTATACGGGCAAGAGGCTATTCTTCCTTTTGAACTTGCAATCCCAAGTTTCCGGATTGCAGTACAGAAGCATTTAATTTTGGAGGTTGTATTTTCATTTGAAGATGAAACGAAAGATGGGCAAGTTGAAATTACGGTGGACTGGTCCGTTCCAGACTCATGAAATGTGTGGAACGGGTACATTCCCGCTTGCAACACTCACAGGAGAAGTTTTGCTGAAGGTCATCAATGGGTCTAAACTTCGGCCCTGTCAATACTCCCGATAAAAAAAAAGTATTTAAATGTATTTAAACATAAATTCGTGCGATCGCGATCTCGTGCATAATGCATAGTAGCTATTTTGCATGTAGGGTGTGCAGTAGCTATTTGTCATGCAAACGTATAACAATTATCAGGGTGGCGGCGGAGACGTTTCTAATCAGGATGCGTTTCTTATTTTGAGAGCCAGTAATGAGTGCAAATTCAGGAGTGATGATCTCGTGATCACTCATCATGACGAAGACTCACAATTTGTTACACAGGAAGGCAGGGCATAAAAGGCTGCGAACTCTGCCAAATTCGGCTTATTTGCCGAGTTTGCGAGTAGAGAAAATATAGCAAGTAGAGCGAATACAGAGAGTGTCGTGCGCGAGAGCAACAAAACAAGCAAGTCGTAGTAAGATGGTAGTGACCTTCTTAGATTTCCACCTTCTGTACATCCTAGAGAAGATCTTAGAGGAGCAATAGGAGTGGTTTGAATGCAAAGTACTCCTGTAGTGTGCCATGCTAGATTGGCAAACCATTAAGTCGCATGCTCAAGCAATAGAGATAGCGATGGAGATCATCCGATAGACAGAGGGAAATGACATTAACATTCAAGATATCAATATCCAAATAGGACAAGAAGAAGTACATTTACCGTGGATTTGATCGCGAAGCAATTGCATGTGGCCAAGGAGGCATCACGGCAAACACAAAGGCTATGGATGCTATAGGAATCTGCACATTGCTCAGCAAACCTTGCTCGGGTGAATACCGCTTCGTGCAACTGTCGGACAACAACCCACTGAAGTGGGGAATGTTACTAATGACCATGGTTATTAATTTGCAGGCTAAACACTATGGAGTATCCCAACAGCTCTTCGTGCTGGTGAAGGAAGTGACGAAGACCTAGGTAAACTCGAGAGAAATTATATTTCAAAAATTAAAGCAAGAAGTCGGGAGATTATTCCGACGGACTGGAAGGGCCCTCAATGCAGTACTGGACTCCAAAGTGGGAGTGATCTTCTCGTTACTTTTTTCGACTCTTGCATACTTACCTCCAGAATACATAGTATGCTCGAGGAAAGTGTTTTTACAACTTTTGAAGAAACGAGCGACAGAGCGGAGGTCAGGAGGTAACACTTCTCATGATCAGGTGGATACTCAGATTGACGAAGAGGAGGAATCTAGAAGGCGCCAGGTGGAAGAGAGGAGAGCTGGAGCTGAAGCCGAGAGGAAGGCCAAGGAAGAAGCCGAAAGGAAGGATAGGGAAGAAGCCAAGAGGAAGGCCAGGGAAGATGAGGAAGAGGCAGCACTGAATGAGGAAGAGACAGCGCGAAACGAGGAAGAGGCAGCACGAAAGGCGGCTGAAGAAGAATAGCCCCGGAAACAACAAGAAGAACAAGGTGGACGTTCGGGTGAGCCCTCCCATAGAATACCTATCTTACATACCTTTTCAGAATGTGGTCTAGTCGACAAATGGAAAACTTCCGAAGGCAGAGTGAAGCTACCCGCACTTAAATCTACAGATGTGATATACCCATGGATGTATAATAAGGAGACTATTCGATCAAAACTACTTGGAGATTTGGCTCGTGGTTTAGCCTGGATTTCGGTGAAGCTGGAAGATTTCCAGAATAAATATAATGCCATGATAATGGAAAAGGATGGCTGGGTTGCAGAAAAGGAGGAGATGATAGTTTTGATCACTTAGCTGCAAGAAGATTTAGAAGCAGTAAGAGCTGAGAATAGGGGTAATGATAGTCCTGTTAATGAATAGCTAGTGGATGAGTTAAATGAGAGTCTCACCCAAAATAATACTCTGAAAGTTATGGTAGAAGAGAAAACCAAAATCATAGCTCGATTGCAAGCAAAAATCGGTCAAGTGTAGAAATCAAACTAGAAGTTAAAGAAAAGCAATAAAGAATTAAACACAAAGTTTCAGAAAGCTGAGCAAGAAGTACAGAAGTTGCGAACCAAAGTTAAAGACCAGAGTGGTGAAATGAAAAGGCAAAGCATTTTGACTGTAGAAGTGGAGGAAAGGCTGGCGATTCGGAATTCAAAATTCACAACATTGGAAGAAAAATTACAAATAGTTCAAGAGACTTCGGATAGAGTAAGGCTCAAGTTGCGGGAATCTCTGAGTTAGAAAAGTAGGTAGCCCAATGGAAGCAACACTGTGTGAATGCTAACTTAATGTTGGTAGATAAAGAAGCGGAGCTGGACAAGCTCTGGAAGGAGGCCAAAATTTTGGAAATTTCTTGTCAGGCTAGAGTAGAGGCAGCAACGAAGGATACTGCGAAGATTCAGACTAAATTAAATGATGCTACATTAGCTTTTGATAAACTAATAGAAGGATTTCAACAGAAATTTTCAGAATTAGAAGTTGCCGTAGTTATTTATAAAAGCCTTAGTCAACAAGCTTTAGAACCTAAGCAGGTTTTTGAAGCAGAAATGCTTTTAGCCGAATAAAATCTTAGGGAAATGTTCAATGAATTACGTTATGATATAGAGAGAATAATGTTTCGAGAATTACAAAATCAAGATGATGATTTGTAACTTCTGTAAAATTTTGTACCTAGTGGGTTTAGATCCACCATGCGTGCCAATGTTAGCAGACGGTGTGGTTGGACTACTCTTTGTAATTTCCACTTTGTAATAATGGAGGTATCAAGAGTTTCTGGAGTAACAGAGGTTTGGAACAATGTGACATTCATCCTTATCCTTTTTCGTACGACTTGCAGAGAGAAGTTACTACAAGTTTCTTTTGGATTCCAGACTCGACGATTATGGAAATGATGATACATAGAGAAATGAAGGAAGTAGACATACAGAGCAGAGAATCATTGTAACTTCAATGCTTTAATGAAATTACAAAACCTATTCTTGAATTCGGTCTGTGTAGTTAAGATTCCGAAACTCTTTATGAATTGTCTGTCTGCGCTAAATCATATTGAAGTATGGAACAGAAACGCACGTTTGCAGATAGAAATACTCATGAATCCCCATTCCCAAACCTATTCTTTGTGTACTTCTAGTCTTACGGGAACAGAGGACAAACAATTTCCTTATTGATTCCATTAAATTAAAGAAAATCAAAGAATTGTTTGTGAAAAATAGGACTGATTTTATTCTTTTCTTTATGCCATATTCGAAAAATAAATCCAATGCACTATTATTTCATGTGCATGAAAGTAACACATTCCTTATGAGGAATCCCAATCCTTATAAATCACACCTCTTCAAGAAAAACTCACATAAGAACTTTGCTCACAAAGAGATAGAGGGAGAATTTTCTTTTCATTAATGAAGAAACATTAATGTATTGTTTAAGCCTCATTCATGCCATATTCTTCTCTCCTCATTATTCCACAACTTGACATAGTTATATGTTATGAGGATGTCACTTCACTTTCTATGCACATAACCTTGGATCCTTGTAACGGATTAGACAGCACTATGAGAATACATGGTAGGACCTTCCCAGAACCATACACATGAAAAAGGCTAAGTGCACATAACCTTGGATCCTTGTAACGGATTAGACAGCACTATGAGAATACATGGTAGGACCTTCCCAGAACCATACACATGAAAAAGGCTAAGTGAAGGTCAAAAGGAATAGAACCAGCAAAGAAGAGGGACAAGGAAGGGCTTCATCAACATACGTCATCAAAGGTTGAGAATGGCTCTAAAGCACCACCCACCCCATGTTGTAAACCCTCTATATTTATAGGGTTCCTATATGCACTAGATCCCCACAAAACAAAAGTGGATTCTAAATGTCCAAGTGTATGCTTTGGGATCCCATATGTCCCAAGATCCCAAGTATGTCATATGTCTCTCATACATTGAATCCCATATTTCCATAGAACTAAAAACCAAGGGATGCTAGATGTCCCACAACCGTATGTCCAAGCAAGGTCTAAGGATCACATAAATCCTTAGATCTAAAAACCCAATGTAGTAATTGATGCCAAATGTCACTTGTTCCTAACCTTTGTATGCTCATGCATCCACTTTCCCACATGCAAGGGAATTCTCATTAACTCTCATGATCGCTCATGCAAGTTGAGTTTATCCCACAAAGGAGGTAATTTGCCCTCTACTCCATATAAGTTGGGTCTCACTTCACTTCTCAATTTTTAGGAACTTCTTGGAGGATCTCACCTTGAGGCTCTAGCTCCATAGTTGTTAAGTAAGTTTCCATTTCATAATTTAGTTCATCTTTGTATCATTTCTTATCATTTTCTTTATGCATTCAATGAACCTCCATACTTTGTTTTGGATTTGTGTATCACAACACTATCTCCCCATGATAGGATGAGCAACGTTATAAAATCCTTCAAAAATCAATTCGAATACTTGTCATCGTGAAGTGTATATGTGAATCAAATCCATAAAATCTACTAATGCATCTATGGATGACCAAACCTTATTTCACTTGTAAATGAGAGAGCAATTTGACTTTCATTTTCTATCTCAATCGAACACAAGTCTTTCCAAAGCTCCCATTTTTTGTTGTCTTGAACTTTCACATCTCCTTTAGTGAAACGACATACGATCTTCTTAGTTATTGATTTTTTTTTTTTAATTTGTTGAGATGCAACTTTCTTCTTAATAACTAAAGGCACATGACCACCATGACAACCACCTGAATTAAGAAGATCTTCTATTCTCTTGAATGCCCACTATAGACCTCTCAAGTGGTCTCATTTCAAAAGCATATTAAATATGCATGGAGCTTGAAAAGTCTACCAAAGATCCTCATGAAGTTGTGAGAAGTAAAAAAGTGAACGTTAAGCAATAGAAATGGAAGAATGGGGGTTTTAATCACTAGTGATTTTCTCTCATTCTCATTCTTTTAACATTGGATACCTTGAAAGAGATATGTGACATTCCATATTGCTGCATGAGGCTTTGTTATCAATCTCTTCATGCTCACCAATTCGAATCAATCCATTGCAGGCTTAGATTGTAATTGAGAAGCTTTGTAACCTTATCTACAATATTGGAAAGGATAGAGAGACGAACCACCTTGTTTATAACCGAGCATGCATTCTATACTCTTAAGGTCTCCAGTCAAATGCCATTCTACATCAAAATCACTTGTACCATCTACATATCTTGTGCTCATCTATTTGAGAAGAAATAACTTCTCTATTCCATGGTGGCTTACAAAGAATCCATGAAATAAAATTGTTTGTTTCTTTGGGACTTCTATAGCAAGTAAAAAGAAGATATATTATTCATAAGTAAGAAACTATTTAATGTTTTTTGTATTTGAACTATCGGAGGTAATCTTTGAGAGCCTTTAGATGCTTTATTTCAATGGTTGAGATTAAAGTGCATGTTTCTTTAGAGAGATAATGCTAGAGAATTGTGGGAGTTTGTAAGTATTCATTTGGGCCCAATGCACACTCTCTACACAAGTTTGGGACCATTGGATGAAGGCCAAATTTTATGGTACTCAGTATTTAAGCCTAGTCTACGTTTGGGGAGACACATGCGCCATTATCTTGAGAGGATCTAATCATTCAAGACAAAAGGCACCCTCACTCTTTAATCCTTCAAACTCCACCCTTGGATGCTTGTCAGATCTAATGGCTAAAATTGAATGTGTCTATTCTTTTTGGAAACTGATCTTTTCCATCCAATTGGCCAATCGAATGGCCATAAACCAAAGGCTCCTTTTTTTAGCCCTCCTTTGTCTCAACCATTGAATTTCGTGTTTATCCAAGGGTCCAAATGCATGGATCTTTGGATTTTTCCATTCAATCTAATCCTTTGGATTTTGAGCCAATCCAAGGGTTATAATTCATTTTCATGGCTCAAAAGCATTGAAGTAATCAAAACCACTAGTTCAAGTTGCTTTTCTCCTACTTGACCAAGCAAAAACAAGGGAAGCCTATGCCAATCTTAGGTTATTGAGGTACTAGACTACCACCACCCTCTTTGTTCGAGTTAGACGTCTACTGAAGCATGCGAACAACATAAGGAAGGAGAAGAAGCTTAGAGCACAACGCACAATACTGAATGTATTACTAGAGAATGTACAACGATAAGTAGCACATTAGGGCAATAGGCGTATATACAAGCGGAGGGAAAAAAACCTCCTAAAGAGGGAAAAAAGTGCCCCGAGGGTCCTAGTGTGTTCACAAACATCACTACCTAAATATATCAACAAATCCCCCCTGGGAGTGATGCGGTGAAGAAGGAGTTGGCACTCATGTATAAGGAAGTGCCAAGCTATGTGGAAATCACTCCACAAAAGGAAGTAAGCCCAAAGCTTTGCGAGAAGCTTCAAACTTCTCCCTAGGTAGAGCCTTTGTGAAAAGGTCTGCAATGTTCTCCTGCGTGGGCACATATGCGAAGCTGATCTCCCCAGTAGAGAACCTCTCCGTGACATAGTGATAATGCACCTCAATGTGCTTAGTGCGAGCACAGAACACAGGGTTCCTCGCAACTGCTAAAGCGACTGTGAGTGAAGATGGTGGTGGCAGAAGTCTGACCAACAACCAAATCAGCCATAAGGCATCTGAGCCACACACACTCAACAGTAGTTGTGAAAGCTGCCCTATACTCAGCCTCACAACTGGAAGTGGCCATAGTAGGCTACGTCTTGCTCAACCAAGATATACATGAGCTACCAAGCATGAAGCAAAAGCCACTAGTGGACACATGAGTGTCATAGCAATCAGCCCAATCAGAGTTAGAAAAAGCATGCAAATCTGGCGATAGTGATCCCCCCTTGGGATAAAACAACCCAAGTAGTTGAGTACCACTCAAGTAGCGAAAGATGCGCTTAACCGTCTACCAATGCTTGACTCCTAGGCAATGCATGAACCTCCTCATCTATGAGACAACAAACTGAATATCTGGCTGAGTAATGCACAAGTAAATCAAGCATCCAATAGCCTACTGATAGAGAACAGCATCAAACGCATCTCCAGCATCATGAAGACTCAATCGTAAACCTGTCTCCATAGGAGTGGCAATAGGCTTACAGTCTTCAAGGCCAAAACGCTGCAATAATGTGTCAATAATTTTGTGTGACACAAAGCCATTCCACCATCAACTTGCATAAATTGAATGCCAAAATAGATGCAAATGCCCCAAACCAGACGTCTCAAATGAGGCATGTAAATCAACCTTAAAATCATCAATATGCTTCTCAATAGGACCAATGAGCAGCATGTCGTCGACATAGACAACAATGATCAGAAACACATCATTAGCATGCTTAACATATAAGGTGCTTTTAGTTGGACTGTTCTCAAAACCATGTGCAATGAGATAGGCATGTATCTTCTCATACCAAGCACGTGGTGCTTGCTTTAAACCATATAATGCCTTCTTTAACCTCCACACCTGGTTTTCATGCCCTTTCTGCACAAATCCACGGGTTTGAAAAACATACACTTCTTCATGCAAGTCACCATTCAGAAATGCTGTTTTAATGTCCAACTGATGTACATTCCAACCATGATGAGCTGTAAGTGCACAGATGCTCCGAACAGTAGTCCTACAGCATGTAGGTGCAAAGGTCTCATCAAAATCAATGCCTCTTTCCTATGCATAACCCTTTGCAACAAGCCTAGCCTTATACCTGTCAACTGTACCATCCGGTTTATGCTTTAGCTTGCCCCACTTAGTGCCAATGGCCTTCTTGCCTGGAGGCAAGTCACATAAAGACCAAGTACCATTCTTCAATATAACATCATATTCAGATTGCATAGCAGCCATCCAATTTTCTTAATTTTGTGCTTCATCAAACGAAACAGGCTCATTCTCATCACAGAGACTAGATGCAGCCATAGCATAGCAATCCGATGCAAAAGAGGCACTATGAGAGCCTGAACGATTACGATATGACAGAGGTGCATCTATTTTGCTATCACGCAAAGTCTACACCAAACATTTTGGCATAGTTTTTGCCTGCTCAATATCACCTCTCTCATCAACTAGTGCATCATATAAATCTGCATCAGAAATGGAATGATTTGCATCATCACATGAAACCTGCAAAGGCTAAGAAGTTGCTTCATTGGAACCAGCACTAGACTATCCACCTGTGAAAAGAGGTAGCAAAGTATCATACATGTCTTTGGAGCTAACATATGTCTCCTTAGTACATGAAAGCAATGGGTGAATAGAATCTTCCACAAAAACAACATCACGGCTAACGAGAATGTGTTTAGTCTGTGGATGATAGAGAGGATAGCCTTTACTTTTAGAACTGTACCCAATAAAAATACATTTTACTACTTTATCATCCAATTTTCTACGATGTTGTTCAGGCACTAATGCATATGCCAAACAACCAAAAACACTGAGATGAGCAATAGATGGCTTGCGATCATGCCAAGCCTCATATGGAGTGATAGACTGCAGCGCTCTAGTGGGACACCTATTCAGTACATATGCTGCACACATGACAACCATAAGCTAGAAACTATGTGGTAAAGCCTGACTCTTGACCATACACCTCGTCATCTCCATGAGTAACCTGTTCTTTCATTCAGCAACTCGATTCTGTTGAGGTGTATACGACACTATACACTGGTGTTTTATCCCACGTTCAGCTAGAAATGCATTAAAATCAGAAGACATATATTCCCCCCCCCCTCGATCTGAATGGAGGGTGCCCATTTTACATGTTGAGTCACAAATTTTCAGCCAAAACCAAAAATTGTTTGAAGAACATGAATACTTCGGACTTTGCTTTCAATGGATATACCCATGCATGCCTGGAAAAATCATCAATGAAAGTCACGAAGTAAAGATAATTTCCAAATGAAGGTTTCTACATAGGACCACAAACATCATTATGTATAAGCTGCAATTTCTAAGTAGCCCGAATTGAACCATCTTTTGGAAATGAGGAACGCTGCATTTTGACCAAAATACAGCCTTCACAAACATTTTTTCTAGGTGCCTGAAGTTTGGGCAAAGAGGACACCATTTCAGATTTCTGCATGCATAGCAAACTAGCAAAATTCAGATGACCAAAGCGTGCATGCCAAAGCTTTGTATCTGAGATAGCCTGAGAATCATGTACTACACATCCCAAATCATTCACAGATCTTTCATAGTCTATGAGCTTATACAGCCCATGACATAAAATGCCAAAAGCAATAATCACACCGCCATTTGACAGATCATGAATTCTCTGTCATCAACAAATTTCACAACCAAGCCAATCTTGGCTAATGCAGAAACTGACAAATAAAGCATCTTACAAAGCGAAAGAACTACCATCAGTAGTAGTCAAAATGATCTTACCAACTCCCATAACAGGATAAGAAGAGTTGTTGGTGCATGTAACAGTATTCCCTGTAGGGGCAGGCTCGAGTGAAGAGAAGAAATTGCATTGCAAGGTAATATGTTTGGTCGCCCCACTGTCAAAGTACCAAACATTTGAGTCTACTTCAGACATGCACTTCTCATGAGAAGATGGGTTAAAACTACAAACAGTAGTAAACGCCCATTCTTCTTCGTGCATAAGATTAGCAGACTCCGTTTTTGGTGTAGAGGCTTCTGCAACAACCATTCCAGCCTCTTTCTTCTTTGCCTCTTTTGTTGCCAATTTTGGACAGTTCTTTATGATATGATCATTCCTTTTACAGTACTTACAAAATAATTTCTGCTTTTCTAATTTTTTTCTCATCTTTGTCTTGGTTCTTCGAATGTGCAACATTTGCAGATTTCTGCTTACTAGTAGAAGAGCTCCATTTTTCTTTGCCCTTCTGACTAGCAAGGAAAGGTTGATCTGCAACACGCATAATGGGCCATTTTTGCTTGGACTAATCTTCGTGCAAAAGAAGAGAGACTAACTCTTCAAATGACAAGGTATTTGGGTTGCCTTTCATCATCAACCGAAGATTAGAAGCAAAACTCTGATATGAATCACGAAGACCATTCAGAACGGTCTGCACAAGTGAGCTATCCGGTATAACCTCATCAGCAGAAATCAATTGTTCCTTCAAGTCTTTGATCTTTGTTAGGAAACTGTCCATAGAATCACCTTCATTCATGTGCTCACTCTCCAACTGTTTCCAGAGCTAAGCAACGAGCCTCATTCCTAGCTTGGTACAATGTGGTAAGTGTATCCCAAGCATCCTTAGCGATTCTGCAAGAGCGAATATGAGGAATAATGGCACGTTTGACAGACAAAGCTATCAATGCATGTGCCTGGGCATCTCTACCATCCCAACAAATATACTCTACAGTAGGTGCAACAGAAACCGCAACACGAACAGGAATATGCAGAATATCACCATCTTCCACACTGTCTGCATCAGCTTCAATACCTACAGTTGTAACAGTTGCAGGTGTAATAGGACGTTTTTCGACACCTTGCACAATGTTCCACATTCCTTTTGAAACCAACACATGTCGCATCATATAAGCTCATAATGGGTAGCTGGTACCATCCAACTTATCCTCAACAGCCAACATACGGAATACATCACTGCTTTCAGCCATGGCCGGTGGCTAAAATACGTTGATGCAGATAATTGACTCTATCTCAAAAAGTTGAACAGAACTACCCAGATGAATTCCGCTAGACTTGTAGCAGACTTTGAGACGCTTATATTTGCGAACAGAAACTGGTGTATAGCTTTGGCACAAAAAGACAAAATAGCTTGAACAAGCACTACAATAGTGCCTTCGAAGGCCAAAACAAGCTGAGATCGCGATCTCGACACCACACAACGAAGCTGTTTTGATCTCAGGAACACGCTGAGTATGCTCACCAAAATTTGTGCTATTCTGAGCATGTAATTGGAGGAGTGTTGATGGCGCCCTAGATGAAGCGACGACCTACTCTGATACCAGTTGTTGGAGTTAGACATCTACGGAAGCACGCGAACAACACAAGGAAGAAGAAGAAGCTTGGAGCACAACACACAATATTGAATGTATTACTAGAGAACGTACAAAGATAAGTAGCCCATTAGGGCAATAGGCGTATATACAAGCCTGGGGAAAAAACCTCCTAAAGAGGGAAAAAAGTGCCCCGACGTTCCTAGTGTGTTCAAACACATCACTACCTAAATATATCAACACTCTTCTCACTGGTCCATCACTAATCACTCCTTAATCTTAAAGGACCACAGAAGGTTCATTTTTTCCTAAGCATTATAGTCTACAAAAAGAGGAAAATATTACCTTAATTTAGCACTTGAATTTAAACAAAGTTACAACCATTTCCTGTTAAAGCTTTGAAGGATCCACAGACATCCCATTGAATTGAGATTAAGTAAATCATTGTGTAGATAAACTCTTTACTTGATTCTTGGGAATGCTTAGATGATAAACAAAGCTAGGTAAGGTTTCTCCTACGACTAATATTCTCCAAAAGTATGAGCCACATCCAGATTCAGAACCTTCTTCAAAATGGACACTTTATATCATTGAAAAATATATAGAAAAAAACCTTCTTTTTAAAAGGCTTGCTTCATAAAGTTGTACATTGGAGTGTAGCCATTTCAACTGAAGTGTAGTGCACTTCATCACATATTTCTTGAAGATCTTGCAGTTTCATAACATATTATATATTATCTAAGAAGTTAACTTGAACAAAAATCCAATGCATCAAAACAAATAACTTGCGTATGCAAGGATCTGAGAAAACTTTCTTTTTTGGCAATAGAAGTGCTCAGTGCTTTGCTAAGAGCTCACAACTTGGTATGAATTGACCAAAGAGCTTCTGAAAACATCTAGTTAGAGTGTGCGGCTAACTAAAGCAAGTTATTTTTTCAATTTAGCCACACCATACACTGAGAAATGATTGTAACAAGTCAGGGGGGTCATCTCCACATTTCAGGTTCTAGAAGGTGTGCAAAGATAGTCACCTTCTATGATTGATATCTCAGGATCCCTTGAACCAAATGTAATGAAAAATTATATGAGATTGGAATGAGTGAATACACATAGAGAAATCGATTGCACAATATCATTGTAATGATGAACATGCATCATAAAATAGTAGACCAAGATGTACTTGAAGAAATTTATCAAAATGTATATCCTAATGAACATATTATACAAGGCAAGTGGACTACTCAAAGATGAAGTGATCTCAATGTGTGCTCACTGATGTAGCTCAAAGTCTCTCAAAATGGGTCATGTGTCCCGTGGCTAAAAGCTTGTCTACTTATACTCATAATTCAAGTTTGAATTCGAATTTTTCCTAACCTAAAAGTAATCCTACACTTTAGGAATGATCTTAATTAATTCTTCCTACCACATGAGTCATGATTTAAGCTTCTTAACTTCACGAGATTCCTTATTTTCTTGGTTTTTACATTTATCCAATGTGAATACAACTAAATTTACAAGAACGTATTCATATCTGGTCCTTCAAGTGTACAGGAACTGATGTGTGGTCTTGAATAATTAGCTAAGGACTTAGGCTTTCTAATTGTACGAACAACTCCCCCTCAAGCCTAAGATGCTTGATTCTATAACCCTTCATGATTTCTTTTAGTCCAATCCTTGATTTAAATCTATTCAATTTGTTCCATCCAATGCTTTTGTCATCATATTACACATTGTTGATGTGTAGATACATATGATAGTTTTATCTCCTTACTTGTAATATTTTCCTTGACATAGTGGTAGTGAAATTCTATATGTTTGGTCATGACATGAAAGATAGGGTTAGCAACAAGATGTAATGAACTAATGTTGTCTGCAAATATATGTGGAGTTGAAGTATTCAACCCTAAATCTGAATATGGGTTCCTAAGCCAGATAACTTCTTGCGTAGCATTTGCAAGTCCTCTGTATTGATCTTCTCTTAATGAAAGAGCAACTATGTATTGTTTCTTTGAAAACAATGAAATTAACTTTGTACCTGGAAAAGTAAGGTAACCTGTTGTGCTTCTCCTATCATTTTTAGAACCTACCCAATTGGCATCAAAGAAGATCTTAACATCTATATCAGATGTATAAGGATAGTATAATCCTTCATTAATTGTACCCTTCAAATACTTTAGGATTATCTTGGCTGCTTCCATGTGTGGCTTCCTTGTGGTGTGCATGAACTGACTTAGCACACTAAATCTATAGCATATATCCACTCTAGTTAGAGTATCATAATTCAAGCTTCCATTAAGGTTTTGGTAACTAGTCGCATGTTCAATTGAGTGACCTTCATGAGCACAAAGATTCACCTTCATGGGTGTACCTACAATCTTTCTATTTTCCATCTTGAACTTGGTAAGCATATCTCCAATGTACTGTCTCTCAGTTATTTACATACCTTTCTTTGTATATACTACATCCAAACCTAGGGGAAGTAAGTGAGCAACTGAAGATCACTGATCGTGAACTCTTCTTTCAATTGAGGTTTGATCCTCTTGATTCCATTTGCATCATTACCTATAATGATTATGTCATCCACATATACATAAATGTGTATGACTTCTAAGTGGTTCCTCTTAATATAGAGGGAAGCAAGTAAGTTATAAGTCTATGATTCCAACCTCTAGGAGCTTGCTTCAAGCCATACAAGACTTTTCTTAACCTCCATACATATTATGGATATGATTGATGTTCAAAGCTAGGTGGTTTGATCCATGTATACCTCCTCTAAAATCCAACCATTCAGAAATGCATTTTTAATATCCATTTGATATATCTTTCAGTTATTGGGAGATGCAATATTCATGAATACCCTAGTTTTGGGCATTTTTTCCATAGGTGAGAATGTTTCTTCACAATAAATACCTTGGGTTTATGCAAACCCTTTGGATAGAAGCCTTTCTTTGTAACTATTAATTGATCCATAACAATTCTTCTTTACCTTGTAAATCCATCTTGAGCCAACGACCTTCGTAGATGGTTTATTGGGAACCAATTCCCAAGTGCAATTTTCTTGTACAGCTTTTATCTCTTCTTCCATGACATCTCTCCATTCTCACTTCTTCTTGGCTTCTTCATATGTAAATGGTTCTTTTGGGTTTGTATTCTATGTTTTGTAAATTGAATGCTTAGTGACCAAGGAAGTGTCATAACCATACATGTCTGGCTTCCTTTTCTCTCTAGTAGACCTTCTTATAGTTTGTTGTGATGATTCTGCTACATCTCTCAACTCGTGCACTTTGGCTTTTCCTTGGAAGTTCCAAGGGTTGATTTCCCTTCTTGGAATCTTCTCGTCTCTTTCAAAATCACTTGATTCTTCATGTGTATGATCATTCTTTTTGACAATGTTGGAAAGTCTTCCTCAAGGTCATAGGGGAGTTTGATTTTCCTGCAATCATCTTCAAACCAAGATTCATTTCATCAAACACAACATCTCTACTAACAATAAAACCTTTATTGCTTGGATTATATAGGGTAAGAAGGTGTTCATATATGGTCCTCCAAGTGAGGTACATGAATTGATGTGTAGTTTTGAATAATTATCCAAGCACTTAGGCTTGCTAATTGTATTGATAGCTCCCCTTGAAGCCTAAGATGCTTGATTCTGTAGTCCTTCATGAACTCCTATAGTCCAATCATTGTTTTACACCTCTTCAATTTGCTCCCATCCAATGCTTTCATCATCATATCTACACATTGCTGATGTGTAGATACATATGATATTTGTATCTCCTTACTTATGATATTTTCCATAAAATAATGGTAATGAACTGCTACATGTTTGTTCTTGGCATGATAGATAATGTTACCAGGAAGATGTAATGAACAAATGTTATCTCCAAATATATGTGGAGTTGAAGTATTCTACCGTAAATCTAATTCTAGCATCACATAGCTTCTTGAGTAGCATTTACAAGTTCTCTGTATTTAGCATCTATTAATGAATGAGCAACTATAGGTTGCTTCTTGGAAGAACATGCAAATAACTTTGTACCTGTAAAAGTAAGGTAACGTGATGTGCTTCTTCTATCATCCTTAGAGCTTGCCCAATCTGCATCAAAGAAACGCTTAACATTTATATCAGGTGTATATGGATAGTATAATCCTTCATTAGTGGTACCATACAAATACTTAATGATTTTGTTACCTGCTTCCATGTGTGCTTGTGGTTTCCTTGGGGTGTGCATGAATTGACTTACCACACTAATTGCATATCATATATCTACTCTAGTTAGAGTAGAATAGTTCAAGCTTCTAGAAAGGCTTTGGTAACTAGTCACATCTTCAATTAACTCACCTTAATGAGCACTTAGCTTCAGATTCAGGTCCATGGGTGTACTTTCAACCTTTGTAGTTTCCATCTTGAAATTGATAAGCATATATCCAATGTACTTTCTCTCAGTTAGGAATATAACTTTCTCTATATATACAACTTCCAAACCTAGAAAGTAAGTGAGCAACCAAAGATCACTAATCTTGAACTCTTCTTTCATTTGAGCTTTGATCCTCTTGATTCCATCTACATCATTACCTGTAATGATTATGTCATTCAGATATACACAAAGCTATATGACTTCTGAGTGGTTCCTCTTAATACGGAGGGAAGTATCTACCTTGATTACCATAAAACCTTTGTCCTACAAGTAAGTGACAAGTCTATGATTCCAAGCTCTAGGAGCTTGCTTCAAGCCATACAAGAATTTTCTTAACCTACATACATATTCTGGATATGATTGATCTTCAAATCGAGGAGGTTGAGCCATGTATACCTCCTCTGAAATCCAACCATTTATTTTTAACATCCATTTGATATATCCTCCAATTGTTGGAAGATGCAATACTCATGAGTACCCTAATTGTGGGCATTTTTGCCACAAGTGAGTGTGTTTCTTCATAATCAATACCTTGACTTTGTGCAAAACACTTTTGCTAAAGCCTTTCTTCATACCTATTAATTAAGCCATCACAATTCTTCTTTACGTTGTAAATCCATCTTGAGCCAATGACCTTAATAGGTGGTTTTTCTTCGGAACTAATTCCCAAGTCTGATTTTCTTGTAGAGCTTTTATCTCTTCTTCCATGGCATCTCTCCATTGTGGCTCTTCTTGGCTTCTTCATACATAGATGGTTCTTCTGAGTTTGTATCTTGTGCTATGTAAATTGAATTCTTAGTGACCAAGGAAGTGTCATAATCGTATCTTTTGGCTTTCTTTTCTATCGTTTAGATCTTCTTATAGTTTGTTTTGATGATTTTTGCCACATCTCTCAACTCTTGCACTTTGCCTTTGCCTTTGGTGATTCAAGATTTGATTCCTTCTTGGAGTGTTCTAGTTTCCTTCAAAATCACTTTATTCTTCATGTGTGTGCTCATTTCTTTTTGACATTATTGGAAATTCTTCCTCGAGGTCATAGGGAAGTTTGATTTTTCTTGCAATCATCTTCAAACCAAGATTTGTTTTCATCAAACACAACATCTCTACTTACAATAAAACCTTTTTTGCTTAGATTATGTAGCCTATAACCTTTTTGATCAAGATCATACCCAATGAATATGCATTTCTCTACTTTTGATCTAATTTGCCTCTGATTTGTGAAGGTATGTGTGCATATGCTATGCACCCAAGGATCCTAGAATGATCGAGGCTAGTTCTTCTTCTATTCAATGGTTCATATGGTGTCATCCCATGTAATGCATTTGATTGGATTCTATTCATCACATAGCTTGCTATGGATACAACCTCTATGCATAGGTTATTGGGCAACTTTTTCTCCTTTAACAGTGATCTTGTAGCCTCCACTATCATTCTATTTCTTCTCTCTACAACTCCATTTTTCTCTGGAGTATACCTAGTTGTAATCTCTCTTTTCATCACTCTCTTGCAGATAAGAATCAAGGTCATGAGAGAAATATTGTCCCCCTCCATTTGACCTTAGTCTCTTCAAAATCTTACCTGTTTGATTTTCTACAAGTGCTAGATATTTGTTAAAGCATAAAAACACTTCATCTTTATGCTTCATAAACTATAGTATTATCCATCTACTAAAATCATCAATGAATGACACATAATACTTGGATCTAGAGATTGAAAGCTCCTTGCTTGGCCCCCATACATCTGTATGGACAAGCTCCAATAGGTCTCCATGAATGTATCCCTTCTTTGTGAATCGTTGTCTGCGAGACTTACCAAATTGACAAGCACTACATTTGTAAATCATGTGTTGTTTGGACATATTTGGTAGACCAAGCACACTCTAATCCCTACTAATTTTCTTCAAACATCTTTCATCTATATGAGCTAACCTCTTGTGCCATATTTCCAATTTTGATAGGGTTTGAGTACCATAACTGAACAATACAATATTTCTAGTATCTTAGAGCTCAAATGTAAACAATCTACGCGACTTTTCTACTCTTTCTATCCTCTTGAATGCCTGATGTGGATCCTTAACAAATGCTCCATTGTTTGTGGATCTGACCTACAATCATCTCTCAACAATCTTACCTACACATGAGATTTTTGGTGATAATCATCACATACAATAGAAATAGGTTCATATTACCATATGAAGTCTTCACATTGCCTAGATTTCTTGTGTCATCTTGTGTTTGGACATCATGTCTATTACTTGGATCCTCCAAGCCTAAGAGTAGGGCTACATTTTGTGCTACATGATTTGAGCAACTTGATTCTATATAGACTACATGTTCATCCATTTTACCTTGCTTCATGGTCATGTTCATCACAAATAATGAATCTTCTTGAATTCGATCATCTGCATAGTTGTTGTAGTCTCTCCTTCCTCTATATCCTCCTGGATTATCATTGTTGTTGTATTGGTTCTTGTTGTAACCATTAATGTTGTTGAATCTACTTCTTGAGCTTCCATAACCTCCTCTACTATAACCTCTTCCTCTTTGGTTTCTAGGAGTCCTGAAATAATTATAAGTAATGTGATTAGTTAAGACACATATGGCACATGTAGAGGAGCATTGAGATCTCCCCCTACCTTGTCTTCCTCCTATGCCTCTTCTTGTTAAGCCTCTACCTCTACCTACAAAGGTTGCTTGAGAGGTGCTATTAGCCTTCTTACCTTTGCCTTTACTATCTTTATTCTTGTTCTTATCTTTATATAGAGTAGAGGATTGATTACCTTTTGAGTTGTCTCCATTCTTCATAAGATTTGCTTCATGTGTGAACAATTGTCCCATGAAGGTATCGAGATCAAGAAGCTAGCATGTCCATGACTGTGGTGAAAACTTTCCATTTGTCATCTGTCTTTATTCCATTAATCACTTGCCTTAGTATCTGTTCTTCATCACTGATTTGTCCAATACTTCCAAGTTGATTTACTATGTCCTTAATTTTGATGACAAAATCAGTCATGCTTAGCTTGGGCATCTTCTTGAGTGTGGTGAACTCCATCCATAGTTGAATTTTTCTTGCCTTGTTACTTGATGAGAAGAATGCATTAATAGCATTCCAAGTCTCTTGTGAAGTCTTGAAACTCCTCATGTGTGGAAGAAAAAAATGAGAAATTGAGTTAAGAATATTTGGCCTTGCTAGAGTATCCTTTGAGCACCATGTTGTTAACATCTCTTGTTCTTCTTGAGTTGGTTGTTCTAAGTGTTTTGCTTAGAGTTCACAAACTCGTATGAATTGACCAAAGAGCTTCTGCACATATCTAAATGGAGTGTGGGATAAGTAAAGCAAGTTATTTCATTGTTTTAGCCACACCATACAATGAGAAATCATTGTAGTAGATAGAGATATACTTGAAGAAATTTATCAAAATGTATATGACAATGAACATATGATACAAGGAAAGTGTAGTAGCTTGCTCATACATGAAGTGACATCAATGTGTGCTCATGGATGTAGCTCAAAGCTTATTAGAATGGCTCACGTGTCCCACAACTAAAAGCACGTCTATTTATACTCATACTTTAGGTTTGAATTAGAAATTTCCTTGAACTAAAAGTTATCCTACACTTTAGGGATGATTTAAATTGATTCACCCTATCACATGAGTTTTGGGTTCATTTCCCTAACCTCACAAGATTCATTATTGTCTTGTCTTTTACTTATCCAGAGTGAATACAACTAAATTGACAAGAAGATGTTCATATGTGGTCCTTCAAGTGAGGTACATGAAGTGATCTATAGTCTTGAATAATTAGACAAGCATTTAGGCTCGTAAATTGTTCCAATGGATCCCCCTCAAGTCTAAGATGCTTTAGTCTTGAGTCCTTCATGAATTCCTATAGTCCAATCATTGATTTGAATCTATTCAATTTACTTCCATCCAATGCTTTTGTCATCATATCTGCACATTGTTAATATGTAGATACATATGATAGCTGCATCTTTTTACTAATGAATATGTTTTCATTGACATAATGGTAGTGAAGTTCTATATGTTTGGTTTTGAGATGATAGATAGTGTTAGCAGTAAGATGTAATGAACTAATGTTGTCTCCAATTATATATGGAGTTGAAGTATTCAACCTTTAAATCTAAATATAGGGTCACATAGATCCTTGAGTAGCATTTGCCAATCCTCTATGTTCAGATTCTATTGATGAAAGATAAAACGTAGGTTGCTTCTTAGAAGACCATGAAATTAAATTTGTACCAACAAAAGTAATTTAACATGATGTTCTTCTTCTATAGTCTTTAGAGCCTTCCCAATCTACATAAGAGAAGAGCTTAAGGTCTACATCACATGTATATGGATAGTATAATCCTTCATTATTTGTACCCTTTGAATACTTTAGGATTCTCTTGGCTACTTCCATGTGTAGCTTCCCTGTGCTATTTATGAATTGGCTTACCACACTAACTGCATACCATATATCCACTCTAGTTAGAGTAGCATAATTCAAGCTTCCAAAAAGGCTTTGGTAACTAGTCACAACCTTAATTAACTCCCTTTAATGAGCATTTAGCTTCACATTCACCTTTCATGGGTGTCCCTACAACCTTTCTATTTTCCATCTTGAACTTGCTAAGCATATATCCAACGTACTTTATCTGAGTTAGGAACATACCTTTCTTTGTATATACTACCTCCAAATGTAGAAAGTAAGTGAGCCACCCAAGATCACTAATCTTGAGCTCTTCTTTCATTTGAGTTTTCATCCTGCTTATTCCATATGCACAATTACCTGTATTGATTATTGCATCCACATATACACAAAGGTATATGACGTTTGGGTGTTTCCTCTTAATAAAGAGGTAAGTATCTGCCATGCTTACCATAAAACTTTTGTCCTGCAAGTAAGTGACAAGTCTATGATTCCAAGGTCTAGGAGCTATCTTCAAGCCATACAAGGATTTTCTGAACCTACATACATATTATGGATATGATTGATCTTCAAATCTACGAGGTTGAGCCATCTATACCTCCTCTAAAATCTAGCCATTTTGAAAAGCATTTTCGACATCCATTTGATATATCTTCCAATTCTTAGAAGATGCAATACTCATGAGTACCCTAATCGTGGTAATTTCTTCCACATGTGAGAGTGTTTCTTCATAATCAATACCTTGGCTTTGTGCAAACCCTTTGGCTACAAGCCTTGCTTCATACCTCTTAATTGATCCATCACAATTCATCTTTACCTTGTAAATCCATCTTCAGCCCATAACCTTCTTAGACAGCCTCTTGGGAACCAATTCTTAAGTTTGATTTTCTTATAGAGCTTTTATCTCTTCTTCCATGATATCTCTCCATTCTGGCTTCTTCATATGTAGATGGCTCTTCTGAGTTTGTATCCTATGATATGTAAATTGAATGCTTAGTGACCAAGGAATTGTCATAACCATATATTTCTGGCTTCCTTTTCTCTCTAATAGTTCTTCGCATAGTTTGTTGTGATGATTCTGCCACATCTCTCAAACTCTTGCAATTTGGCTTTGTGTTTGGAGTTCCAAGAGTTCATTTAGCTTCTTGGATTTTGTTGGTCTTCTTTAGAATAACTTGATTCTTCATGTGTATGTTGAGTCCTTTTTGACAATGTTGGAAAGTCTTCCTCTAAGTCATAGGACGTATGTGCATATGCTATGCACCCAAAGATCCTAAAATGACCAAGGCTAATTCTTCTTCCATTCCATGCTTCATATGGTGTCATCCCATCTGATATTTATGGGAGTCTATTGATTAGATAGGTGGCGATGGATATAGCCTTTGCTCATAGGTAATTGGGCAACTTTTTCTCATTTAGCATTGATCTTGAAACCTCCACTATGGTTCTATTTCTTCTCTCTACCACTCCGTTTTGCTCTAGAGTATACATGGTTGTAATATCTCTTTTGATCCCTATCTCTCGCAAATAAGAATCAAAGTCATGGAAGAAATATTCTCCCCCTCCATCTCACCTTAGCCTCTTCAACATCTTACCTCTTTGATTTCCTACAAGTGCTAGATATTTCTGAAAGCCTGAAACCACTTCATCTTTATACTTGACAAACTTTACTATTATCCATTTTCTACAATCATCAATGAATGACACATAATACCTAGATCCATAGATTGAGGGCTCCTTTCTTGGCCCCCACACATCTATATGGACTACTTCCGTGTCCCTTCTTTGTGAATGGTTGTCTCTAAGACTTGCCAAATTGACAAGGACTACATTTGTAAATCATGTGCTTTTTGGAGATATTTGGTAGACCAAGCACACTATGATCCATAGTGATTTGTTTCACAGACCTTTCACCTATATGAGCTAACCACTTGTGCTGAATTTCCAATTTGGATAGGGTTGGATTACCATAATTGAACAATAAAATATTTCTAGTATCCTAGAGCTCAAATGTAAATAGTGTACGTTATGTTTCTCTTCTTTCTATCCTCTTGAATCCTTGATGTGGATCCTCAACAAATGCTTCATTTTTTGTGAATCTCACGTGCAATCCTTTCTCAACAATCTGACCTACGCATGAGATTTTTGGTGATAGTTGGCACATACAATAGCTTGCCCAACAGGTTCATATTACCATATGAAGTCTTCTCATTTCCTATCTTCTCCTCTACATGCCTGGTGTCATCTCCTATTTGGACTTCATCTCTATTCCTTGGATCCTCCAAGTCTAAGAGTAGGGCTACATTCCCTAGTACATGATTTGAGCAACCTGAGTCTATATAGAATACATATTTATCTATTTTACCTTGATTCATGGTCATGTTAATCAAAGTTATGAATCTTGTTGAGTTTGATCATCTTCATAGTTGTTGTAGCATCTCCTTCCTCTATATCCTCTTTGATGATTATTGTTGTTTTATGGGTTGTTGTTGTAACCATTGCTGTTGTTGAATCTACCTCTTGAGCTTCCATAGCCTCCACTATTGTAACCTCTTCCTCTTTTGTTTCTAGGATTCCTAAAACAATTCTAAAAAATGTGACTATTTCAGCCACATACGGCACATGGAGAGGAGCTTTGAGATCTCTCACTGCCTTGTCATCCCTCCCTCCCTCTTCCTCTTGAGGCTCTACCTCTACCTGCAAAGTTTGCTTGAGAGGTGCTACCCTCATCATTAGACATTTTACCTTTGCCTTTAATATCTTTATTCTTGTTCTTCTCTATATATAGAATAGAGGATTGATTACCTTTTGAGTTGTCTCCATTCGTCATAAGCTTTGCCTCATGTGTATATAATTGTCCCATGAGGGTGTTGAAATTAGGAACCTGCATGTCCATGAGGAATTCCATGGCTCTGGTGAAAGCTTCCTATTTGTCATCTGCCTTTATTCCATTAATCACTTTCCATACTATCTATTCTTCATCAATGATATCTCCAATACTTCCAAGTTGATCTACTATGTCCTTCCCTTTGGTGGCAAAATCACTCACACTTTAGTTGGGCACCTTCTTGACTGTGGTGAAATCCTCCCATAGTTGATTTTTTCTTGCCTTGGTAGTTGATGAGAAGAATGCTTCAAGAGCATTCCAAGTCTCTTGTGAAGTCTTGAAACTCGTGATGTATGGAAGTAAAAAATGAGAGATTGAGTTAAGAGTATATGACCTTGTTAGAGCATCCTTTGAGCACCATGTTGTTAACCTCTCTTGTTCTTTTTGAGTTGCTTGTCAATATTTGCTTCTAAAGATTGGCATCAGCTCATCTCGAGATATGTAACCATAGAGGTTTCTCCATTGAAGATAAGCTTCCATTCTAAGTAACCAATATGAGTTGTTATCTGGATCCAATTTGTCTGTGGATGAGGGAAATCCATCTCCCATGTTGATTTGTTCTTGCTTTGATACCACTGTGAGGAGATGGAAAGGTAGGTTCCAAAGATGAGCTTATGTTGCACAAAACCTACTCTACACCTATCAAGTCAACTATAGGGCTGCTTTATAGAATTGGTTAGCTTCACAATAATGCATTTGGAACTTTTCAGTGCTTTGGAACATCATTCCCTATGAGAAGAGATGTTGGATACCTCTAAAAGATGAGCTTGGTGTTGCAAAAACCTACTCTACACCTGCCAAGATGACTTCAAGGAAACTAAGTAGACACCTTGAGCTCGCTAAGGATGCATATACACCACCTTACTACTTTGGAAGATCATTCTCAAATTGATACATAAAAGAAAGATAACTTAATTCAAAACAAATGACTCAAAACTTGCTATTTTAGGATGATGTGTTCTCTCAAATTTCACTTAGAGCTCACAGCCTACTGAGAACTATCCATAGATATTTTGCAACATTTAAATTAGATATATGAAGAGTCTAAAGCAAAAAAATTGATAAATTTTGATGGACCATACTGAGAGAATATAATTTAGGAACATTGGGGTGTCATCCTGACATTTTAGGGAACATCTACGTGCAATATACATAGGTCACTTCAAATAGATGTAGCTCATAGAATATTGAACCAATGATAATGAAAATTGATATGATGCAAATAGACGTAACACTTTATCTATAAAATTTAAATCTCATCAATATACTTAGTATACACAGAGAACTCAATGATCAAAGTTGACTAAAAATATGAAAATTGACGTGGAGAAGTCATTGAAGAGAACTCCAAGATATAGTTGAAATATCAATCTGTATTGCACATATGGTACATAATGTGATTGGGTATGAAGCTTGGGAAGGATGTGCACAATGTGTGCTTCACAAACAGTATGATCTTTGGTCAAAATCCCATCTGACTATAGCTCCAAATTCTGCTCTGATCCACGACTCATTTTATGTGTTTATATAGAATATTTTGAATTCAAACTTAGGAGGGATTCAACCTAAAAGTTGCCTTATATTTGGCAAATCGCATCTTATCGATTCCTTAAACTTTGGCCTTGAGATTAGCACCTAACTAGGTCATGGAATTCTCTTCTTACTTTTACTTTTGATGAAGTTAATTTTCAGCTATCCCAAGAGATAGTTTCTATGTGTTCTCTCATCGAGAGTACACACACTATCATTACACAAATGATTAATAAAGTAGTAGGGGATTAGTTGCTATGTGAAGTGAGCTTATGTTATCACCAAAGATGTGAGGAGTTAGAGTATGTAACCCCTAATCTAAGTATAGACCTTTCAACCACATTTCTTCTTTTGTTGCATTGGCCAAACCTTAGTATTAAACCTAAGTAGATGATAGAGCAATAGTTGGTTGCTTCTTTGAAGACCACGAGATGAGCTTTGAACTTGCAAAAGACAAATAACCTGATGTACTCTCCCTATCATCCTTTGATCTAGCCCAATCTTAATCTGAGTAGACTTTGAAATCAATTTCTAAAGTAAAGGGGTACGAAATCCCTTCATTGGTGGTACCCTTCAAGTATTTCAGCACTCTCTTGGCTGCTTCCATGTGTGGCTTCCTTAGCTTGTGCATGAATTGAGTGAGTATGCTAACACTATAGCATATGTCCACCCTTGTGAGAGTTGCATAGATCCCTACCAAGCTTTGATAGCTTCTGATGTCTTACAAGGGTTCTCCTTCATAAACACAAAGCTTATGATTGGATTCCATGGGTGTACCTATACACATAATTGTCCATTTTAAATTAAAAGAGCATTTCATGTACATACTTTCTTTGAGTGATGTAGATGCCAGAGTCTGTATATACAAGTTCAAGTCCAAAAAAGAAAGTGAGTGGTCGAAGGTCAGTGATCTTGAATTCATCCTTCATTCTAGCCTTTAAGTGTTGAATTCCATTGATATCATTCACTGTAATTATATATGCAAAAGGCTTCACTCATATAACTAATAGAAAATTTCGTATTCTTATAGTATATGTTTAAGGACCTATTTGTATATGCAAGAGTTTGGTATTGTGTGTGCGTGTGTGTGTACATATGTGTATTTGTACTACGTGTTAGTGCCTGTGTATACATTTGATATAAATTGCGTGAATGGCCATGTGAAAAATGTGTATATATGAAGACGTTTAGGGAAAAGAAATTAAATGGCATAATTGATTATAACGATAAATGTTGCATGTATGTACATATAAATCACCATGAAAGTGTTAGGACATTTCAGCAATCACGAATTTTTAACAAGTCTTTAATAGAGATACCGAGTCAGAGATAAAGAGAGAGAGTTTCAAAGAGAAGAAGAGAGAATTTGAAAAGACAGAAGTTCATAGAGAATGAAAAAGCATTCCAGGAGACAGAGAGAGAGAGAGGAAATATATACAGAAATAAACACAATCGAGAGAGATATGAGAGAGACTAGAAGAAAAGAGAGAGACGTGAAAGAGACAGACCTAAGAGAATTATACACAAAGGATTGTCATTGAATTGGTATAGGTGCATACATAACAAGAAACTACAATGAAAGACTGATCGACGAAATGATTACTTTTAGCATGCTAGCTTAGATCCTCATTCAAATAATACATATTGTCGGATTTACAATGTTTGGCATTTCAGCAATCTCATAACCAACACATGAGTATCTCTTAGATGATGAAACATTTTTATTTCTGACGGTCACTTAAGAACTGCATGAACACCACTTATGTGACCGCTATTTAGTCTCTTTTTTAATGCTTGCAATTGCTATGCTAATGTATTGTGTGGCTTAAACAAAAGGTCTCTTTTTACCTGAACTTGTATATAATGCATGCATACACACACACACATATATATATATATATATATATATATATATATATATATATATATATATATATATATATATTTATAAAGAGAGAGAGAGAGACTTGATTAACATCTACGTATGCGTAATTATGCTTATATTAAACAAATAAGTGTGTACTCTAATAACATGTGAAGCTCACATCCTCATGCAGAGTGAACTCCATCTCTGTCACCGACGAAGATGCTCAAGAAGCATTATCAGGATCATCGTCATTCTCTGGTGATGCAAAAGAAATCTGTTACGAATGCGAATCGAACTCTGTCATCTCTTTCATCGACAACGGATATCTCAACCGACAATGGATATCTCAACCACTTCTATGGAACCTACTGTTATTTGACCTCGAGCAGAGCTCTGTTAAGTTTTGATCAGAAGTCCGGCTACAGTCTGCCGGCTTTACCATCACATAGACTGTAGGAGTCTGCCGGCTTTACCATGACATAGAGTAGTATAGGAGTTGAATAACTACAGAAATAATCTTCGGGCTGACGATCAGAGGTCTCTTCTCCCCTTTAGATGGTTTTCTGTTCAATCCATTGTAAAGTTTGGATGCACATATTAATAGTTTTCCACTTCGCCCAACATGTAATATAAAAAATATGTCTATCTTAATATTTTAAATCAGCTATTGTCTTCACTAAACTGCATATATGTAAGTAAATAAGTATATACATACATTGGCGGATATATCAATATATTTCTAGATATTACTTGTTTCAAGCATATATATATATATATATATATATATATATATATATATATATATATATATATATATATATATATATATATATATATATGTATATATATATATATATATATGTATATATATATATATATATATATATATATATATATATATATATATATGTGTGTATATATATATATATATATATATATATATATATATATATATATATATATGTGTGTGTGTGTGTCCCTTTAAAGATCTTACTATTTGTGTATGCGGCTACAACTTTCCACAATCAACGCCTGCTACAGCATTACTGCATGTTAGGTGAACGAATTCGAGAGACAATGATATGTTCATCCGAATGGGTTAAACAAAAGGCAATCAAAAGGACAGGAGATCATTGATCGTCAGCATCGACTTGTTCCCTACACTTAGACGATGCCGAATAGATCTCTGTTCGAGGGGGGAACAGAAGAATGAACCCATTTTCGATTGACATTTATCAGGTCAACTTCAAGGAGGATAGCGCTGATAATGCGTGTCGTCTTAATTGGATCAACCGAATGACATTTGCATCTAAAATTAAAGACATTTGCGTCGTAAGATTAAACTTATGGTTGCCAGATGCAATGTCAATGAGGATGGGGCGCAGGCTTATCGTCGTTGCAACACCTCGTGCTCTCTGATACTTGAGGACCGCCATCGCCTGCACCTCGCCGCCACAGCGCACTTCTTGCAAGAATCCTCGTCGTGAACTCTGGAGCAACTCCCTACGGCGCATATTCGAAAAGTCATGTCTCATGATGAGACAGTTATGCATATATAGAGCAAATTTCAGTTCGACGTTCACAAACAATGTAGGAACAAAAATGATGTTCTTTCTTACGGACATGGGATGCGCGCAACTGTCGGAGACGGAGGAGTCGAGGGGCAGCTGTCGGAGAGGCTGCACTTCGGCTTAGATTTTTTCGTGGGGTAGCCAACCCGGGATACCGTCCATCGCGGAGAGAAAAACCGTCTGTCTTGGGGAGAATCCAGTCCATCGCCGGGGAGAAAACCATCCATCGCGGGGGAATCCGTCAATCGCGGAGAAAAAACCATCCATCGCGGGGGAAACCGTCAATCGTGGGGAGAAAACCGTCAATCGTGGGGAGAAAACCATCCATCGCGGGGGGCAAACCATCAATCACGAGGGTGACTTCCGGTCGTTACATTTGGCGCGCCGTCAGTTTCTTGCTTTCTCTCTTGGGGAGCACACCCCTGTTGGTGTCTTTCCCGGATTCACTGTTTTGCGCCAGTGCTCTCCTTCTGTCGCCTGCCGCGCATGTCGGAATCTATTTGAGATGGTTCTTTTCGTGGGGTATTGTGATTTTGATGCGACGCGCTTTCGCTTGCCCTGTAGTTTCCCTCAATCTACCTCTTTTTTTTTTTTTTTTTTTAAATAAAGGAAGTTCGGCCTTAGCCTAATCTCCCGGACTTTAATTATATTAAAGAGAAAAAGTTACAAGTGAATGGGACTAGTGCCCATGGGACCCCCCGAATCCCACAACACAGGGGAGGAGTATGGCAAGCTACAAGGCATTACAGATGAGGCGGATAACATTACCATCACCCTCATGTGGGACCCATTTGGGTTTCAACTTGTTGTTTTCTAGGAGATAAATACAGTGATGTCTAAACGGTGGTGATCTCTTGACTCGGGAGATTCTTTTACCTCTTGTTCGTAGCAACCTTGTACTCCTTTATAAAAAGAAAAGCTCCTTTCCAATGTGGGCTGAGCGTCATTAAAACAAGCTTTCAAAATCAGATCTATTCAAAGTCTTTTTTTATTAAGTGAGCTTTCCTTCCTTCTTTTCAAAATGCTCCTTTATTAAGTGAGCTTTCCTTCCTTCTTTTCAAAATGCCAGTATCCAGTCCCAAGCGCCTGGTCTAGTGGTTGAATCCCTCGCCTCTTGAGGCGGGGGCGTGGGTTCAACCCCCCAGTGCTGCGGGACATGTATACTGCCTTCGGGCGTGTTACTCTGCTGTGTCTTCGGGCCGTTTACCCCGTTGTAAGTCCTTCCCGGTCTGTCTAACCCCTGTTCTTGTGGGATAAGGGGGGTCCCATGGGTACTATGCCCTTCCTTGTACAGTTGTAATTTCAAAGTTAAAGCCCGGGGGAGTAGGCCTCGGCCGAACCTCCATTTTATAAAAAAAAAATGCCAGTATCCGTCGTGGAGTGGGTGTAAGCTCAATGCACTTGACATCTTCTCTAAAACTCTGAGTTTGTTCATCAAAAAAGAAAAAGATCTTCATTCTCGGGGTGTCCCTCTTTTGTCATGGATTTGGCGACCCCCTCTCTTGTGAGAAGTAACCTGGCCCCTCCTCCCGGGGAGACCGATAACCTGGCCTCTTTGTTGGAGGGGGGTTCTTGTGCCGCCCTAGGGGCCTTCGAGAGTGCTGAACCCCCCTTGGTCTCCCTCAATAGACCCGCAATTTTGTCAACTCAGGAGGAGCTCAAGAAAGTTTGCCTCGTCGGCCAAATGTTCGGCCCTAAGCCCCCGCTCGAAACTGTGAGATAGTGGCTTCGCAACGAGTGGTTCCCCCGTGGGCTAGTTGTTTGTAAGTGTCAGTTCTTACCGGCAAGCCACTTGCTGCTAGTCTTTGAAAATGAAGATATGGTGTTTCGAGCCCTTAGTGTCGGAACTTGGCAACTCGGCCGGGCGACCCTGTGCCTATTCAGATGGTCCCCTGATTTTACTCCCGACAAATCAAAATCGCTTCGGTACCCTCTCTGGGTTGAGCTCCCTAACCTGCCATACTTCTTGTACAACTTCGTGTGGGACATCGTTTCTCCTATCGGCAAGCCGTTGGCCTCACGCGAGGACATTGGTGGTCTCATTTATGAAGGTGCAAGACACTCGTTCAACGCTCGGTGGCACCCTCAAATCTGTGTCGAGGCTGACCTCAGTATGCCACTTCCATCAAAGATCAAACTGGACTTGGGCGAAGGGGATGTATGGGAGCAAGACATCAGTTACAAAAACCTTCCCAACGCGTGCTTTCGTTGTGGCCAACAAGGTCACAGGATTAAAGATTGCCCTTTGAGACGAAAAAGCAAGCGAAATCAAGAAGCCCCCAAAAATGCTCAAGATAGCAATGGAGCATTGAATCACTCGACGAAAGTAGAGGAATTCAAGGGCCCCCTTAATCCAGAAGCTGATGCAGACGGGTTCATCGAAGTCAGAGGAAGAAGGAAAAGAAGCCCCAGGGCAACTTCTGAGCGAAACAACATGTCAGTTACCCCCTCCAGCAACTTGTATTGCAATCTGGAAAAGGACATCAATGAGTTTGACTACCCAGGTGGGAACCAACTTGAGGTGGACACCGACGTCAAAGGCCTGGAGATCCCTGACAGTAAAGAAACCTTGCAGGAGGGTTACACTACAAGCAAAGAAGACGGCTTTACTACTAGCAACGAAGATAACATGGATAGTGAAAGCTCCATCATCGGATCGACTATTCTGGAAACGGAGCTGAAAATGGTGCCCAGTTCTTCCCAGCAGGAGGCATCCCGCAAAGGAAAACAATCTATGGAGTTACCGTGGAAAAGCCCCCACAAGAACCTATTGCTAACTCGGGATCCGATCCGAGCGAAAACGAAAGATGAATCCAAGAAAAGAAAGGACAAAGCTCCCTCCCGCAAAGAGGGCTCACTACGACAATGATCATCATCTCATTAAATGCTAGAGGGCTAACCGACCCCTCAAGAGCGATCATCATTGGTCAATGGCTTCGCGACATTAGCCTAAACCCAGATTTTATATGTATTCAAGAGATTAAAATTGACGGAGAAGACCTCCAGAAACGGCTTAGACATGTCTCCTCGACCCATGTTTGGATTTCAACGGTGCATCAGCGGGGGTTCAGTGGAACAGTAATCGGTATTAATCAACTCTGGTTTGAAAAGCTTGAGAACTCCATTGAAGATGAATGCCATCGATGGATTGCTGTTTCTTTCGGTGCTCCCTTTTGTTTTACTTTAGTTTCTTTGTATGCCTCTAATGGGGAGTTAGAGAGACTTAACACTTGGGCCTCCTTGGACTCGCTCCCCCACAACGTGCTTATTTGTGGTGACTTCAACATGGTAGAGGACCCTATGGACAGATGGATGGGCAAGGGTAGGGTCATCGATAGTCGGGAGAAAGAAACGTGGGACAAAACTAAACTACACTTGGATTTGGTCGAATTCAAAGACTCAAATGGCTTTTCTTGGTCAAATCTCCAAGCAGGCGAGGACCTGAGGAAAGCTAGACTTGATAGATGCTACATTTCTCAGAGCTTTACTCATTAGTGGGGCCACCCTTCCCTCTCGCAACGCACCGACCTCACCATCTCTGATGACTACCCGATCGTCATCACTTTTCAACCCCCCACCAAGATCCGTAAGGCTCCTTGGTTCCATGCCAGTGTGCCCTCCTTCTCTCTCCCCTCCGTCCATCAAGAAATTTCTGATGTGTGGAAGGAGGCATTCGCCTCTGGCTTGTCCCCAGCCAAGTGTTGGAGAAGTGCGGTCGATAAGTCACGACAGATCATGATTAGATCCAGGAAGATGCTAGAGACTGTGCGGCGGGCTCGTAGAGAAGCTCTATATCATAGACTCTGGCGGCTCGAGGAGGAAGTGAACAAAGGAAAATCTCAAGCCCAGAAAGGACTTCGAAAAATCAGAGCGCTGTTGAGATACGAGGAAGAGATACAAAGGAAAAATTTGCAAATTTTCTTCAAGGAGTGGTGGGCTGGCAAAGCCGACAAACCCACCAAAGAGATGTGCCGTATCCTCAAAAGGAAACACAACAGAAAATCGATCCCCTTATTGCTACACGCAAATGGCAATGTATGCAATACGGAAGAAGATAATTTTGGGATCATTGAAGGGCACTTCACGAGACTCCTGGGGACCTCAAACCCCCTCTCCCACCATAGAAGGGACTGTATGGCAGCCATATCTAGGGTTTCCCCCCACAGGATACCACTCAACCTTCACTCTCTGCTTCATGCCTCTCTCTGAAGCCAAAATCATTGAGGTCATTGATGCCCTTCCTTTAGGTAAAAGCCCGGGACCCGACGGGCTCACTAATGAGTTCTTTAAATCCTTCAAGTTGGTGGTTGCCACCCCTCTTTGTTTGGTTTGGCAAGAGGCACTCAAGTTTGGCGCGCTTCCTTCTTGTCTCAACAATGGCATTATCAAGTTAGTACACAAAAAAGGGGAAAAGAACAGAATAGAGAACTGGCGTCCCATTACAATGCTCCAAACAGGATACAAGATCATCGCCAAAGTCATTGCCAACAGAATCTCTTGCCACTTGAGAGCATGGTTAAGCGAGGACCAAAAAGGTTTCATCAAAGGCAGGTCAATTTTGGAAACCATTATAGATATCTGGGAAGGTCTTGAATTTGCAAATGAGTCTAAACAAGAAGTAGTATTCCTCAAGATCGACTTTGATAAAGCCTACGACAGGCTAGAATGGGACTATATTCTACAGTCGCTACAAGATCTTGGATGTAGTCAGAAATTCACCAAGATGATCGCGACCCTTCTCAGAAACGCATCGACCCAAATTAACATTAATGGAAAACTTTCAAAGGTGATCAAACTTAGAAGATCTATCAGACAAGGGTGCCCATTGGCTCCCCTTCTCTTTGCCATTGCCACGGAAGGGCTTAGCAGGCTGGTGGAGCATCAGATGGAAGCTGGTAACATTAAAGGCCTTCGTTTGCCGCATGACCACAGTCAGATCACCATGGGACTTTTTGCCGATGATATGAACGCTTTTGTTCACAATGATAGTACCAGCCTGGAGACGTTCAGGAAGTGTCTTGCTACTTTTTGTGAAGCCTCTGGGTCCATAATCAACCACTCTAAGACCGCCTTTAGAGCTATTGGTGGGTCACAGCCCGACCTTCTCATTGATCATGGCTGTCAAATCATTCCGCAGGGCCAAATTTTTCGGCTTCTTGGGATTCCCTTGGGGTTTGGCGTCTCTATGGAACAGCGGTGGAACTGGGTGCTAGCCAAACTCGAAAACAAGCTTAACTATTGGAGAGGTATGCAAATCAATCTTGCTGGTCGTGCTATGGTTATCAACACGTTCCTCTTATCATCTACCATTTATTTCCTTTCTTGTTGGAGACCGAAAGAGCAAGATCTGTCCAAACTGGATAGTATTTGTAGAAACTTCCTTTGGACGGGCGACCACAATAGGAGGGGGGTGCCTAAAATCAAATGGTCCATCTGCACCAGCCATAGAGATAGTGGGGGACTTGGTATCTTGGACATTGGGTGCATGGCTAACAAACTGTCGGCCAAATGGATGATTAAGGCTTGGTGCAACGGGGAGGCCTCGTGGGTCAAGTTGATCTTCAGAAACAAGAATGAGTTGGCGCTCATGGGTTTCCCAAATTGGAAGAATCTTGACATCTTGACCTTGCTGTTTTCCCCGATCCCCGTCTTCCCGAAAGGCTCTAATCTGGTGTGCTCCCTTTGGAAGAGTTGGAATAAAGTCAAAAGCTTCACAAGAATAAGTGAAGACTGGAAGTGGGCTGCCGGTATCAGACAAAACGACTCTATCTGGTTTCCGATCCATGGCATCCGGAGTGTGGAATCTTGGAACATTCAAAATGCCAAGAAGCTATGGAACAAAGGCTTCAAAAAATGGAAACATCTCTGGAAACAAGACACCAACCGCTGGATCAACTTTGAGGATATTGACCCTAGCATCAACATTTCGCATGAAGAATGGAACACTTTGCAAAGCAGATGTCTCGCCTGGGACCGACACAATGTTCGCCTTCTCATGGGACACGACATGTCGAGCTCGCTTGGTCTCAAATGGCACAATGGGAATAGCCTATAAAAAATCCCGAACATCAAAGAAAGGATCGACTATCAGGTTAACCTCAACAAAAAGTGGTGCCTGTCATGGACGCGGCTTCGGTGGGACATGAAGTTCATGGCTATCTGGCACCCCCTCATAGAAATCAAAAAGTCTGTCCTCTTATGGCAAATTCTTCATCATGGAATCTGGACCAACCTTAAGGCTAGCAAAATTTGTGGGATCCCTCCCTGGTGCAAACGCTGCTACCGGTCTATCGAAGATGTTTCACACATCTTCTTTACCTGCCCCAACTCCAACAGACTCTGGCAGGTGGTTGGAAAGAGAATTAGACTTCAAAAACGTCTCAGTTGGCCGCAAGCCCTGCTGGGAGAAGCGATCGGCTGCTCCGCGACTCTCTGGAACGCCATCAGAGGGGAGGTCCTATGGAAAATCTGGCGGGAAAGATGTGCTATCAACTTCGGTGACTCCCCCAAGGAGTGGTCAATTGAGAAATCGCTGTTCCTCCTTGGCAAAAGGATTGTCAATTGTAAAAAATCCCCCCCCCCCCTTTAGGCATCATCAAGTACTCCTTTTGATCGATAACAAGCTTAAACCCAAGTGGGCCCCACATGAGGGTGATGAGAGGGTAATTAACCTTCTTTGTAATGTCATCTAAGCTCTGTAAAAGCTTCCACTGCTTTGTGGGATTTGGGGGGTCCCATGGGCACTAGTCCCCTTCTCTTGTACTTTTCTTTATTTAATTCAAGTCCGGGAGAGTAGGCTAATGCCGAACTTCCTTTATATTAAAGAAAATGTCAATGAGGATGATGCAGACAATGCTTTTCTGGCTCATCTTCATTGACGTTGCATAGACATCAGCGTCAGTGTTCATAAATAGTACCAATCTGTCAAACTCACTTCTTTACGATTCACCATTTTTCCTTCCTGAACATCCTAAAAAGTGAAGAAAACTCTATTGTTGCATTCCACAACGTCCACTAAAAGACTGAAAACCAAAAAGTTTCGAAGAGACAACTTACACAAAAC
This sequence comes from Ceratopteris richardii, assembly GCA_020310875.1. Lineage (NCBI taxonomy): Eukaryota > Viridiplantae > Streptophyta > Polypodiopsida > Polypodiales > Pteridaceae > Ceratopteris > Ceratopteris richardii. The sequence continues at coordinate 72,321,607 of CM035421.1, read as the reverse complement.
CAAATTTGATGGCCAAACCAACGCAATGACTTCAGCTTTTCGAATGGTCTTGCAACGCATGTGTACAGGAGGATTTGAACAGCACACATCTCGCTCGCTTGAACACCTAGTTATATAAATCCACGGTCAAGTATTCATATGTAGCCAAACACACATATGCTCACATTTATACATACATATATACACACGCACGCATGTGTGTGTGTTTGTGTGTATGCATGCATGTATGTATGTGTGTATTGATGTATATGTGTGTGTAAGGATACATTCATATAATGTATATGGGTATTCCTTTCATGAAAGCTTATATATACAGTCATCAAATAAATCTACTGTTCATAGGTAGCCTTCCGATTTCAATGGATAGAAAATTTAGCTGTATTATGTAGCTTGTTATCAAATAAAAAATATGCGATACGGGCAAGACATAGAAGTCTCAACATCTTGAATGCAAATTAACTGCTCTTTTCCGTAGAGCTATAGATACATTATTGATCATGGTATAGTCGTTAGGTAAATACTTTTATGATTGTACAGAGTCGGAGAATCTTTTTACACAAGCAACAAATTGCGATGCCTGGTTATGTTTGTTCTCCAAGATCATGAAAAAGAAGACCCTGGGAGTCTCGTTAAGTTGATGTTCTAATGCCGTATATTAAGATAGTGTATATAAAAGAACGAAAGAAAAGTAAAGGGTAAGTCTAATAAATGTCAAATAGTCATGGAACCTCCCTGAAACATGGTTGATTTCTATTTCAAAGTAGAAAAATATTGGTTGAACCACTAACGTTCATTTCCATACTTGGTCAATTCAGACCTTAGAAGGAGAATAAGTCCAGTACATATGCTTAATGCTTAGAGTATTTTGCCTTGGAAGGCCTCAACCACCATAGTTTAAGAAGGATCAGCCTAATGGTATATTATCAATGGTCTACCTTAGTCAGCCTTCCTCGATAAGGGTTGGACTAGACCCTTTCCTTATAAAACAAAATCCTAGAGACAATTTTGGATATTCTCAAGATTGAAAATTTTACTTACTCGAAGGGGGGGGGGGGTTACAAAGATCATATGGTAACACTTTCATTCTTGTAATCATTTCATTGGTCTTTGCTTCATAGAATATGAGTTCAATAGGCAATAAAAGTGCAATATCTAGGTTTATTTGACATGCTAGGGAAAGGCATAGACTATCTAATACTATATCAAAAATGTTAGACCACGTTAGGCTAACCATTGGACCTACCTAGAGGATTGAAAGAGGTGAATGATTACGAGTACCTTGCAAGGGGTATATAGAACCACATCATGCCACTTCCATATGTTGAATAAGAACTTGACAAAGGTAGTTATGATAATAGTTTGCTTTGTCAATGATTTGCGGGGCTAGGGCTACACACAAAATGCAAAGAAAAGGTCGTCTTGAATTAAAAACAATACACAAATCAGTGCTTGGGTTGGTGTAATCTTCTATGGTTCATTACCATGTCAATCACTAAAAGAGAAATATTTATCGAACCATTTGGCTCATTATTGTATCCCGTGAGATTAGAAAAAACATTCCTCTCACATGATTCTCTAGCTCTCTTATCAACGTTGAATACCACAACTCCATATCAAAGTAGACGAAATGTTATATTCATTACAAAAGCCTCATCCAAAGGAGTTCAAATTTCAATGCTTCCTTACACACAAATGCATATAATCATATTTCATGAGGAAGAAACGGTGAATACCACAACTCCATGTCAAAGTAGAAGCAATGTTATATTCATCATAAAAGCTTCATCCAAAGGATTTCTAACTTCAATGTTTCCTTACACACATGCATTTAGGCATATTCAATGCGAAAGAAGAAGTGACGCCTAGAATTGTCCATTAGGATAGTTTTACCCCAACCATTTGCTGACTCAACATAGCAAGACACACAATGTCAGCCCTATAAAAAATCAGCATCAACTCATGACTCTTACCACCAGGCCAAAGTAGCTCCAACCACCTCTCCACCCACATAGGCACATGACAACATAGATTGGACCATACGACAAAACTATCATCCATGCATCGCTTTGAGCACCCCAATAGGGTAGCTCCACCCACCTACTAGCCCATTGTAGCACAGAGATGATAGTTACACACACATTCACATACCTACCTCATAAATTAAGATCATTTCTCTAACACACTCATATATACAGGAGCGATAGCAATAATTGATGAATCTACTATTGTTTCATGCACAATAGTAGATACATGTATTTAGCTAGACTTCACTTTTGCCTTCTTAGGCCTTTACAATCAAGGGCCCTTGTCCACTAACTAAACCTATTTAGATAATTTTCTAGCCCTTATGCATGCATGCAATCACAATGGCCATATATTTCACTTGTTTCAAATTAATTCCTCTTAAATTAGTACAAACTCTAATATAACAATAACACACACATATATACAATCCATATTATGCATACAAAAAGATGGAAAAGATAGAATAAAATTTGACCTTTTTAAGTCCAATTATTATGTTGGATTTGCATATATTAATCATTTTCAATGTCCTCGCTTCAATTCATTGTCTTTCACTTTTTATTTTTTCTCTCTATTCCATCTTAAAACTCAAAACGCACTAATTAGGTATTTACTTATGTACAAATTATCTTTAAAAGTGATCAGATTCGTATTCATGAAATTTCTATGAAATTTCTATTGAAGAGCATCTTCTATGAGACACTATCCAGGGAGATACACTGCATCAAACTAGAAACCCATCTAATATGTACATTAAAGCAAAAGAAATTCTCAAACGAAAATGGTATCAGTTGATTTATTTATTTAAATTGGTGGTCCCCAACTTCCAAGCTTCTAGACTTTGGTCGTATTCTGCTTAACATTTGGAATTCAAATAAAATATAAACAAATTCATGAAGACATATATACACAAATTGTTACCCTATTTTCTATACAATCTACATCAAGGGAAACTCAAAGAATTTATTAGCATCCCTTTGTTTTTGCCATAGTAAGCCTTCTTATTCGTGGTAGTAGATACGTCCATATGAACTGAGTATCGAAACACCTTGTAAGCCCCTATTTGTTATTCAACATATCAAAAATAGATTCTTCCTTATGTACATTTATCAATACATACACACATACATACAGATATACATTGTTTATTTTATTTGTCAATTTCGTCATTTCCAATTAGCTCATAATTTTTTCTTTCTTTTCATTAAAAGTTTGACCCTTTTCCTAGTGAAAGGATATTTTAAAATAGTGTTATCTAGCTCTTCTAAAATAAAAGTATTATTATCATTGACATTACGTACAATGTATGGACCAACATCTTAACAACTTTCATGGAGCTACATATTGTGGATCAAATGTGCTATCATATACCAGAGCCCAAATTATCTTCTTGTAGCTCTTTTGGCCTCAACCGATGTCTTTTATCAAAGTATACCATAGTTTTTATTTCTTCACACCTTCAACTTTTGCTTTACTTCTTGTAACTATTCTTATCCATGCTCTAATTTTTACATTCTAAAACAAAAAAAGATCCTCTTGGGACATATTAGTATCCAAAGGCGATATAGACCAAGACAAGACATGTGATTCAACTAGGAAAAGTGGCATTTGATTGTACATCAACTCAACTCACATAAACCGAGTCATGTGTGTGCATGTCACATGGTCACACACTAATGCAAATGAAGAAAATAGGACGAGTGATATATATTTGCTTTACGTGCTTTTACAAGATCTTTAACAATATGTGAAAGACCTCGCTCAATTTTCCTATTTTCTTCTCGATTGAAAGGATTTGTGAGGCCTAGTTAAATCCCATGTTTAGCAAAGAACTCCCTTGCCTCTAATGCATCCAATTATTCTTGATCTACCACAATCTTATCCATGTAGACAAGCCTGCAAATTACATTTTCTAACAAAAACTTACACACATTAACGACATATTTGGTTCTTCATGCTCTTTCTTCCCCATGATTTGATAAATAATTTGTAATTAAAGCAATATAACGCATATTATTTACTCTTATTTACATCATCACTTAACCAACGACCCATTTGTAGTGAATTTTGAGTGGATAAGTGGGGTGTAGGCTATCAAGATGTTTGATTGTTGAATGCAATTGACAAGTATTTTAGGTGGAGATATAATTTTAACACATTAACATACATTCCTTTCCACTAATATCGTTCTCTTATCTTCTCATAGGTTTCAAAAAACCCCTTGTGTCCTTCCCACATGGCATCTTGAGTTTCATTCATAACTTTTCTTTGTAATAATATTGAGCCTACAACTCTCGGAGGATTCATAATATTCCTTATTGTATGGCTCTATAGATAACCATATTTTAGGAAAAAGCCAAAATATTTTCTCGTAATGTTTCTAACTGTGGATTGACACAAATGCATTTTTGGAGGTAGATTGTTTAAATACTTTCTAATATCTTTCCAATTTCCTTTCCACTATTTTTCATTGAATTGATCTACTATGAAACTAGTGGCATCATACACATAAGCATATAGATCTTTCTCATTTTCATCATTTTCTTCTTCAACAATTTTTAGTCTTGCCCATGAGAGCATATCAACAACTAGATTTACCTTTCTTGGGATATGGCTAAAATTAAGGTTAATTTACTTTATATCAGCAATCCATCATAGCATTGCTATATCACGGGTAGAATAGTTGAAATTCATACCAACATAAGATCCTATAAGGTATTCTTTTTCACACTTTATTAAAAATCCCCCCTAGTTCCTTCTTGATTTCTCGGCATTTCCTGTCTCTCGTGTAGAATTTTTTCTCTAAATCCTTTTGCATATTAATGTTTCTTTTCATGATCTTGCCATATTTTGCATCGTATACGAACCAAACTCGTATCAATGTTTAAAATTATAGGCTTTTCACTAGTGAAATCTTCCCTTTTTAGAATAGGATCGTGAATGATAAGAGTTTTTAATGATCACATAGCTTTAGTATGCTTCATAGTCCAAAGAAACTTCGCTCTATTTTGCAAGAGCTGGCCATTAGCACATGAGCAAAATATGCTATCCAAATATAGTAAAATATGCATGCTTCAAGGAACTGCCTAACTCCATTCACATTGTTACATACATGAGGTAATTGATTAGCTATATGTACCTTCACATGATATGTTTTGCATCCATAGTGACCACACATGTGACCAACTACTAATACCTCATTAACACCAAACACTAATGCTTTAGTAGGCAAGGTCAAATGCGCCTCTTCAAATTGTTCTAAAATATTTTCGCAATCGAGTATAAGATCTCTCACAAATTTTCTACACTGTTCAAAATGAATTTGATAATTTTGTTATACTTTCTTTGCATCCTTTTTTGGCACATATGCAGGAATGTCATAGTTAGTCATGGAATTGAATCATTCAACACACTATGCATTGCATTCATCATGGGCGCTAGAGAGTTGGTAACTCCTTGTGGTAGCATGCACATACACAACAAGCCAAATGGGGTTTTCCTTTTCATAATGTTTCTACTTCTTAATTCCAATTGAAATTGGTCATATGTGGAGTAGAGATCTTCCATGGATTAAATAGCTTGTCCATCAAATGCTTCTACATAATGGTAGAGAAATGTGTCTTCATAAGTTGGGAGATAAATAAAAAAGGGTTATAGAATCTATAATCATAGCAATAGAGGATTCCTAGTATGTTTAGATGTAGTATTTGATGAAAATAAGTTTTGATTTGAAGGGGCCAAAATGGAAGCATGTCATGCAAGAACGCATTGAAGCATTGGAAGACAACAACACTTGGGAATTAGTTCGTAAGATGTCAACCATGAATATCATTGGATCTAGATGGATCCACAAGGTTCAAAAGAATTTGGATTGATCAATAAATAAGGGAAATTCTAGAATAGTAAAGAAGAAATTTGCTCAAACCCAAGGCATTGATTATTAAAAGAATTTTTCTCCTTTGGCAAAGATGCCTACAATCAGAGTATGCATCAATGTTGCAACTACCAAGAAATTGAGACTAGTTACTTTCTTTAAAGACAAAGGATTTGTGGTGAGAAAGGCATATCCCTATCTATACACCAAAAGAGCACATAGATAAGAAATATAACTCAGTGCATATGTGGAATTATAATAACAAGTTATAATGTTGAAGGCATAAGAGAAATTGAATATGAAAAATGAAGTGAGAGTTCAAAATAAGTTATTTAGGGTACCTCATGTACTGTCTTGGAGTAGAAGTCTTATATACAAAGCATGGTATGCACCTTACTTAGAAGAAATACATCAAAGATATTCTTAAAAAGTGCAAGATGGGAAACACTAAGCTTTCACGTACACCTATGGAATTCAATTCAAAGTTAACTGCTCATGAAGAAGAGCTTAATCAATATGTGACAAGATATCATAGCTTAGTAGAGAGTCATAGCTACACTACTCTCGCAAGAGTAGACATCAACTATAGTGTGAGCTTTTTAAGTGAATTCCTACACTCACCTAGGAAGCCATATATCGAGGAAGCTAGTATGATGCTCAAGCATCTCAAAGGTACAATCAATGAAGGCCTATTCTATTCACAAACCTTTGACATAGACATCAAGTTTTCTTGTTTTGTAGATTGGGCTAGATCAAGGGATGATAAGAGAAGTACCTTTGGTTATCTCTCATTTGTAGGTTCTAAGCTCAACTCTCGGTCATCAAAGAAGCAACCTAGTGTTTCTCTCTTATCTACAAAAGCTGAATACAAAGGATTGGCGAGCTCTAATCAAGACCCAATACGGAGCAACAAACTATACATTGGTTTAGGAATAAAATATATGCCGTACAAATTTGGTGATAAAATGAGTTCTTTGCATCTTGCAACAAACTATATTTATCATACAATGACCAAACATATTAAGGTCCAATATCACTATGTTAGGGAGAATATAAAAAGCAAGGACATCGAGCTCTGATACATTAACTCAACAACAATGTGCAAGCATGATGAGTAAATCTTTGGATGGAGTGAAGCTTAGCATGTTCAAATCAATGATTCGACTTAAGGAAATCATAAATGAATGAAACATCAAGCATATTAGGCTTGGGAGGGGGGTTGCTCGTACATATGGAAGTCCTAAGTGTCTCACCATATCCTTGGATTACATTAACCTGTGAAAAGCAATATGTACACAAATATATCCTTATTTCCTTTCTAAGGATAAACTTTAACTTCACTTTTTTATCTATCGTAAGAAACCTTTTAAGAATGGACATTTGTGAGTTAAAGGAAGCATAAAGAGAGAAAAAAGAACACAAATTATATTTGAATTCAATCTCAAATATACATACAAAAGTGAGACAAACTTTTAGGTGGAATCAATTAAGATTTATCTTCTTAAATCAAGGGGAAAAAATGTACATATACTTCACTTGAATAATCACAGCAAGCAGCTAAGTTCTCACTCACGCTTTGAGTGTTCATAGTACTCAACGCATATTACTCGGAGTTCTTGAACAATGCCATGTATCATAATTTACAATTGAATATTTATACTTTAAATATTTTTACCATTATATTCATCTACTAATAATTTTTGTTGTGCATAGCTCAAGTATGTCATCTTCACAAATTCATTGAAGTGAAGGAATGGTATCATTACCTTATCTCTTCCTTGGATCATGAGGGTACACCCTTGTCAGTGTGTATATTAAAATCTCCATGTGAAGAGATATGAATGTATCTCTATGACTCTCATGTGCATTGTCTACTCCCTAAAATGTTAGCATCACAACTGTGACTTCTTAAACATGTGGCTCTCTCTCTCTCTGTCTCTCCCTCTTTCTCTCTCTTTCTATAATCACTCTAAATTCGTGAAAGAACTTGTGTTAGCTCATTCACCTTCCCATTTGAATCTTTGCAAAAGGCGTTTACTCATTTCATCACACACTATGAGAAGTGAACATTTTCTTGAGAGCCTTCTTCATTAAATAGAAGGGCTTCTTCTATAGAGTAAAGTTTGTGGTTAAATTCTCTCAACACAACTATTTGAGAGTAATTCTTCAAAGTACTATGGTCATATTTATGCATAATTTGATAGCATCGAGAGTCTCGTAGAGTGTCCAAACAAGAATTAGGTGTCCAAGAAAGAATTATGTTGGTCTACTACATATGCAAAGAACTTCTCATGTTTGTACGTTTTTATCACCTACTCACACTTATTAGTGGTATATCTTACGTTCATGTAGTAATAAGATTTCAAATATGTTGGTAATAGGGATTCTTTTATTTTCTTTTCTCCATGCAAATATAAATTAAAAAGGGATGATTTGGAATATACTATATGAATGTCGTTATGATTGCCAGAAGAACTTACGTCCATATAGTAAATTGTATTTACTATTTTATGGTGTTTATGAATGTTTGTCCTTACATCATTGAATGTACACATAACTTAGAATCATTTGTATTATCCATTATGGAAATGATGATAATTAACGGCTAAATTATGTGCATTTAAAAATTACATTCCCTATCTTATTATTGTTATGAATGTAGGGAGTCAATTCCGTCAAAATGTACGTACTAGCAGATCTTATGACCATCAATGATCAATACCATACACATATGTTGATTCCATTAAGTTTCTCATGGTGGATATAAATCTTTATTCTTACATGCATGAACCTCTACATAGCTACTAATTATTTGTATTATGTCATACGCACGTTATGATCGTTAATTTGATCTTACATCGGGAAGAATATTATATTAAGTATATTAAAATCCGTTTTGAGAATACAATGTGGAAGCTTTTAAATGAGCTTTTACTTTATTTCAATGGATAAAAGAAAGTATTGTAGAGATATGTACCTCCAAATATTTTCATTATCTACAAAGTAATTAGGGGAGATATTGATGATAAATTGGTTATATAAGGTATGTAGAGATTTTATTGGATACTTGGCACTCTCCACCTAGAAAATTCCTCATTTTGTTTTAATCCCCAAAATGATAGAATCCAACTATTATTAAACTATTAAATTAGTACACCATGAAATGTAAGAAATTGTATTCAGGGCTAAGTCAAAGTTATTTGATTGTAGATTGATAATAAGATGGATTTTGTGAGGGAGCTTAATAAACATAATAAATAAAACTCAAAATCGTACGTACTTAAACGAAGTTACCATATGAAGCTCTGAATGAAATAGTAATTATAAATATATTTAAAACTTAGCCCTTTTATCACTTGATCATACCTAGACGCTTCTTGAATTATTTTCTACATATATATATATATATATATATATATTTTGCGAAAAGTTCTGGTGGCTACATCGCCTGATACGTTAGTTGAACTAACCTTACACGTTTTGTAGCTCTTGGGGATTTGTATTTGCTCTTAATCTTGTCTAGGTCTTCCAACTATCCCTGAAGTTCGAGATCTCTTCTTTGAATGACATTCATCTTGATTCCTTGCTTGTGCTTCTTGATTTTTTTTTCCATGAAAGATATTTTCCAAACTAAATAAAACCCCTTTTTTATAATTTCAAAACTTCTTTGTGTTAAATTCTTCGGCCTAAAATGTTTCCTTGATAAAGTGATAGGGGGCCTATATGTTCTTTATATGAGCGTGGCTCATAGATATCTTAGCCAAGTGAATGATTCAAATACTTTTTCTATATAAAGTATAAATATCAACCTGAAATTGATAAGGTGATGCATTCTCCGATAGTACGTTTATACAAGCATGAAGACATAGTCAGTATACTTATTTAGAGTTAGAAACCCATTTGGAACAAAAAATCAAGATCGTAAGAATGAAAGATCCCGTGAATTATTATGTTCTTTAGGTCTACATTGAAGTGAATGTGAATTGGAACATGCAAAAATTGAGAGCAAAGCAGATTAAGTGCTTGGGATGGCTCGAAGACTTGTCTCCTCATTGTTCGGGACCCTTCTCGCCATGAGGTTCTTAAATGGCACAATGGCAATAGCATTGAAAAAATTCCAAGATTCAGAAAGATTTAGATTTCCATGTCAAACTTAATAGTAAGTGGTGCCTTGATTGGTTGGGCTTGTGATGGGACTTTAAGTTTCAATCCATTGGGCATTCCCTCATCGAAGTAAAAAAAGTAAGTGCTTATGTGGAAAATTCTTCACCGGGAAATTCGGATTAATGTAAAGGCTACCAAAATTTGTTAGGCCCCTCCATGGTGCAAACGATGTCTACGTGGCAATGAGGACTTGGGACATCTCTTTTTCTCTTGCCCGAAGTCAAAATTGGTCTGGTGGACCCTTAGAAAACCTATAGTGCTAAAAGGAGGAATCAATTGGAAACAAGCTTTGTTGGGAGAAGCGATTGGGTGTTCCTCATCATTGTGGAATGTGATTAGAGGCAAGACCCTCTAAAACAATCTAGAAAGAGAGGTGTGCAACCAATTTTGGAAGCCCTCCTAAAGAATGGTTGATAGAAAAATCCATATTCCTTTTATGAAAAAGAATTTCCAATTGTAAGAAACCCTCACCTTTTAGACATCATAGAGTATTTTTCATTGAGAAGAACAAGATCAAGAGCAAATAGGCCCCACATGAAGGGGATGAGAGGATGATCAACCTGCTTTGTAAAGCTCTCTAGGGACATAACCCTTGCTTTGTGGGATTTGAGGGGTCCCATGGGTTCTAAGCACGTTCTCTTGTACAATTGTTTTATCTATTAATTAAAGTCTAGAAGTGTATGGTATGGTTGAGCTTCCATTCATGAAAAAGACAAAAGAAATTAAGAGGGTTCTCCAAACATCATAGGCTAGTTTCAACCTTGTGATTGTGGCATAACGTAATGAATCTATAATTATTGCCTTGTATACCTTATCTTTGACCTACAAAAACCTTCAAATTTTCTTCCTATAATGGTCTCTTAGAATCGCTCACGGTCAAATTGTAAAAGACATCCAATATGTTTTTTTCTCATCTTAGAATCGCTCACGATCAAATTGTAAAAGACATCCAATATGTTTTTCTCTCTATAGGAAATATAGACCAGGTACATGATAGGTACATGAAAGACAAGGTGTACGGTTTTGGACTCAGTTTCAGGTCTATGATTCATATCTTCTATACCAAGAATTTCACTTCTTTTTCATGAGAAATTCACGGACATATATATGAATGTAGGCTATCTTTTGTTCTAATTATCGCAAGTATAATGAGGGATTTGCAACAATTGATTTATAAAAATGCTTCATAATTGCTGAAATTATACATGAATCCAATCTATAAAGATTCTTTTAAGAACATAGAAATATTTTTCAGGTCTTAAAAAATTGTTCAGTTTTTCAGAATTACAAGCCCTAATGGTTGATATGTAGATATTTGCTTGAAGATCTCCACGCAAGAAATAGTTTTTGACATGGAGCTAGTGTATCGGAGATTTCCTTTCATTTTAGAACATTACTAGATTCATTTGTGTTGGACTCAAGAAATGACGGTCACAAGATGTTCGAGCCACACCCTAAGAGGGACGATGAGGAATTAGTCATCAGTCATGGCTTTTGGAGCAAGTGGTTAGCTCATCATACGCCTAGCTTATAGCTGATGAGTTCAAATTTCACAATTGGTATGAGGTTAGGAAGTAGGCATGGCCAAATGGATAGAAGGCAGGTGTGTCACTTTCAAAGAGGAGCCCATCAAACATTAGAATGCATCTCCGAATCTAGAGGTCGGATTTAGATGCCTAAGATACCATTGGAAAGCTCTTAAAACGAAAGTATCAATCAAAGCAATAGATTGAGCATCCAAGATACCTTGCATGGGTCAAAACCACGTTCAAGAGCAAGGTTGAGATTAAGGCAGGTTCATAGGCTTTTGGCCAAGAAGCAGAAAGGGAAGGTTCAAGATACCAAAGTTGATAGCACGACAAGTCCATAGGCAAGTGGCCAAGAAGCGAAAAGGAAAGGCTCAAGACACCAAGGCTGAGAGCAAGGCAAGTCCATAGGCAAGTTGTCAAAAAGTGGAAAGGCAAGGTCCAAGAGACCAAGGTTGAGAACAAGAAGGTTCAAGAGATTGTGCAAGGTTGAGAACATCAATTCAATGGAAGATCAAGGATTTATCATTGAGGAGAATCATATCTAGATGGGGAAGAGAGTCTTAGACTCAAGAAATGATGGGCAGGAGATGGTTGAACGACACGCTAAGAGGGAGGATTAGGAAGTAATCCTCAACCATGGCTTTTGGGGCAAGTGGTTTCCCATCATACTCCTCGACAATAGATCATGAGTTCAAATCGCAAAATCTTGGTGATCAATTTATACATAGGGCGAAAATTTACTCATAAGTAGTTCCTTATGATTTAGATAATCTTTTTTTTTTTTGCTAAATTTAACTCAAGTCTTGATGCTAAACCATATGAGTTTCTTCTTCTTATCTTGTACAAGCACTGGCAGCGGGAACTTTTTTCCATTCTCCTAACGTTTTGGGATACCTCATCATTTACTCGATTTGATTTGTGTAGTCTATGGGCTACTCGTAGCTTGCAGAATCCTTTTCTCTCATCACATTATGCATTCGAAAGTTCTCAGACATAAGTTAAATTTAAACTGAATCTTGAAAATTTTATAATTATTTTTTCTTCGTTTCATTGCCTCATTTATTTATTTGTATTTTAATCTTCTTTATTCTTGGAACCCTATATCTGGGCTATATTTTACATTGTGATCCTCTTTTGGTGCTTGAAGATTTACTTCGACCGCTTGATTTAATTCTATTTTATTTCCGTACATTATAAATTCTTTTACCTGAAGTACGTTTTCTTTTGCAACTATAATTTCTCTATAATAATAAGCTTTACATTAATCTTACATAGCATCCACACATTTTCATATCCGTCATATAAGGTTTGTAGTATTTGTACCCCTTCTTTGCAGTGAATGCCCTAGGAATATGCATTCTATTTGCTTTTCTTTGTTGAATCTTGCATTCTTAAGGTTAAGAAATCTACAACCTTCCCGCATCGTATATTCATTATTTGATACTAAGATACACAATAGAGTTACATTTTATGTTCATTGAATTCGGAAGGCCACCTATGAGCGGTAGATTTGTGTTTCATGACCATATATATAAGTAGCATGACAGCAATACTCATATACATTGCAATTATGCATTTCCGCATCCTTACATCAATACACACATACAAACATACATATATACATACATACATACATACATGCATACACACTCATACATAGGTGTGTGTATGCGTGTGTGTTGAATCTACATATGAAAACTTGATCGTAGATTTACACAACTAGGTGTTCAAGAGAACGGAATGTGTGCAGCTCACATCCTCTTGCACACTTGGCCGCACGATAGGCAAGTTTTGATAGGAAATCAAACTTCATATGCCTTCCAAGACCATTTGAAAAGCTGGAGTCATTTGGCTTGTCCTGTCATCAAAATTTGGCTTTGCGTAAGCTATCACTTTCAAAGTTTTTACTTTTTTTGTCTTTGGCAACGTATTAAAATCGACGCTTTTCTTCCCTTTCTAGAGTGCCTCAAACGCCTCTCGAGATTGGTACTATTCATGAACATTGATGCTGATACGTCAACGACGATGATTCAGAAAAGCATTGTCTGCATCATCTTCATTGACATTGCGACATTGCGTCTGATGACGATAATTTTACATCTGATGAGGCAAATCCCTTTAATTTCAAATGCAAGACGAGCTCTGACATTTGTTGATCCAACCAAGACGACACGCATTATCAGTGCTCAGTTCTCCTCCTTGAAGCTGACCTGTGAAATGTCAATCGAAAATGGGTTCGTTGTGCTGTTTCCCCTCCGACAGAGCTCTATTCAGTTTTGGGCACCAGCTTCCGGCTTTACCAGATCATCGACTTTCTCATCTAGGTTAGCAGCTACAGACACCCTTTAAGTAGGGAACAAGTCCACGCTGACAATCAGTTATCTTTTCTCCTTCTTTAATTACCTTCTGTTTAACCCAATCGGACTAACATATGATTGCATCTCCTTTTCGTTCAAGTTGACCTGGGAGATCTCTACAAATAGTTCTCCATTACACCTAGCATGGAATAATGTAGTAGCAGGCGTTGAAAGTGAAAAGTTGTAATGTGTGAGCAACAATAAGGCTTTATTTCTGAATTAAATACTAGGCTCAGTAAGTCGCGTAAATAGTGGGATCCGTAAACGGATATATATATATATATATATATATATATATATATATATATCTTTGTTACATCACAGCGTTCAGGACATCTCAGCTCTTTAGTTGTGTCGGAATCCATCCAAGATCTCCTTTTTGCAACAACATCTTCGCTTCCTATATCCCTATGGTCTCCGATTCCAAGTAAATAATAGATCAAATATTATCTCACAAAGACAATCAATTTCGCAGAATTATATCTGTAGCAAGTTATAGATGTTTATCTGGCAGCGCTTCTTGTCATATAATCAGGCACAAAAACATGCAAGAAGCTGAAAAACCCACGTCATGAACGCTCCACGCTTCAGCATGCGTAGTGTAGCCTACTCTCACCCCACCACCTCGCTTTTAGTTCTCTTTTAATAACTATTGCACCATGTTCAACAAAGAAGGATCGAGTTTTTCTAGTTAATTAACTATGTCTCAGACATCAATTCTTTGTAAACATTAACATGCTTTCACCCGTAATAATGTGTATATATATGTCTTCATGAATCTGTTTATGTTTTATTTCAATAAGAATTTCAAAAGCTAAGAAAAATAAGACGGAAGTCTAGAAGCTTGGAAGTTGGGAACCACCAACGTAAATAAATAAATTAGGTGATACCATTTTAGTTTGAAAATCTCTTTTGCTTTTATGTGCATATTAGATGTATGGTTGGGAACCACCAATGTAAATAAATAAATTAGGAGATACTATTTTAGTTTGAAAATTTCTTTTGGTTTTATCTACATGTTAGATGGGTTTTTAGAAATTTCATCAATAAGAATCTGATCACTCTTAACGATTATTTGTCCATATGTAGATACCTAAGTAGTCCGTTTTGAGTTTTAAGATGGAACAGAGAGACAAAATAAGAAGTGAAAGAAAACAGATTGAAGCGAGAATATTGGAAATTATTCATATATGCAAATCCAAAAATATCCTTGTACTTAAAAGTGGTCAAATGTTTTTGTTATATCTTTTGTGTCTTTTTCGTATGCATAATATGCATTGTATATATGTGTGTTTTATTGACATGTTAGATTTTTTACAAATTTAAAAGGAACTAATTAACAGTAGATTTATGTTGATGATTTTTTATATAAGTCATGAAAGGAATACCCACATACATTGCATGTACGCATCCTTACAAACACATATACATAAATACATACATACATATACACATACATGCATACAAGCAAACACAAAGACATATATATATATATATATATATATATATATATATATATATATATATATATATATATATATATATATATATATATGTGTGTGTGTGTTTGGCTACGTATGAATACTTGACCGTGTATTTATACAGCTAGGTGTTCATGCGAACGACATGTGTACCGCCCACATCCTCGTGCACACAGTAGCAAGACCATTCGAAAAGCTGGAGCCATTGCGTTTGACGCGCCATCAAATTTGGTCTTGTGTAAGTTGTAGATTCGGAACTTTTTGCTTTTTTGACCTTTATTGGACGTTTTACAGTGCAACAATAAAGTTTTCTATAAAGTTTTCTTCACTTTTTAGGGTGTTCAGGAAGGAAATATGGCGAATTTCAAAGAACTGAGTTTCACAGATTGGTACTATTTATGAACACTGATGCTGAAGTTTACCCAACGTCAATAAAGATGAGCCAGAAAAGCATTGTCTGCATCATCTTCATTGACATTTCGTCTGCCGACCATAATTTTACATCTGATGACGCAAATGTCTTTTATTTTAAATGCAAGGCGAGCTCTGTCATTTGGTTGATCCAATTAAGACGACACGCATTATCAGCTCTATCCCCTCGAACAGAGCTCTATTCAGCCTGTACCATGATGTAGGGAACAAGTCCACGCTGACGATCAGTGATCTCGTCTCCCTTTTTGATTGCCTTCTGTTTAACCCATTGGGATGATCATAACATTCAGGAATGCTGTAGCAGGCGTTGAAAGTGGAAAGCTGTACGCACAAGTTAGCAATAATAAGTCTTTATGTTTCAAATAAATATTATGTTCAAAAAGTCGCACATACGTAGACAAATAGTAAGATCTTTGAACGGATACATTGTATACACACACACGTATGTGTGTGTGTGTGTGTATATAGATGAGAACCACTAGGAAGTGATTAAATTGATTCCCAGCAAATAAAATATTTCTTCATGCTTATGATGGTTCATCTTCTTTTATTTCTTGCGATTTCTACAGAAATTAAGCGACATATACAAATTTAAAGGTCTCAGGAATCAAGGGAAACAAGGGGAAATTAGATGTGCGCCATTTTGTGAAAAACTATTAGTATGTTCATCCAAACTTTACACTGGATTGAACAGAAAACCATCAAAAGGGGAGAAGAGACCTCTGATCGTCAGCCTAGAAATTAGACTTCTGATCAAAACTGAACAGAGCTCTGCTCGAAGTCTAATAACAATTGGATCCATTGTCGGTTGAGATAAAACAGGTCCATCAAGGACAATAGAAGTGGTTGAAATATCCATTGTCGGTTGAGATATCCATTCTCGGTGAGAGAAATCACAGACTTTGACTTGCATTCGGAACAAATTCTTGAGCATCTTCGTCGGTGACAAATATGAATAAATTCACTGTGCATGACGGTGTGAGGTGCACCTAGTTGTTTAATATAAGCACAATGACGCATACGTAGATGTTAATGAAGTCTCTCTCTGCAAGTATATATATATATATATATATATATATATATATATATATATATATATATATATATATATATATATATATATATATATATATATGCATGGATGCAATCTATGCAATTTCAGATAAAAGTAAACCTTCTGTTTAAGCCACAGAATGCATTGGCATCGCAATTGCAAGCATTAGAAAAAAGACTAAATAGTGGTCACATGGTTGACGTTGATGCAGTTCTTAAGTGATGGTCAAAAAGAAAATGTTTCATCACTTAAGAGATACTAATGTGTTGGATATGAGCTTGCTGAAATGTTGAACAACATTGTAAATGCGAAAATGTGTATTATTTAAATGTTATGAGCTTCGTTAAAAGATAAAGATATTATGAGCTTGCTGAAATGTAAAACAGCATTGTAAATGCGAAAATGTGTATTATTTAAATGAGGATCAGAACTAGCACACAAAAGCAATCATTTCATATATCAATCTTTCATGGTAGTTTCTTGTTATATATTGTTGGGGGGATTCTTGTATAAAAAGTTTTTGAGTGTTCGTAGGAGAAAAGGGAAAGGTAGGAAGAAAGATACACATTGGAAGCCTCTCTCGATTGATTTTAAGAAGACAAATACAATGGTAATGCACAATACAATCCAATGTTTCTGTGCAAAATCCCATAGAGTGCTGAATCACAACATATAAAATACCCAAGCGTCTTGTAGCTGTCGGCCTTCTCTGCGCCAGACTTTCTCCTTCTCCAAGCCTGCACTTGTGCACACCTTGCACCAAGCTTCCAATAAGGGGAGGGTGGGACACCTGTCGGCACGTGCACAGCTTCAATGAGGCCTTGGGGTCTTTGGTTGCAAGCTTAGCACTTCTCTGCACACTTCTTAGTCACTCTTCATGCACACCTTGAATTTCACTTCTCTACGGTGCACACTCTGTGTCTCTTGCACTTCTCTCAAAATCTCTTTTGCCTAGCTTAGACTATGCTCACCTTGCTCTGTCCTCCAAGAATAGTCCTTACCTTCCTTTGAGTCCCCGGTTGACGTACGCTCCTAACTGCGAAAAGTAACTGCTAGAGTATCTTGGGGCCCCATGATGTCCCAAGACCGTCTAGCCAACGAATTCTTATTTTGTCTTGTAGTGATTGGATTGGACCATACACTTTTACCTCTTCGTACGCCGCTTCATATACCTTTGCACATACCTTTGCCTTTTAATTCTTCAATGTGTACTTAAAACCACTTAAGGGAGGGTTCACTCGAACCTTCCGAACACTTGGATCCGGACCTTAAGAATACATTGTAATTCTTCTTCACACAGTATCTTGGTGTTGAGGGAGAGTCCAGCAAAAAGAAGAAAAGAAGAAGACCAAGAAAGAAGCTTCACTGAAAAGATGATATCTAAAGATATATCTCTGCAAGAAGCCCCGTAGGGGCACACATCAAGGAAAAGCACGTAGGAGGGAAGGACGGACCAGGGCCAGGAAGTATCCATGAAGAAGTGCAAGACAATACTTGGCAGGTAATAATCCTCCCATTGATAGCGTGCGGTGGAAACAAAGTAAACAGGCTCAAAGCAATACAACACGGTCAGACATGTGACGACAAAGACAAATCAGAAGACCAAAAGTTAGAAAGAGGTAGAGGCTGAAAGGGTGACTAAGAATACCACATTCTTAGCCACTGATGGCGTGCGTGGCAGCCTGACTGAATACAACAACCTAGATTTGTGATGTACGGAATACCAAGGGGCAAACAGAAGCAAAGGACATACCTTGGATAAGATAACCAGTTGTCTAAAAGAGGGGGAGAGTGTTGTAGAGCTAAGAAGAGCAAAAAGGTAGAGAAAAAGACGGGCCCCAAAATTTTTCCGATTTGGACACTTCATTTTTGTATCATAGCCTTGTTGTAACATAATTTCCGATGTAAATGCACTAGAGGAGTCCTCTAGATGCATACCTATGGAAATTAGTAGCTTACCCATGTAAATTAGTAGGAATCTAACCTTTTAGTGAATAAAGTGCCAGCCTCTTGTGTGAAAGGACCATTTTTAGGGCACATGTATATAAGTCAATTTTTGACTCTTTGTAAAGACTTTTTGCCATTGTGAGAATCAAGAGCAGAGAATTTCGAATTGGTGTCTTCTCCTCTCTGTATCATCTTCTTTGTGAGCTTGTGTGCATGTGTGATGCTTGAAAAGAGTGTTTGGAAGTGTTGTCTATCCATGAAAGTGCTTGTTTGCTATTGCTAAGGTGTGTATGAAGTGTAGGAAGTGTTGAACTGTAGGAAGGTCATTCCCGTGACTCATTATTTTGCTCATAACTTGAAGTAGAAGTTTCAAAATTGAGTGAAAAGGCCACTAGTGGATGCGTCTTCTCGAGAGCTTCGAAATGAACCCACCATTGCTATATTCAAAGTTCAAAGCTGCGAGAAAAGCTCCTTGTTTGGAATAGAGTTAGACTTATTTACACTCTTTGGGAAGCTCATTTGCATTGATCATCATTTGAATGCATGTCTTCATACACTATGCTAGGTTTTGATACTCCTCGGATTGATAAATAAAGCATGAATCCCCACTATATGCACTTGAGGGGGATCAAGGAATAGTCTCTTTCTCCACAAGTCCCTAGGTTGGTGCTTAGGTACACACATTTTTGGCACCGTTGCCGGGGAAGTCGAATCAAACGGAGGCATTCGTATGATGGTAAGTAGCTCTTAGCATTGAAGTGAGTTGAGTAGTTGGTGAATTTCTCTTCTTTGGTAAGTCACACTCATCCGCACTTACTACTTCTCACTCTAGGAGTGTGTGTAGTGAGTTGATAGTCTAGGGAAGTGAGTGGAGTGAGTAGAGTAGGAAGGAGGAAATAGGCAAGTAGCTTAGGCAAATAGAGTAGTTGTTAAGCTCGTCCTTTTAGCCTTTTTGAGTCAAATATTTTCAAAAAGTATAAAAATTAAAAAAAAATCAAACTTTTCCATTCTGTCCTGCACCTGCAAGTATCGAGAGAGAGCTAGAAGTCGAATATCGCATTTGAAGATCAGGGAGATTGGGGTCGCACAGAGCAAGTGAGAGTGATAGAAGAGGTGAAAAATAGCTTCCAAGGTGAGCACATCAATCTTTTACTCATCACATCCAATTAAGTCAAGCATTTCAATAAAACGACCTGTGGCAAGTATCATGAGGGTCATGCCGGGGTAAAGAAAGTTCATTTTTGTGATACAAACTGAGGGAAGAGGGTAGATGAACTCTAGGAACATTTGTATGCAATTAAAATCCAAAAAAACACTAGCTAAATATTGAAAAACACTACAACATATGAGGGGCATACCGACGCTGCATATACTGACGGTCATAATCGCCGTTGGTATAGCCCTTGGAAAATCTCACTAAGAGATACCAATGGTCAAGTGACCGTCGGTATGACCGTTTTAAACGGATCGTCGGTGTGGCCCGCAGCGTCCGCTATAAGCGTCAGTATAGGCGTCGGTATAGGCGTCGGTATAAGCGTCAGTAATTTACTGAGAACTACCAACGCGTATACCGACATCCATACCAGTGCCTATACTGGCAGCGAGTTTTAAACATACCGCGAACCTGAGAGCAAAACTTCACATTTTTGCGCGTGTTTGAGTACTGTCGGTCTATTGTCGAACTTGCACGCGCGAACTTGCATTGTCTTGTGAACACACACACACACACGGATCTCTCTCTACACACACAACCTCTCTCTCGGCTTAGCTCTCACATCTTGGTAAGTGTTGCACGTACTGTTAGCATTTGTGTTTCTCTATGCTTTAGGGTTTCTAATTTCTCTTTCGTTGATTTTGCAGAAGTTCTTTGGCATCGATTGTTTGGAATTGGATGAGAGACGATCTACATTACGCTTTGACGACAACGATTCAAACAGAAACATACTTGTAAGTGATTCTTTTATTCGCTATTGATAGAGAGAGAAGAAGAGAGATATAGAGAGAGAGAGAGAGAAAGAGAGAGAGAGAGAGAGAGAGAGAGAGAGAGAGAGAAAGAAAGACAGAGAGAGAGAGAGAGAGAGAAAGAAAGACAGAGAGAGAGAGAGAGAAAGAAAGAGAGAGAGAAGAGAAAGGAAGATACACATTAATTTACACATGCATACATACACACATACATGTACACACATGCATGCTTACATACACACACCTATACACACATGCATGCTTACCTACACACACACATATACACATATGCATGCATACACACACACATAAATTTACACACATGCATACATACACACACATGCATACACACATACATACACACACATATATACACATATGCATACATACACATACACACACATATACACACATACATACACACATGCATATATACACACATGCATGCATACATACACACACATATGCCGGCATGCATGCACACACACATATATACACACATGCATACATACACACATATACACACATGCATGTATAAATACACACACATGTATACACATGCATACACATACACACACATACACATACATGCATGCATACATACACACACGTACACACACATGCATGCCTACATACACACACATACACATACACACACATGTATACACATGTATACATACACACACACATGTACACATGCATACATACACACACATATATACACACACATATATACACACATGCATACATACACACATATAATCCTATTTTTATTTTGAAGTTTTTTTTTTACATCAAATATATAAAAATAGGATTAGGGTTTTAGGGTTAAATCTTTAAGATTAATGTTTTAGGGTTTTAACACCTACATAACATATATGCAGACATACACATGCACATATAATACATATATACATGTATATACACATGTATACAGATATATACATATTTTAGATCTAGATATTTAAGATTAGGGTTTTAGAGTTTAGTATTTCAGATTCAAGTCTAAGTCTTTCTGATTAGGGTTTTAGGATTTTAATACGTAGATAACATATATACACAAACACACATATACATATAATACATACATACATTTAGATACACATGCATACAAAAATATACATATTTTAGATTTAAATCTTTAAGATTAGGGTTTTAGGGTTATAACACCTACATAACATATATGCACACATACACATACACATACACATGTAATACATATATACATGTATATACACATGTATACAAAAATATACATATTTTAGGTCTAGATATTTAAGATTAGGGTTTTAGGGTTTAGTATTTCATATTTAAGTCTAAGTCTTTTTTATTAGGGTTTTAGGATTTTAATACGTAGATAACATATATACACAAGCACACATATACATATAATACATACATACATGTAGATACACATGCATACATAAATATACATATTTTAGATTTAAATATTTAAGATTAGGGTTTTAGGGTTATACCACCTACATAACATATATGCACACATACACATGCACATATAATACATATATACATGTATATACACATGTATACAGAAATATACATATTTTAGGTCTAGATATTTAAGATTAGGGTTTTAGGGTTTAGTATTTCAGATTTAAGTCTAAGCCTTTCTGATTAGGGTTTTAGGATTTTAATACTTAGATAACATATATACACAAACACACATATACATATAATACATACATACATGTAGATACACATGCATACAAAAAATATACATATTTTAGATTTAAATATTTAAGATTAGGGTTTTAGGGTTATAACATCTACATAAGATATATGCACACATACACATGCACATGTAATACATATATACATGTATATACACATGTATACAGAAATATATATATTTTAGGTCTAGATATTTAAGATTAGGGTTTTAGGGTTTAGTATTTCAGATCTAGAATTTTAAGATTAGGGTTTTAATTAAATATATATAATTAAATATATAAAATTAAATATATAAAAATAGGATTACGTAAAGAAAAAAATCTGAATATATAAATAAATATATATATATAATAAGATACTTATATACATAAATAAATATAAAAAGAACTACTGTTTTAAATAATTTAATTAAACATATATAATTAAATATATAAAATTAAATATATAAAAATAGGATTACGTAAGAAAAAAAAATCTGAATATATAAATAAATATATATATAAAATAAGATAATTATATACATAAATTAATATAAAAAGAACTAGTGTTTTAAATAATTTAACTAAATATTTATAATTAAAATATATAAAATTAAATATACAAAAGTAGGATTACATAAGGAAAAAAAATCTGAATATATAAATAAATATATTTATAAAATAAGATAATTATATACATAAATAAATATAAAAAGAACTAGTGTTTTCAATAATTTAATAAATATATATACTTAAATATATATAATTAAATATATAAAAATAGGATTACGTAAGGAAAAAAATCTGAATATATGAATAAATATATATATAATAAGATAATTATATACATAAATAAATATAAAAAGAACTAGTGTTTTAAATAATTTAATTAAATATTTATAATTAAATATATAAAATTAAATATATAAAAATAGGATTACACAAGGAAAAAGAATCTGAATATATAAATAAATATATTTATAAAATAAGATAATTATATATATAAATAAATATAAAAAGAACTAGTGTTTCAAATTATTTAATTAAATATATATAATTAAATATATAAAAAGAACTAGTGTTTTAAATTATTTAATAAAATATATATAATTAAATATATAAAATTAAATATATAAGAATAGGATTAAGTAAGGAAAAAATGTGAATATATAAATAAATATATATATAAGGTAGGATAATTATATAGATAATAAAATATGATAAGAACTAGTCATTTAAATAGATAAAATAAAATATATATGATTAAATATATAAATATAGGTTTAAATTTAATCATTTTAAATAGAGTGAATATATATACAATACACAAACACACATACTTATATACCTATCTATATTCACATATATATACATATACACATATATATACACATGCATACATATATATACATGTCTTAGTTCTAGGTCATTTGGATTAGGGTTTTAGGGTTTTAACACATACATAACATATATACACACATACACATACACGTATAATACATATATACATGTATATACACATGTGTATAGAAATATACATAATTTAGGTATAGATCTTTAAAATTAGGGTTTTAGGGTTTAGGCATACATATAACTTAATTAAGAGGATCAATCAAGAAAAAATCGTAATATATAGATAAAATAGGATAGCTATATAGATTAGGGTTTTAAAATTAGGGCTTTAAGTTTTTTTAGGTATTTAAGTATTTAGGTTTAGTATTTCAGATTTAAGTCTTTAAGAGTTAGATTTTTAGGTTTAATAAAAAAACAAATGTTCTAAAATGTCCATATTGTAGCAGATGGCTTCTTTGGATCCTGAAGAGAGAATGGCATGTCCTTGCACACAGTGCAAGTATCAAATTTATTGGAAATGAGGGATTTGTACTGCACATGTTAGAGAGTATGGATCCTTTGATAGGAGTCGGCTAGAAAACCTACGCTATCATTCGCATGGTCCCCTAGGTGAGCAGATAGACCCAAACGACATTGCACCGGTAACCTCTCGTGGACAAAAGAGAGCAAAAAAGGACTTAGACGTACAAGCAAGCACTAATAATATTACACAGAATGAACATATGGAACAGATGCTTGAAGCATTTTATGAGATGGACGAAGATCATGATGGTGAAGAAGGTGTCGAGAGTTTCATGGACACAACAGAAATTCCACGATCAGAAGTTGATGAAGAATATGAAAACATGCGAAGATTAGCTCGTTTACCACTTTACAATGGAGCAAAGATATCTGTACTACGTGCTTCACTCGCGATGCTCAATTCGCAATCCATTTATGGATGGTCAGATAGTAGTGTCACAGAATTGTTGAGGTAAGTGTAGAACAAATTGGCTTTCATTGTTGTATCATAATAACTTCATTTACTAATATCATTTTAATTGCTTATTGCAGGCTTTTTAAAGATCAATTTTTGCCAGAGGGCAATGACATGCCTCCAACACGTGGAGATGCGAAAAAACTTTTACAGTCCATTGGAATGGATTATACTAAAATTCATGCTTGTCGGAATGATTGCATTCTCTTTCGGAATGAGTATGAGCATCTCCACGTATGTCCAAAGTGTGGAGCAAATAGATTTAGAGAAGACGTTATAGGTGAAGCAATCCCCGCAAAGGTTCTTCGCCACTTTCCTATCATTCCACGAATTAAGAACATGTTTAGATGCAAATCTATAGCTGAGTTAATGTCATGGCATACAAAGAGCACGTCTACAGATAATGTAATGCGAGTGCCAGCTGACTCTGATGCTTGGAAGCACATAGATAGTAAGTGGCAAGAGTTTGCTAGTGAGCCTTGGTCCATACGTCTAGGCCTAGCTATGGATGGAGTGAATCCATTTGGATTACACAGTTCTTCATGGAGCACATGGTCTGTATGTTTGGTCAATTATAATATGCCACCATGGTTGGCCAGAAAGAAAGGTCATTTATTATTAGCTATTATTGTACCAGGTAAGTATAAGGTAGAAAACATGGATGTATATCTTGCACCACTTGTGGAAGAACTGCGCATTTTAGGGGATGGGATTACTGTGCGTGACATGTCTCAACCTATAAGAAGACGAGACGTGCGAGTGCAATGCATACTTATGTGGACAATGCATGATTAGCCTGGTTATGGTTTTTACAGTTTGTGCTCCCTATAGCCCTAAAAGATTGTCTTTCAGAGGATGTACGAAAAACCATTTATAAAATTAGTTCTTTAGTACGGTGGATATCTTCTAAAGAGATAAATAGAGATAGCATAGAGAGTGCAAAACTCAATGCTATCGAGGCTGTTTGTATGGTAGAGAAATACTTTCCCACAAGTATTCTCACTATTCAACTTCATTTACTAGTTCATGTAGTAGATGAAGTTGGAATAGCAGGAATTGTCCATAGCCGATGGATGTTCTTCTTAGAGCACTTTATGAAGACATTAAAAGGGTTTGTTCGACAGAGAGCACGTCTAGAGGGTAGCATGGCAGAGGGATGGCTTGTACAAGAATCTCTTGTATTCATAACTGAGTTTCTACCTATATCGGATCCCGAAATGCCTCGCTTATGGAGCGATGATGAAGATATTCGTCTCGTAGGCGATGAACCACAAGGTAAAGGATTGCAAAGAAAAATGGATGCAGCTTTCAGAGAGAAGGCAATGAATTTTTGCATAACTCTGAGCCTATGCAAAAGTGGTTAGAAAGGTATGAACTTGCCAAGGAAACTAACGCAAAGGAAAGAGCTCAGTTTCGAAGAAATCGTTCCACTCGATTTTTGCCTCTTCTAGAAAATCTTCGACCTCTCCCATCTTTTCCAACGAGCAGATGGCTAGATGCACCGGTTTCACAAGCAAAGGCAGCGGGTGAAGATATCTCTGAAGAAGAAGAAGAACTCGCAAAAGGATGTGATTGGGAGTATATTAAATACGGTGCACTATGGTCTCATGGACGACACTTTCGAATCGCACGAATCGATCAAAATAGGTCTACTTTTGATAGTGGAGTGATGGTGAATTTTTTTGCAAAAAAGTAGAGCGAGTGCAAGAGATGATAATGCTCTAGAAGGCGAGTTAGATTATTGTGGTGTGATTCAAGACATCTTGAAACTATCTTTCAGAAAGTTTGATTACTTTATTTTTGACGTGAAATGGTTTAAAGTAGTCACCTCTGGAAGAAACGCAACAGTGAGACGGGATAAGAGCCTTTTGCTTCAAGTCGACTCCACAAGATTATGGACAGATGAAAGGGATACATTTGTACTTCCCGAACACTGTGAGCAAGTTGTTTTTATACCAGATTCAAAAGACCCAGAGTGGCTATTTGTTTTACAAGTCGCTCCACGTAGTAGACAAATTTTTGAAAACATAGATGTAGAAGAAAGTCCATCTCTAGTGGACTCAGAGATTCATTTGATAGTTGAGGAAGAAGAGATCATTGTTCGAGAAGAAGAGGTCATTGAAGAAGAGGTCACTGTTGGAGAAGACGAAGCAATAGACAATGATCAGGAGGAAACCAGCATAGCAAGCGATTTAGAAGCCATCAATATAGAGATAGATATTCTCGGTGCATCAGATCTTCAAGAGGATGCTAGAATAGAGGACTTTTGAATAAAACACTTGTACGTACTAATTTTTGGTTTTTTTTGTTTATTCCATATATTATTTTTCTTATCGCATGCTAATTATTTGAGTTCTTTTATTACAGAGCAGGATGGGAGATAGTCCTCCAGTCACTCCACATTCCATGACAGAGGAGCAGTTTTTGGATTTCATCTCTCAGGTCCCTCCTGCGTATATGGCCGCTGCATCACAGTATTGGATCGCTCGTGGTAGCACTCCTCCCGGCCTCACTCCTGGCGGCCTTACTCTTGCCGGACTCACTCCCGCTGGCCTCACTCGCCAGTGTAACTCTCGCCGGTGTCACTCCTGCCGGTGTCACTCCTGCGGGTGGTGCTACTCCCGTAGGAGGTATGTCTCCTAGCTTTGTGAATCCACCATGACCATGTTTGCAGCCCATCTCCTACTGGGTCTACTAGTAGACATGTGCGTTCGACACCTCAACGCGATACAAGGTCTGGCCCGTCACGTAGATCGAGGTCACGCTCTAGAGCAGGAGGTTCTAGGAGTGGATCTACCGGTAGGTCTGGAGGCGGAGGAGGCGGTTGTTGTGGAGGCAGTGCGACGGACGTTGTGTCGCCCGCTTCTACTCCTAGGACGAGTACCTCAGATGTAGGTACGCCATGCAGTACACCACACAGTACACCACGTACACCTTGGGGTGCTCATGACCATGATGACTCCAAGTTGTATAGTATCCGAGATGGAGCTCCGGTGATGGATGCGGCTGGCAAAGCAATGCGTGCACGCATACGACAGCTTTGCTCCATCCAGTTTGGACACTCCATCATGCTGAAATGGAGTGAACAGGATAAAGATCGAAAGAATTATATCACACAGACGATTTACCAAGAGTTCCGACCAGCTGATGGACAGTCGATTGTCAGTTCAGAGTGGATTTTGCACAGCGCACGTGAGGTCATGTCGCATCGACGATCCGAGGCTCGTGATGCATTCAGAGAAGGCTTACCAAAGCCTGTATGGTTAGATGCTGAGGTGTGGGACATGATTCGTGACGAGCAGTAGGAAACTCTTGATCGATATCACCAGTAGCGAAATGCCGAGGCCACACGTCTAGACACGATTGGACCCTCACATTTGGGCAGCGGCAGATATGACACGATGCATCATGAGTTTGTAAGTACCATTTCATTTATTGAATTTATTTGTGTTAAATTTCTCATATATGTTTCTCTAATCTTTTTATATTTGTTTCAGGAGCTAGCAATGGGTCGTCCTCCAACACGATCGGAGGAGTCTTACGGATATAGTCATGGGTTGACTGCACTATTGCAGGACTTGGAGGGACGCGGTGCGGTAGTTTCATGGGAGCATTTGCGATGAGGTAATTAATTTATAAACTTGGTTTTTACTTGTTGTTTGTAATTTTATGTGAATTTATCTCATTCCATTAATGTTCTTTGTTGCAGGACTATTGATATGGAACGTTCTTTGCATGTGTATGGCAGTGGAAGACCAATATTTTGTATTTGATTTCCATATGGCAATACATTGCTTTTCCACATTTTGTAAAAGCGTCATATATGACACTGGTTTGCCACACTCTTGTACATGCTTCATTATTGAAATATATAACTTCTTTTGTACATGGTTCATTGTTCATTGTGATTATCTCTTTTGTGTACAATAATACTCTGTTTCATGAAATCATATTTCGGTTGTCATTAGAGTACACATCACATGTACTCGGTTTTTTTTGGGCAGAGTGTATTGTCTTTTGTTAAGCAACATCATGGTAATGTTGTTGTAGCAAAAGACAAAACACTCTGCCCAAAAAAAATTTTGCAGGTATGGTCGTTGGTATACGCGACAGTACTCCCAGTAGTGTCATCGGAATAACCGTCGGTACACCTAGGAGGCGATGCAGCAGAAGCCGATTATCGACGTATATACCGACGCATATACCTACGCTTATACCGATGCCTATACCGACGTTTATACCGACGCCTATACGGACTCTTCGGTAGCGATGCGCAAACCAACCTTTACACCGGTGTCGCGGCAAATAAAGCCGCGTTCATTTTCCTCGGTAAAAACCTCGGTATACCATCGATCTGTTATAGTGAAAATGTCAAGTATCATGTTCTCCCGCGGATGAGATATCGCGATACTTGGATATCGTGAACTCCTATGGTCGAGTATCACGATACTTGTAGTGGTCACATATCGAGTATCGTTGAGAAATCCTCACGATACTAGTCACATATCGCGTATCGTGTATCGTGAACTTCTGATCGCGATA
Source organism: Ceratopteris richardii (assembly GCA_020310875.1). Classification (NCBI taxonomy): domain Eukaryota; kingdom Viridiplantae; phylum Streptophyta; class Polypodiopsida; order Polypodiales; family Pteridaceae; genus Ceratopteris; species Ceratopteris richardii. The sequence goes on along the minus strand of CM035421.1, from coordinate 72,292,241 downwards.
CTTTTCGTCTATCGTATATAGTGAAATTCTAGTCCCAATACCTGTGGCATATCGTGTATTGGGGAGGTAGCGTTTTGCGATACCTGGTGAATATCGAGTATCGTCAGGAAATTTCTCGTGATACTTGTGAAGTATCGAGTATCGTGGGATACGGAAAAGGATATTGGCCGAGTATCGACTATCGTGGAAATTCTCTTTGTCGGATATCGTATATCGTGTATCATGAATTTTTGACCGCGATACCTATGGTGTATCGTGTATCGTGAAGATTGCCTTTCACGATACTGGTGGAAGATCGAGTATCGTGAAGTTACAACTATCAAGTATCGTTGATTGGTTCGCAATATCGGGCAAGTATCGTGTATCGGGTTCTGTCTAGTTGGTCAAGTATTGTGTATCGTGTTGCTTAAGTATCGTGTATCATGGAATTTTTCTAGTCAGCCAAATATCAAGTATCGTGGAATTTTTTTGGGTTCAAGTATCGTGTATCGTGGATTCATTGTCAGACTTAGTTCAACCAAATATTCCCTAGAACTCAAACCCTCAGTAAAGAACTCTAGGAGCAGGAGGTTGGCTAAATTAGACTAGAATTCTTCAATTGAATGAACCTAGGATCCGGAAGAACCCTAGGGAGTCGAAGAAGTGTGATTTCTTCTATAGGAAGTGTAGCCGAACCAAGTAGTCGTTCACATTATTCGGAAACCTCGAGTGATTCTGAGGAAGAAATTCTCATGGCTTCAGAGGATATGCAGAATTTTGTACCAATAATTGGCATGATGTCAATTATTGACGGTGAATATCGGACATCTTTAGAATATGTGAACACTAACCAACATGGGATACCTATCTACCTAGATGGTCTAAACCGATCAGTGGTCAGACTAAAGAAAGCTACAGACGCTTACATAGTACCTAGGCCCGTAGTTAAATATGCAGGAGGGTTCTATATGGACAAAAGAGATATTCAGTATGTTGTGACGGAACACCCTGAAAGCATCAACGAACAAGGGGAAGAAGGCAATTCCCACAACCTTAATGAAGAGGGACATGAAGAGCAGGTAACCACCCCTAGAGGGAGATCCACGGTTGTCAGGGTTTGGAGAGGAGACCTAGTTCCCCAAGATGATTCCCTAATGGATGTCTATTTGATTTATGGGATCAAACATCTTCTAAGAGCCCACTCTTCATTATGGGAAGTGGCCAATAACCCAATCACCATCTATGAGTTACAAGATCCTGAACGCCCCACCATTATCACGTATTTGGACAAAAATCAGAGGAGATACTGGCCTCTAACGGAGTTAGATAGAGCAGGGTTGAAATATCAGAACATCCTAGTGTTCCCTCCTAGGGATCAAGCTATTACTTCTCAAAACCCCCAAGGAACTTATCAAGATAATTCATATCAGCATTCTGGACAGACACAACAAACATATATACCGGTCACACCACATGTGCAATTTGCTATGCCGGGCACTAATCCTAACTATCGGCCTCACCCACCTGTTGAACCAAGGAATAGAATTCCTATCCCTGATAGACCACCTATAGTAAGAGGACCTGGTATACCGATAGGAAGACCAGTTTTCCCTATAATGCCTAGAGCACCTAAACCAGCAAGAGGATTAAGGCCAATCCAAGTTGCCAAGTGCATGAGAAACCACTATGATGGCTCCGGTGAGCGTTACAATCATATAGCTGAATTCAAGCAAGTAATCAGAGCCGAACAAGCGGAAGATTTCTTGATCCAATATGAATCCTTTAGTCTAACTCTGACAGACACAGCTTTAGCTTGGTTCTAGCCATTAGACCCTAATAATTTTCAAAACATGGAACAAGTCTATCAAGAATTAATCGAAGAATTCACCAAATCTGGGATTAAAAACAACTCTTCCTCATTGATCCATAGTTTTAAGCAAGCTCCTACGGAATCAGTGAGACTGGCAACGAGAAGATTCAAGCAATACGTGGATAGATGCCCTGTTGAAGAGAGGCCCACTCAAAACAAAATGGTTTCATTGTTTTTGGAAGGATTAGTAAATGGATCATTAAGATCTCTGGTATATGTGAAAAGAGTTCAAACTTTGCAAGAATGTATGAAAGAATGTATTGACCTAGAGGACAATCTAGCAGAAGACTTGAAAATACCTCAAGGTCACGTGAAAAGTGAAGACTCCGCCCGTAGGACGTCGAACTCTAAGAACAATGTAGAGGAAATAGCCGACTTAGTAGCAAAGAAATTGAATGTTCAAGGGCCAAGGGACTACCCCAACAACCCAATGAGAGTACCCATGCTTAGAGGGTGTGTGCATTGTGGAGGTGATCATCCTTCTCATTTGTGCACTAGGGGAGTAGTCCCACCACCTGCTTATGCTTACAATAGACCACCCGCCCCGGGTCCTCTACAATATTGTAGCATAGAGCAAAGATACACAAATCATAGCACAAAAAACTATCCTTACAATGGGCAGTCAAGATCAATACAACCTCTCATGAGACCTTATGGATACCATCCGAGAGATCAAGGAGGTGAAGCCTTTAGATATCGCACATACTAGCAGCAGGCACCAGCACCACAACCTTATGCTTATCAAGGTTACGCTCAACCACAACCGGTGTTAGGACAACAATGGCCCCACCCTCAAAATGTTGTCCTAGTGAAAATAGCTCAGCCAGAAGAAAACCCAGAGAGAGCAATAGTCCCAGCCATGCCGTTGGCAAGTAACGAACCATATGATCCATCCTATGACCATGTCGAAGGAAATTATTCCGCATATGAGGACACTATAATTGAATATGGACAAATGTATGAGCCATATGCCTATGGTATGGAAGGACCAAATAGTTCTTATGGATATGAGCAGGATTATGTGTCATTGATGTACACAGCTCCTAGAGCACCCATACCCTCCCGACCAATGAATAGACTACCTGCACCTAGAGGACCCTGTTATAGATGCGAAGGTGATCATTTTATCAAAGAATGTACATTACCAAACCCACCACCACCACAGCGAGTTTGGGAAGGATACTGTAGTGAGTGTGGTAAAGAACACCTTTTTAGGGATTGCCCCAAGAACCCCAACAAAGTTAACTCGAACGTGCATATCAACGTGATAGAAGTGATAGAGTCGTCAGGGAGTGATAAGGAGTACACCGTGCCATTGAAAGCAATAACCAGAGCTAAAGCTAGAGAAACCCCAGAAAAAACCAAAGAGAATGATCAAGTTGACAGAGAAGTGAATATACCTACACCTCAAGTAGTTGAAGACTCGGAAGAGCCTGGGAAGAGTGTTACAAGTAAAGGAACACAAAGATGGAAGAATCGTAGAGACAGGATAAAGGAAAAGAAACTACAACAAAAGAAGGAGAATGAAAAGAATGAACAAGATCAAGAAGGAAAACAGAAACTTGAAGGAGAAAATCAGAAGGGAAAGTATAAAAAAGAAGAGGTAGGATCAGTTTTAGCAGAGCCCATGCCAGAAGAGTTAGCCATGTGGATTCAGGCGTACGAGGCACGAATAAGAGCAGGACCAACCATTGAACAACATGAAAAAGAATATCCTAGAGGTGACTTAGAGAAAGAAAGGTTGGAGATATGCAGGAATTAATTGAAGTAGCTCAAAAGACCCTAGAAAAACCTCTTCTTCAACTTCCCAACTCACGAATTCCTGAAAAATTATTCCAAGAGTGTGTCATCCCTAATGATCCCGAGAAAAGAAAAGAAGGTCAGACACGTGATGGAAATTACTGCCAGGATAAAAGATAAGGATCCGTTGTCCCCGAAGTAGACGGGGAGTGGCCTAAAGACTTGTGGGAAAGATTCCAAGAAGATAGATGGAAGAAAGTGGAAGGAATGGAACCACCCTTTGAGGTGTTAGAAGCAGTAGGTGAATTGGAAGACTCAATACCTGAGCTGAATTCAGAAAGATTATTACAATTTGACAAGAGCAACAAGGAGAATGACAATGTGAAGGCTTTGCCAAATTACACAGGGGAATACGAACATAATTTTGAATTATACTGCATTCCCTCAATAAGGAAAAAAGAGCAGAACCCATCAATCCAAACATCGGATATCATACAACATCTTAGAAAGGTAAAAATCCCTTGTACTTTGACATTGGAATAACTTTTGAAGATAAAACCACATTTGAAGGAGAAGCTAACCAGTCAATTGGAGACCAAGTCAAAAGAGAAGGAGATGCCTGATGAAGTGACCACAGTCAAAATCCCAGTCGATAAGGTTGGAGATTTCAGCGAGGGAGATGAAGGAAACACATGCCTTCCAATTACTTATAGGGGTTACACCACTAAAGCTATCTTAGATTCTGGAGCTGGAGTAGGAATCGCGACTAAAGAAATATGGGAGAAATGGGGAAAACCAGCTTTAAGACCAACACGCATGAAAATACAAATGGCAGATGGACACACTAAACGACCCTTGGGATTATTGGAAAAACTTTTACCACGTGCCGAGTTGAATTAGAGCACACCTTAGCGATTTGTCAATTTGAAAGGGCTAGCAATTATGAGATGATACTAGGAAGACCCTTCATGAGACAGCTGAAGGTAGTGCAAGATTGGGGAAAAGACGCGGTATACTTACAGCACAAAGGAACCACGACCAGAATTAATCTCCACACATACACATATCAAGATGTTCCCCCCTTGCAACGGAATCCAATTCATAAGGAGGAGGACGAGCAGTCGATTCACAGTATAGGTTCAAGTGACCAATCCTAGATGAATGAAGACACTCATCTATGCATATGGTAGACCGCAAAAAAGGAAGAGGAAAGAAAGAAATGATGGCAACAAAGGCAAGGAGTCGCTAGTTCTGTACAAGATCCAGCTTACATGCCTCAAATATTCCTAGATGAAGAATTCGAACCTCATGGTTGGATGGAGATTTTAGCCACTCTCGATGTGTGTGTAAACAAAGAAGTGATAACCATGAATGAATGCATTGACGAGGAAGGATATGACGTAAGCCTATATGTGGTAGTTGTTCAAGAGGTTGAAGAAGGAGAAGTAAGTAAAAGAATGGAAGGAGGATTATGAGAGTATTGAAATGGAGCAAGAAAAAAATTGAATTAGGAAGTGACAATCAAAGAATAAGTGTCATAACTAGTAAATTAAATCAAGAAATGACATAGGAAGAAGAGCTTGGATTAGATAAAGAAAAAGACGACGAAGAAAACAAGCCTCAAGATGAATTTGAAGTGCCCGCTCACTTCAAAAAATATGAAGTAGAAGAGAGGAAGATTGCTATACAAATGCCAAAACGAGAAGCACAACTAGGAATAGCATATGACAACAAAGAACAGACCAAGAAGTGCCATGTATTCAAGGAGTTCTTGAGAAAGAGCATGGAGGTATACGTGGATGATTTATGCACTTATTCAGCTATACGATCAGAACATATCCCTGAACTAGGAAAGATTTTTGCCAAATGTCGACAATATAGAGTATGCCTCAATCCACAAAAGTGTGTCTTCATGGTTAGACAAGGAAAGATATTAGGACACATTGTCTCTAAAAATGGAATTTCCACAGATGAAGAAAAAATCAAAGTGATTTTGGATTTGCCAAGACCAAAGACTGCTAAAGAAGTGCAAGCATTTATGGGACACTGCGGATACTACCGTAGATTTATACACATGTATGCCATAATTGCTAGACCTCTTTATGCATTATTGTCTCAGTTTAATTGTACAGAAGAATGTGAAAAGGCCTTTAACGAATTAAAGAGTCGATTAAGTTCAGCACCAATCCTTTGAGTACCTGATGGGAACAAACCATTTCACATTCACGTAGATGCTTCCAAGTTTGCCATTGGTTGCATCTTAGATCAACCCGCTGATACACGGAAGTTAGACCATCCTATAGCCTATGCTAGTAGACAATTGAATCAAGTGGAGCGCAATTATACCACGACTGCGAGAGAGGGTTTAGGGATGGTGTACGCAGTGAAAAAGATTCGACACCACCTTTTGGCAAACAAATTCAAATTTTTCATCGATCATCAAGCTTTATCGTACTTGGTCAATAAGCCTTCTAATACGGGACGACTAGTACGATGGTTTCTATTGTTGATGGAATTTGATTTTGAAGTAGTAGTCAAGAAGGGGAATATGCACATTAGAGCAGATCACTTATTGCGAATGACACATGAAGAACCCCCCACAGGAGCACCGGATGATCTGCCAGACACTTACCTTTTTAATCTCGAAGTATGTCCCCAATGGGCAGAAAAGTTGATCCCTATCCTTACATATGGACCTAAACATGGGATCACACCAAACAGAAACCAAGACCTATGGAAAACTAAAAACCTCCATATCATTGCTGGAAGTTTATATCACCAAGACTCAAGTGGACTACTCATGAGATGTGTGAAAGAATAGGAACGAGAAATGTGGCTTCGAAAAGCACATGTAAATCAATGGAAGACTCATTCAAATGCTAACGGAACATGACAAACACTGAAGAGATTAGGCATATATTGGCCAACCATGCAGAAGGATACACATAACTATGTATCAGCCTACCCAACTTGTAAAGAACAAAATCCAAAAGAGAACTCTACTCTATGCTACTCCACAGTAGCACCAAGATGGAGCATGCCTCTGGTAAAATTCTTGAAGACCCAAGAGTACCCAGAAGGAGCTACTCTAGCAAGGAAACGTGCACTCACAGAACAAAGCAAGGACTATGTTCTTATAGGAAAATAGCTCTTCAAGCGACGAAGAGATAATCATTTATGAATGTGAATTCATGAAAATGAGTATCTTGCTGTTTTAGAGATGGCACATACAAGAGCTGCAGGAGGACATTTTTCAGCAAATAAAACTGCAAAAATGATTCTCTTTGCAGGAATGTGGTGGCCAACTCTACAACAAGATGCAGCCACATATGTTCAACGATGTGATACCTGCCAACGAACAAAATATCCTATTAGAAGAGATGAAATGCCGCTGAAACCCATGATGAGTGCGAGAGCCTTTACTAAATGGGAAATAGACTTCATAGGACCTATTAGCCCACCAGCTAAAGGATCCCATGCGGAGTACATAATCGTAGCCACAAACTGTTTAACCAAATGGGTTGAATCCAAAGCAACTAAGACAAACGATGTGAGGACTACAGCCAAGTTTCTCTTTGAGAACGTATTCACTAGATTTGGATTGCCTATAGAAATTGTGAGTGATAGAGGCACACACTTTGTGAATGAAGTAATAGAGACCCTACTGAATGAATTCTTAGTAATTCATAAGAAATCAGCCCCTTATCACCCACAAGCGAATGGACAGGCCGAAAGTTCAAACAAAATCTTGTGTACAGTCCTCACGAAAATTGTGAACAATGGTAGATTTGATTGGGATAAACAATTACATCATGTAAGCCGCCGGATTGGCATATTGTAATTCTCTACTTTTCGTATTCCGCACGAATCGAAAAGTCGTTGCGAAAAGTTGTATCTCTTTATAAACTAATGAAAGGACGCTCCGGTAATGACCAGGAGAATCGCCAGACTGTCTGTCTGGGCGATTGCATTCTGTGGAGTTATCGTGGTGTTGTGTTTGAGAAATCTGAGTAGTACTATCTTTTTTCGTCTTTGTATGATTACATTAACTTGCAGTTAACCCATTCCATTAAGTTACGTAATGAAGTCTGTGTCACGGTAATGAATAACTCCGGTGCTACGTACTGAGAAAGTATTAACCTGGGTATGGACAGTAACTCTGTGATAGAACGAACCAGAGGATTGATAGTAATTCCTATTAATAGAGTTTTTTTGAACATTAGTGTATTGCGATGTGAATGAGTTAATTGGTAAAATCAAGTTTTAGGGCCTCTGATTAGTAGACCCCTACCACTCCCAAGAGCCCAAAAGAGTTTAAATGTGCCTGTGACGGCAACGCGCGTTTAACACTGGTGCCGTCTGTGGGAATGTGGCAACAGAGTGTTGCAAATTGATTGTGGGAAGGCAACAGAGTGTTGCAAATTGATTGTGGGAAGGTGGCCATAGATTGTGAATCGACAGTAAGGAGGAGTAGTACGCAAGTATTGCAAAGGTGATATATGCCAGTTACTTGGTCCGGCAAGTCGTATCCGAAGTATAGGAGAGACGGACAACCTTGGGTGGTACCAAATTTGTTAGGTACAACCCCAAGAGGCAGAAGCACAGATTGGTTAAACCCGGTCATCAAAGAAACGAAGAACATTAGCAGTGATTTCGATAGTATTTCCGTACAACATGCTACAATTCCGGTAGATTCCGGTGCCATTTTGGCACAGTTTGCAGAAGGTACAATAACTTTGGAGTCTACAGGGACGTAGTGTGTAGTTGACCCGACACCGTCTAGTCAGAATTCGAACCTCTCTGAGGATAGAGGTGTGTTATTCAGAGAGACCATTGCTGGTGAAAGAATACCCTGGTTTGGGGAAAGTTCGACTAATTCCGGTGACAGTTCGGTCCCAGTTGCAGGGAATTTACAAATTTCCGGTGACAATGTGATACTTCCTGGTGAATCTTCATTCCGGATACCATTGTTCGGGGTAAGTGTGCCTACGTTTGATACCAAAGAAGAGGATAGGCTATTCGAATTGGAGATATGTAAGAGGCTGAACGCTATTTTCAAGCCGGAAGGTGAGCAGTCTGATCATACAAAATCCGAAGGACCGGAAACACCTCCTCAGAACTCAGGAAATAGTAACAGTACCACTACTAGCACCATGAGTGGACAACAACAGCAACAACAACAACAACAGCAACAACAACAACAACAACAGCAACAACAACATCAGTAGCAACAGCAACAGCCACTTCCACTTCGACCTGTTCCAACAGGAGTAACATACACCAAGTTCAGAGGATTTCCAGGTGACGATCCTGATGCCCATGTACGCACCTTTGAAATAAGTTATGCAGTGCTAAACCATCCACTCGATCCGGCATACAAGGCCATCGTATTCCAGTCTACATTAGTCAATGAAGCAGCGAGGTGGTTAACAGAGTATGATATCAACCATTTCGGCACCTATGAGGTGGTAAGGGATGCGTTTTTGCAGAGGTTCTGGCTGAAGAAGAACCCTGCCGAAATTTTCGATTACTTGCAGAACAATAGAGAGAAGGCCCACCAAACAGTTTAGGAATATGCCACATTATTTAGAACTCATTTAAGACAATTGCCTCCGGCACATGCTAATTTACCAGATGATGTCATAACCCAGTGGTTCATTAATAGTTTGACCCCACAGCTTAAACAAATCATGATCATTCGCTGTGTGGGAGCTATGACACTAGATGCTGTTATAGCAATGGCCCTGCAACTAGAGCATAAGGTAGGAGGATTCACCGAAGACTTGGAGTGGCTGAAAGCCAATAGAAACGTTGCAGAGGATCCGGCTAAACAGATGTACTGCACTAAGTGCAAAAATTTTGGGCACACCAGTGCTACCTATGCCCTTAATCAGATGTATTGTGCTATCTGCAATACCACCGGACATTCCACCGAAAACTGTGTGTATAACGCCAAAGTGCAGGGACAAGTAGCTATGAATGTCATCATACAGGAACCAGGGCAGCCAGCCACTCACGACGTGCTGCCGCAGATGCGAAACAATCAGTCACAAGGATACAGGAATTATCAGGGACAGCGGAATACCAACTTCAATGCAAATCGTTGGCAGACAGGTACATCACAGGAAGGTACTTCCTTGCAACCACCTCGATGTCACTTTTGCGGTGAACTTGGCCACATCCGGAGATTCTGCAAGGATGCAGCTGAATACGACCAACGAAACAAAGAGTGTCAGAACCCAATGACCAATATGGTCTATATTTCACCAGTGGAAACTCAAGCAGCAGTGGTCCACACACGATCTCGTAAGCAGTTGCAACCAGCAGTGGAAGTGTTTGAACCTCGCATTCGTGAACAGCAGAGAATGTATACCAAAGCTAGCCAATGGACCACCAAAGAGCCTACGGTGTTCCTTGATCCAGTTCCGGTGACACAGGTTCCCCTACCAAAGGTGGGAGCGTAGGAACAAGATTGTACCCCAGTAACAGGAGAATCATCATCGGAACCAGTGAAGAGTACATTTCTAGCAGATCAGGTATGGGATATTCTCTCTAAGGCCTCCATTACACTTCCCTTGGGGCAGCTACTCACTTTAGTGCCAGGACTGCAAGTTAGTCCCGGATCTCCTAGTACCCCGGCGACTGCAGCAATACAACCGGAAGCTGATTCTACGGTGGATCATTCTGTCCCTTTAATCACTGTCTAGCATAGAAATCACAAGATTACGAAAGTGTTAATCGATGGTGGTTCCGGTGTGAACATAGCAACTACGGCTCTCTACAAGAAGTTAGGGTGGACCCAAATCGAACCTGTTCAATTCTTTGTCAGAATGGCAGATCAATCCCAAGTCCATCCGGTAGGCCTCGTAAGGAATATTCCCATTACTTTGCAGGGTACCACGTTTAAGATGACTTTCGTAGTCTTAGAATTACCGGAGTCCAGTCTCGATTATAATCTTCTTTTCGGTTGACCATGGTTGAAACAGGCTAAAGTCGTACAGGATTGGTCAGCACAGGAACTGACTTTCAAAGACAACCACCGTAAATATGTTGTCAAACTAGATGCTATTCAGCCCTGTGAACTACATGCCAGACCTTATGTAGCAGAGCCGGTCCACATGTTTGATGGCTTATCCGATGATGAAGAAGACGTATTTTTGAAGAATAATAAAGATCTGATCTCCTTCGGTACTATAGATCTTCAAGCTGTAGCAGATAACTGGAGTCCGACAGCCTGTACGGTTGTTCCCGTGATCGGAGATACAGATGTAGATGATGATGTTGCTATGGATGGAGCTACTCTACATCAACTTTTACAATCAGCTGATGACTTGGGGAAACCTCGTCAATTTTATGTCTCGAAAGACCAGTTAGTGACCTATAATTTGGGAAATGAAGTGAACCCGCGACCTGTCAAGATAAAGGCAGGATTGTCCGAGGCATTTCAAGCAGATTTGATCAAGCTTCTTCGTGAGTTCTCTGATGTTTTTTCCTGGGATTATCGTGATATGAAAGGTCTAGATCCTGGCATTTATCAGCATCGGGTCGTGCTCAAACCAGAAGCAAAGCCGATTAAACAATCCAGCTACTGAATGAATCCTAACTATGCAGCACAGGTCAAGGCAGAACTCGGTCGGCTACTAAAAGTGGGATTAATTGTCCTAATTGAGCACGCTGAATGGATCTCTCCAATCGTAATTGTTCCAAAGAAAAACAAGTAGCTCCGAATCTGTGTGGATTACCGGAAACTGAATGCAGCCACGGTGCCTGATCCGTTTCCTCTTCCCTTTCTTGACACAATGCTGGACAGAGTGGTTGGACATGAGATGTACTCCTTTTTGGACGGCTACAGTGGTTATAACCAGGTCAAAATGGCTGAACAAGACATACCGAAAATTGCTTTCATTACCAACTGGGGTGCTTTTGCTTGTACGGTCATGTGGTTTGGGTTAAGGAATGCTCCCAGCACCTTCCAACGTTGTATGCACGAAATCTTTTCACCCTACCTCACTTCTTTTATGCAAGTATACTTAGATGACTTCTCCTTATTCGGCAAGATTGTGGCACACCTGTATCATTTACGATGTTGTTTTGAGAAATGCCGTGAATATCACCTTTGCCTGAACCCGACAAAATCTGTTTTTGCGGTCACCTGTGGCAAACTCCTTGGCCACATTATATCTGCACAAGGAATACAAGTCGATCTAGACAAAGTTGCAGCCATGTTGGAAGCACCTGTGCCTACCACACCGAAAGAAGTTATGTGATTCTTGGGACAGATTCGATGGCATGGTCGCCATTTACGGTGGTTAGCTCATCTCACCACACCACTTAATCGGCTCATGACGAGCACTCCACGAAAGTTCGACTGGACTCTAGAATGTCAAACTGCCTTCGATCGTTTAAAAGAATTATTGACTCAGGCACCAATTTTGCAACCCCCGGATTGGGAACGCCCGTTCCACGTCTTCGTCAATGCCTCGGACATAGCAATTGGAAGTGTTTTAATGCAGAAAATGGATAAATGGTTTCGGCCTGTCTACTATGCAAGTCGTCGACTCACTCTTGCTGAAAAGAATTATTGAGTGACTGAAAGAGAATGTCTCGGTTTAGTGTATTCTGTAAAGAAATTCCGGCATTATTTGTTAGGCCAAAAATTCACCTTTCATGTAGATCATGCTGCACTTGTATATCTGGTCCGGCAGCAACATTTAGGTGGTCGCTTAGCACGTTGGGTTCTATTGTTATAGGAGTTCGATTATGAAGTAATTCATCGACCCGGCACTGCACATGCATTAGTAGATTTCCTCTCTCGATTAGATTCCGGTGAAGCTCCGGTGGGCTTTGATGACACCACACCAGCAATTTACGTTACTGAAACGACTAGTGAAGAATCTCCAGAACCTCCTGTGCCGCCTACCTACTATGATCAGTTATTAACCTTTCTTATTGATGGATGTCTTCCTCCTCAAACTTCTCTTGCTATGCATCGGAAAATTGCAGTTTATAGTCGCAGATTCCGGTTGATTGTAGGACAGTTGTACTATATGGATCATACTGGTGTCTTGCTCCACTGTATTCCACCACATGAGGTAAACTCTTTTATTGGTATGGCACATTCCATACCCTCCGGTGGACATTTTGCCGCAGATCTTACACACCGAAAATTCTGCAAAGTGGGCTTTGGTGGCCTACTATGTATAAAGATGTAACTCAGTTTGTGCAGCAGTGTGACACTTGTCAGTGATCTGGACAGCCTTTACAACGCCACTTCTTCCCTCTACAGCCTGTATTACCTTTGGAACCTTTTCAGAAGTGGGGTCTTGATTTTATTGGACCAATCACACCTCCAGCAATCCTTAGCAACAATCGCTACATTCTGACATGTACAGATTATGCTACCAGGTGGGCAGAAGCTTGGGCCTTATGGTCCACCAAAGCTGTTTCGGTGGCAAAATGCCTGATGAAGGACGTTTTCCCACGTTATGGATTACCTCTAGAGCTTGTGACAGAGCAAGGAACACACTTTGCTAATAATTTAATGCAAGTGCTCACAAACAATTTTCAAATTCTACATAAATTTAGTTCATCGTACTATCCTCGTGCCAATGGATTGGCGGAAAGCACTAATAAGACCTTGTTAAGTATGCTGTGCAAATTGGTTGTGGAATCACTAGAAAGATGGGATTAGTTACTACCAGCAGTCTTATGGGCATACCGGACTACATACAAAGTTGCAACCGGAATGACCCCTTTCAAGCTTGCTTATGGGCTGGAAGCAATTGCGCCAATGGAAATTGTAGTGCGTGGCCATAACTCAGAAATTGTTACCCGAAGACTCTTTGCCTTTTCGGTTGGAAGCACTCAGAGATTTAGATGAACATCGTTGGGAAAGTTTGTTGGTCCTTCAAGAAATGCAGTTGCGACAAGCACGTACTCATGATCGGTATCTCAAAACTCCAGTCTTTACGGTGGGGCAACTTGTGTTGTTTTATAATGCAAAATCAAATCGTGTGGCTCAAAAATTCGAATTACGGTGGTTCGGTCCTTACCGAATTAGTGAACAAGTGGGACTAGCTACTTTTCGGTTGACTACCTTGACCGGAGTTCCTCTTCCTAAAGTGATCAATGGTTCAAAGTTGCGGCCGTATCAAGAAGCACTTGATTCTTGCTGATGTGTTCTCTGTTTTTCCGTGTGTTATTTACTTTCTTTTTAATTTTGTGTGTTAGTTGAATAAGCTTGTAAATATCCTCCTTTTGATATCCACTTATGATTAAAAGCCGCCATGTATTATCGATTTGCACATGCATGCATGCCATAGTTATGAAGGTTATCGTATCAACATCGTGCGATGATTAACATCTTCGATCGCCTCCCGTTGCCGAGTATCTACTTAATCTTTTTCTTTTTGCTGTTAATCGCTATTGTGTCTGTGTGTTCTCTGTGATTTGTGTTTTTTTTGTGTTCACTACGTATTCGTGCTACTTCGCGTGCGCATCATGGAAGCTTTAGCAAATTTTGCTACCTTCTATGATGGACTCCCTCAGGACGTGAGTGAATTCTTGCGTATCCGAGGTTTGTCCAACTTCGCTGAATTGCCTTGGCATTCAGGGGAGTGTCGTCCGTATTATGCACAAATTGTCGCTGCCATTGCCGCCACACCTTCTACAGAGCAGCGTTGGCCAATTACATGTATACCATCTCGTGTAGTAATCACCTTAGAGTCATTTGCTGCAGCTTTTTGACTCTCGCTGGAAGGACGAGAGAATGGTCCTAACCTTCTGATAGCTACTATGGTTGAATTGTTCCCAAGGCACTCATCGAATGAGTATGCTATCTTGTGGCGCCCTGATCCTGAACGAATAGCTTTGCATTTCTTAGTGGCCATATTGAATCTACATTAACGCACTTACGGGATTTCACGCCCGTTCTACTCGATGATTGACATGGCTTCTCGGGAGCCTGTTAATTTTGCTTCCGATTATTTCCGGCGCATTCACCGTGAATGCGTTACGGTCATTAAGCATGTTAACAAAGGAGATATGCCGCGTTCTCGTCTTCCGCACATCCTTAGTTTTTTGTTTCCGGCCCTCCAAGCAGCACAACCGCCTCCAAACGCTCCAATCTTATATCATGAGGAATTTGCTCAAATACTTGAAGATACCGAAGAGGATGATGAAGATCTCTTCCAACTCCTTCGCCGGAAACACGGACGGATAAGCTCTTCTGACAGTCAAGTGCAAGGTTCTATCGTTGGAACACAAGAAGAAAGAAATGAAGAAGAGATTTTCCATGATACTGCCACCTCAATTCACCTTGCTTCGTCTACTCAGTCTTCTCCCATCCGGCAACAAGAACACAGTGCATCCACTACTGATTCAAAAGAAAACTCTTCTCGGGCGGATTCTCAGCACTCGATTCCAGAAGATGTGCCAGTCATTGTTGCAGAGATAATAAATACCTTGGTCGATTCTGTAATTGACCGGAATGAAGTGAATACGCAGCAGCCTACTGGAATCATATTGGTCCCCACCCCTCTTATACCCATTCCTCCACTAATGCCTCGGGTTGAACCCATTGTACCCATTCAACCTATTGCCCTTGAAGCAACGGATTCCTCATCCTCTTCACCTAACTATTCTCCACCCTCTTCTCATCACCTCTTGTCAGCCTCGTCATCCCAACCACTCCCTCCTCTTTTTCCTCCAATCCCTATGCTTACAGAATTAGAATCGATGGGACGTATGCTGATCCATTTGTCGCAGCAACTACCAATACAGATGAAGGAGGTTACTGATAATATCCGACATGAATTACAACACAAAGTCGATGTTCTTGAAGCATATATTACTCCACTCCAAGAAGAGGTAGATTAAGTAAAGGCAAAAAATCATGCTCTGCACATACAGATTCAGCGCCTTCAAACACAGCTTACTGAACAGGAATCGTTGATCAGCCAAAGAGATGTTGCGTTAGCTGAAATACAAGCCAAAGATGAATTATTAAGTGCTGCTGATGCAGAAACTCTTCAGTTAAAACAGTTCGTCCAGGATAAAGAAGATGCACTTATAGCACTCGGGAATTTATTGGAAGAAACGCGAGTTCAACTAGATGAAGTTGTGCAGAAAGGACAGGAAATGGCAGATTTAGCTAAGCGGACTAATGAAGAACTCCAGAGAGCAAATGCCAACTTGTTTGAAGCAAATTTTGCTCTTAAAACTAAGATGAACTCAACCAATCAACTGCAGAAAGAGATAGCAGGGATCAGAAAAGAAAGAGATGCATATTATCAAACAATTCAATATCTGGCTCAGGAACTGGAAAGAAGAGAGAAACAGTTAGGTATTCAAGCAAAAAATCTATCCCAAATAGATAAACGGATCGAAGACATGAAATTGATCCGGGATGCGGCACTGGCAAATTATTTTTACCTGTAGGGGGCCTTTTTGCAGACACAGGCTGAAATTTTGATGAGTCAAGTAATTGCGGCAAGTTCAGTTAGAACTGATGCTCAGCTCGTAGAACCGGAGACCCTAAAAAAGATGTTGGACTCGCTGAAGCAGAAAATTGCAAGAACATTTAAGTTAGCCCGAACCATGTATATTCAGGGTATAGTAGAAGAGCCATAAATTTTGTATCACTACGGGTTCAAGTCCACTGTGCGTGCCAGTGTAAGCCGCCGGATTGGCATATTGTAATTCTCTACTTTTCGTATTCTGCACGAATCGAAAAGTCATTGCGAAAAGTTGTATCTCTTTATAAACTAATGAAAGGACGCTCTGGTAACGACCAGGAGAATCACCAAACTCTCTGTCTGGGCGATTGCATTCTGTGGAGTTATCGTGGTGTTGTGTTTGAGAAATCTGAGTAGTATTGTCTTTTTTCACCTTTGTTTGATTACATTAACTTGCAGTTAACCCATTCCATTAAGTTACGGTAATGAAGTCTGTGTCACGGTAATGAATAACTCCGGCACTACGTACTGAGAAAGTATTAACCTGGGTACGGACAGTAAGTCTATGATAGAATGAACCAGAGGATTGATAGTAATTCATATTAATAGAGTTTTTTTGAACATTAGTGTACTGCGATGTGAATGAGTTAATTGGGAAAATCAAGTTTTAGGGCCTCTGATTAGCAGACCCCTACCACTCCCAAATCCCCGAAAGAGTTTAAACGTGCCTGTGACGGCAACGCGCGTTTAACAATCATGCTTTATGGGCATTCCGAGTAGCCTACAAAACAGCCATAGGAACTACTCCTTTTAATTTAGTGTAAAGAATGCCATCTTGCCAATTGATTTCTTAGTGCCCACTCTCAGAGTAGCAAGAACTTACGAGTGGACTCGACATCAATTATCAGCTCAATTGGATCAAATAGAAAAGTTACATGAAATAAGGTTACAAGTAGTAGCAGGGATTTATGCTGCCAAAAGGCGACAGAAGACATATTTTGATGCTCATATTAAAGATAAAAACTTCAAGGAAGGAGATTTAGTTTTGGTCTATACTTTGAAGCAACATGCTAAGAAAATGCAAAAAAGAGGATATGGCCCATTCATCATCAATCGTATATCTACCAACGGAGCCATCAGCTTAGCAACCCTAGATGGAGAAGTATTGCTTAACTATATCAGTGGTTGCCGAGTAAAAAAATATTTAGAGCCATTGACAGAAGAGATAATGGCATGACTAATAATGGGTAAAAATATGTGCAAAGAGGAAGAAAGAATATGAGAAGAAGCTAGACAAGAATCTCTAGAACGAATCAGGAAACGAAAGGAGTGGATAAGAGAGAGAGAGACGAGAGATATCGACAAGGAGAGGAACTCTTCCCAATGGCTAACTTTAGAGCCACTGAAAACCTAGGACAACATATAAAGCAACCTTATTTGAATTTGGGTGCTCGAACAAAAGAGTACCACTTAGTGGACGCTCTCATTGACATAGGAGCAGCTATAAGCTGTATCAAATTTTCGTTGACTCAGAAACTCAAGGAAGAATAATGCCCATCTAAGGCACAGCTGATTGGAATAGGAGGAAAAGTTACTCAATGTATAGGCGAGATTACCTTACCTCTACATCTCGGAAACAACACGATGGAACAAAAACTCTTAGTATGTCATGATCAAGACTTATTAGAAGAGCTCGTGTTAGGTCAAGATTGGATATATGAATATGAAGTGACTATTCAATTGGCCCTAGGATACATCTCGGCCAAGATAGGACATCGTGAGGTATTCAGCATGTTAGAGGAAGGACCGATCAAAGCCAAATGTATAGACCCGAGAGATCACTCAAACGATCACGATGATGAATGTATGTTCACTCACACTATGGAAACCCCACCATCAAGTCTTTCATGTGAGAATGCACTAAATCTTGCTTTCACACAATCTTCTAATCCAGTAAATCACAGGATTAGTGTCTTATCCAACAAAAGCCTCAGTGAGGAACCAAGCACAGGAGGGACTAGTCAGCAAGACTATCAAAAACGTGCACAAATTAGAATATACCCCATTCCTTACACTAGATAGACTTGGATCAGAAAAGACCAAGTGATAGCATATCTTCAACAACATAACTACTCTCGACATCGGGAACAACAACAGAATAAGAATGCAAGTCACATTGGACACACAAGTCCACAAAGGATTACTAGAGTATGGATTCCAAAGAAGGTGATAGCCGCACAGCCGGCCGAATGCAAATATGGATTCCCAAGTCAAGTGCCCAAGTGACAATCATAAAAAATACAGTTCAAGACACAAGGAGAATCAGTACAATCTAAAGGAAAAACCACAGATAAAAAACTACTACAAGACAAAACAAGAGCCTAGATACGCAACAAAAAACATTCAAGGAGTCAAAAAGCGGACGAACCTGATGTACAACATGAGAAGCACTACATTTACCAAGAATGCTAGAGATACAGTCGGTCCCAGTGGAGTAAAGCAGATTTGGAGGCCTACAGGCAAAACAATCTGCACACATCGACCAAATAATTCGGGTTGCACACATCTGGAGTTACAAGAATCCAAAGTATGCATAATAGGGCCACATTACAAGGCCAAGCATTCGGCACATTCTTCTTCTACTTCAGGATAGTGCAGCACATTTCCCTCCTGGGAAATAGGAGAGCACTTGTAAAATAATCCAAAAGAAAATAACTAATGATTCAATAACCGCTTCGGCTATGAACTAACATTTCTCTTTCCTTTCAGACACAAACATAAAAATATATAAATAAGTATGGAAAAATCCTAGGTATTACCTTTCTCACACCCACGGGGAAGGGAGGACACAATTCACTCGGAGAGTTGCCAAATTTATGAAGGATAAGTGAAGAATGATTCTTGATACCAGCTTCCCACTCATTACTGGTATGTATTGAGTGCAGATGACATCCTCTAATTCTGAGGCCACGCAAGAGCAAGAGATCCTTCTTCTTCCCTTGGAATCAATTACGAAGGCAAGAGGTCATTGGTTTCTTGATGATCAACCCGTGTCAGAGCTACTCTTCATGGCCACCATTAAAATTATGGATAGAGACCACTACTTTCCAATTATGTCTCAAGATTTCCAGACTATCATACAAGGATTACCACGCATGACAGATGTATGGACAAGAGCGGGCATTGATGAATTCCTACGACTGCCCATATACCTGCTAGACTTTCAGAGATGCACACAAGTGATGAATACGCTACAGTCTACATCAGATAAGCCATCAGTCCCGGAAGCAAGAGTTCTCGACAAAGTTGGTACATGGAAAACAATTCGATTCACTCATGAAGTTATCAACAGAGCTTTTGGATGGAATCAAGATGGCCTCACTAATGTCAAAGATGAATGTCATGATCCAAAAAAAAGAACATTTTGCCAAATCAACAGAACCGATATTGAAGACTCAGTTCGATTGGTATACCAACATTTCTGTTTTCCTAGTATGCATAGATATACAGCACCTCAGAAAATTGTAGTACAATTGCTTTCCCATGCAATGAGGCAAGTTGGAAATAAAGTAAATATGACTCCATATATTCAAGACCACCTATTAGAAGCGAAGACAAAGTGGGGTCAGAAAAAGTTTTTGAATGGAAGTTCGGCATTGACCTTGCTAATTTATGAGGCACTTGAAATGAAGGAGTGCTTACGCTTGATGCCAACTTCAACCGAGATTGCAAAACATGCCAAGTCAGTGATGGTTCCAAAGAAAAAGAAGACAGTCATCTCCATCGAAGAAATGGGAACCAGTTCAAAGAAAACTATGAGAGGGACTAAGTGCACAAGAGAGGAAGCAACACAAGAAACACCGCAGTCCAAGAGGACACACTTATTGCCAAAGATTCCTGTGACACAACAGCCAATCACAAAAAGGGACCTCCGTAGCTCTAGAGGAGAGGCACATGTATATGCAGGGCCAAGTGAACCTAAATGTTCAAGGTCATCAATACAGACAGGCAAGCCAAGGAAAGAAACAAAATAATAAAGAACACACCCCAGAACAAACCATCGGACACGAAGAACTGGGATTAGAAGATTCTAGCTCTAATGAGGAATCTAGCCTTGAGAAAGACACATTGGACACTGACATAAGAACAAAAACGAACAATGAGGAATGGGCAGAGATAAATCAGGTTGAGGTCACACCTGACAATCAACAGTCACACGCAAGGAACCCAGAAGCATCCACTGAACCGGTACACATTATTCAATTGAACGATCAGTCCAAAATCAGCATCAAGGACGCTCCAATCACAAATAAAGATGTTGTGCCACCTATCAAAGAGGAAATACAAACACAAATGGACAAAGAAGACAGTTTACCACAAAATAGGGAGCAAGTTGTCATTGAAGTCCCTAATGATACACCACAAGGCAAGATTGACCACAGGGTGGCTAAGCCATGGATACAACTCCATATTCGGCAGCCCCATGATACTATGTTACATGTGGCTCAAGGGAAAGATGTTACCACGGGTGAAGAACCTAGCATCCCTACCACATGGTTAAATGTTGATGTTACTCAATTAAAACCTGCCATCAAGCAGATGATACAAACGGTCATGGATACGCAACAACAAATGATGGACACAGATGTAGATTAGGACAAGGCCATGCGGGAAAAGAATCACTTTCACATAATGAGTGAGGAATTATCCGCAGAGCTGATTCAGGCCCAACAAGATATTTCAGCAAAAGAAAAAGAACTAGTTGAAGTCAAAGGACAATGCACTATGTTAATGAAGCAAAATCATCAGCTCTAGGAACAACTGACGGACTTACAAAGACAACATGAAGCTAGTGAAGCAGACAAAAAGAGAATGAAAGCTAGAAGCAATCTGCTCAAAGCACAACTAAAAGTATACATGGAGGAAAATGATAACTTACGTAGCAGAAATAAAGAACTGATGAAGTCATTACTGTATGATCAACCTATAGAAAAACAAGAGACATCAGCTACTGACCAGAAGGAACTGAGAGATCAGATTGAGAAATATGCAGATCTACTGAAACAAGAGCAAGCCCTAAAATAAGAATGGGAACGCAGGTACATTAACGAAACCAATGAGCCCAAGAAACAGCTGAACACTACCAATGCAAAACTTGCAGTGAGTTACAGTGAAAATATGGATCAGGTAGGAGAGATTGGTAATGAGCTACTTGCTACAAAAGATGCACTCCGGGCAGCTCTTCAAGAAGTTAAAGAGAAGACTAAACTTCTTGCACAATTAGAAACTAAAGCAGAACAAAAAGTATCCATTGGGACATCAGTAGAGCCACGACCAAAGAATCCTACTGACGAGGTAGAGGTACATCCTCTATCTCCCCCGATCTATAATTCTCCACAGTGGCTGAATTATCCACTACTTCCAAGTCCACCTCACAATTATTTACCATCGGAGGATTACATGGTAAAAACCATTGAATTTTGGCTACATTGTTATGCAACAGTCCCCGATTTAACTATCAAGATGACGAATAAAATCCTCAGCATGATACTTACAGTTTTGAAGGTGTTCAAGCACGTGGCCTATATGTTTTTAAATTTCATTGGTATTAATCAAGGCACAGATATCCTCATTTTTTATCTGTCTGTTATGCCCAGCCGACCCACAATAATGGCATACTATTCTAGGCTTATGTTTTTACTGAGTACATATATGCAAACCTTCGAGGAAGCCTTTTTCAGAGGATTTTTTGAAATTGATTCAGAAGTTTTCTTAAAGATGTCCTCCAACTTGAATGCCAGATTAGTGGCATATGAATTAAGCTTCTTTGCTGATCACAAAGAGCCACCACATGACGGTGTGAAAGCAGAACAGTGGAAGCAACTCATGATACATGAAGCTAATCTGCTTAATGAGACAGAGCAAAAAGTTTACAGAACATACTCCCGCCAACTTCCAAAGCCTGTCGGGGACAACAGAGTTCAGGAGGGGGGCAGTGTTGAGGGAGAGTCCAGCAAAAAGAAGAAAAAAAGAAGACCAAGAAAGAAGCTTCACTGAAAAGATGATATCTGAAGATATATCTCTGCAAGAAGCCCCGCATGGGCACACATCAAGGAAAAGCACGTAGGAGGGAAGGACGGACTAGGGCCAGGAAGTATCCATGAAGAAGTGCAAGATAATGCTTGGCAGGTAATAATCCTCCTGTTGATAGCGTGCGGTGGAAACAAAGTAAACAGGCTCAAATCAATACAACAGGGTCAGACATGTGAAGACAAAGACAAATCAGAAGACCAAAAGTTAGAAAGAGCTAGAGGCTGAAAAGTTGAAGAGGGTGACTAAGAATACCACACTCTTAGCCACTGATGGCCTGCATGGAAGCCCGACTGGATACAGCAACCTAGATTTGTGATGTACGGAATACCAAGGGGCAAACAGAAGCAAAGGACATACCTCAGATAATATAACCAATTGTTTGACAGTCCTTGTTGCTTCTTCAACCATTAGGTGCGTGTATTTAGAAATCTTCGACAAGCTACAAACAAGAAGCAAAGCCTGTCAAGGGACGACAGAGACAAAGAGGGGGAGAGTGTTGCAAAGCTAAGAAGAGCAAAATGGCAGAGAAAAAGATGGGCCCCAAAATTTTTTCGATTTGGACACTTCATTTTTTGTATCATAGCCTTGTTCTAACATACTTTCTGATGTAAATGCACTAGAGGAGTCCTCTAGATGCATACCTATGGAAATTAGTAGCTTACCCATGTAAATTAGTAGGAAATTAACCTTTTAGTGAATAAAGTGCCGGTCTCTTGTGTGAAAGGACCATTTTTAGGGCACATGTATATAAGTCAATTTGTGACTCTTTGTAAAAACTTTTTGCCATTGTGAAAATCAAGAGCACAAAATTTCGAATTGGTGTCTTCTCCTCTCTGTATCATCTTCTTTGTGAGCTTGTGTGCATGTGTGATGCTTGAAAAGAGTGTTTGGAAGTGTTGTCTATCCATGAAAGTGCTTGTTTGCTGTTGTTAAGGTGTGTGTGAAGTGTAGGAAGTGTTGAAGTGTAGGAAGGTCATTCCTGCAACTCAGTATTTTGCTCATAACTTGAAGCAGAAGTGTTAGAATTGAGCAAAAAGACCACCATTGGATGCGTCTTCTTGAGAGCTTCAAAATGAACTCGCTATTCCTTATATTCGGATTTTGGAGCTGAGAGAAAAGCTCAATTCACTCTTGGCTACTGCTCCAAGTATCGTGACATCTCAACAGATCCCTAAACCTTGTTTGGAATAGACTTAGACTTATTTACACTCTTTGGGAAGCTCATTTGCATTGATCATCATTTGAATGCATGTCTTCATACACTCGGCTAGGTTTTGATACTCCTCGGATTGATAAATAAAGAGTGAATCCCCACTATATGCACTTGAGGGGGATCGAGGTATAGTCTCTTTCTCCACAAGTCCCTAGGTTGGTGCTTAGGTACACTGTTGGCAGTAGTCAAGGAACTGAAGGAGTCACAAGACAAGGAAGCCTACAAAGGGAGTCGGAGTGAAGAGACAGCACAAGCAGACACAGTAGTCAAAGAAGATCTGGCAAGTAGGCCATTTAAATTTTTCAGGCATCAAAGAGTTGGGCACACAAGAAGAAGGAGCAAGTAGGGAGCTCCAGGAAATGTATGTCAAAATGTTAGAAGAAATCCCAACAAAAATAGTGATTTTCATTACTAAAAACCATTGTAAATACCATTTCATATTTTTGTAGCTCCATTTTGTGCAAGCCAAGGAGTCCTTCAGCTTGAGAATGTTTAGAAGTACCTACCTATCAGTTTTCACATTTTTTAGACTCCGTTTGAACCTCCAAATAGGGTAGAGAACCTAATTTTTAACTAGGCCGGACACTAGGTCTGGACAAGGCCAAAACCTAGTCAAAAACTATACATAGAGCTAGAGAGCCCATTTTTGAGGTTAGCTTGTAATTGATTTGAACTTGTAGGAGCTTTTTGAAAGTAATCTAAGAACTCCATTGCTTCTCACTCTTTGTCTTACCGTGTGTGCACGTGTGTGTGTATGTGTGTGCATGTTAGTGTGCTTCTCACTCACGCACTTGTGCCTTCACTTGCTCGAGGTCTTCATACCATCCTCATGTCTTCCCGGATTGACATTAAAGGAGGTGCTACTCACCACTGAGCTACACCAAATTTTGGCGCCGTTGCCGGGGATCGAGGTTTGAGGACGAGCGTGTGATGGTAAGACGTAGAGTTGACGCGTTGGAGTCATAGGTATTTTCTTCACTTTTATCTATTTTCTTTTGTTTTTCTCATCACCATCATCATCCTCACCATCTCCCACATCCATCTCCATCATCGCAAAAAATTTCAGTTTTTGGTCATATGACCCCACCCATACCATTTCCCTCATTTCACTTGTGAGAGAGAGCCAGAGAGCGTTTGTGTGCTTGTGATTTTCTGTGTTTTTTGAGATTTTTTGCAGGAATCAGCATCCCCAGCAGCTGCACTAGCTCCAGCAGGTAAAAAATTTGACTGTGCAGGTCCCGAGGCGTTGACCTCTGTCAATCGCGACCGACAGAAAAAATGGTCTTTTTGCTAAACAAAGTACATAATCATGATCTACATGCCTAGAGCTTCCCAAATGTGTGCTTGAAATTTTAAAATTCCTCAGATTTCTGTCAATCGCAATCGCTCTGTCAATCGCGATCGACAAACCACGACGGACACATGCCGACGGCTCTGTCAATCGCGAGCGACACGTCAATCGCAACCGACAGAGTCAATGACCAACTAACCACGACTGACAGAACCTACGCGTGACACATGTCAATTGCGATCGACCCATCAATCGCGATCGACCAGTCAATCGCGACTGACAACCCCGACGGACCTGTCAATCGCGATCGACACAGTCAACGATTGCTTGACCACGACGGACAGACCCTCGCGAAGGACCTGTCAATCGCGATCGACCCATCAATCGCGACTGATAGAGTCAACGACCCTTTGACCATGACCGACTGAAAATCTGGGCCACGTGTCAATCGCGGTTGACCTATCAATCGCGACTGACAGAGCTTGCGAACGCGATTGAAGGGCAAATTTGGTCAATTTTTTAGGGCAAAAAATAGTGGACTATTCTTGACAAATTGTGGAACAAATACTAGGGTTCATCATTGCATTGTGAGGCCATTACACAAAGTATTTCGAGAAGTCCTGTTTGCCTGCTAACCTGTTTAAAATCCTGATTTGGCCCCAAAACCCTAAGTGGACATAACTTCCTCATACGAAATCCGATTGCGGTGATTTTTGTTTTGTTGGAAAGCTCGTGGGGAATACAACCAAAACTTCCACTAGTTATGGTAGAATTAATAATTTGAAGTTGACCATATCCCGGGGTAGGAAAAAATTGAGGGTCCCTTGGGATTGTTTTCCATAAAGGCAAAAGGCAATTGGGTCTGTGAATTACATGCATGAAAGTGATCTGTCTGTCAACTGAATTCAATTCTTGAGCTAATTGTGGACTTTTTCAGGTACTTTGAGAGCATCAAAGGGTACTCGAAGCAAGAGTAAGTGCGAGTTTGGGAACATGCTTCCTGGGCGTACAAGGGCAACCAAGGGAAGAAACTTAAGGTTGGAAATTCTCAACACCCTCTGTCAATCCCTAGCATAGGCTAAGTACGGATAGAGGTTTTGGTTAATTAGGAACACGTTAAGAACTACCAAGTCCAAGAACTCTAATCACTCAAGTGCAAGTGTTAGGAGATTACAATCGCGAAGAAACCTAAGGGAAAAGAAATTAAATTGGGCGACCGCACTCAAAGTACGATAAAAATTTAAGTGTTCCTTGCGGCGAAGAGTAACTCGACAAGAAGTGACACCCTAAGGGATTAAAAAAGAACAAGTGACTAATACAAAAGAACTCAGCAACGCAAGTGTACTTGGGAAAATTTGGGATTATTCAATTGGGCTTATGAACCTTAGATCAGGTCGACACCTAGGGAGAGATAGAAAAAGTCTTAGATCTTCAAAGGCTAGTGTCAATCATACTGCTAGGTCTTGGGCCCAGCAGTTGAGCCATCATTCGTACTACCCTAGCTCTGAGACGAGCGAGTCTGAGATGTCCCACGGTATGGAGAGACCTATAGGAAGTTCTGGGGTGCCGTATTTACATAGGGTGGAAGGCCCTTACAAGATGCAACTCGAATACCTTAGGACCAACCGATTAGGTGCTAGCATCTATGAGGACGGCCTAGGAAGATCTGTGGTCCAGATTAAAAACCCTGACCAATCCATTGGACTAGAACATCTAGCGGTGAAGTTTGAAAACGAAGCATACTTAGACAAGGAAGGGACAATATATGTAGTCACCAGTCATCCAGATAGGACTGATGAATTTGGGAATGTGGTCCCAGAAACGGACTTAGGTGACCTAGAGCAAGGAAACATGGGTGTAGAACCTAGAACCCCCCGAGGCAAATCTGTTCTCACTAGGATTATCACACCAGAGTGGATTCCCCAAGACAATAAGAGCATAGATCTACTCCTGAACCAAGAGACTGATGAAGCCTTTTGGAGATATAGATCTAATCAGCCGATTGAGGTAGGAACAATCATGATATATGAGCTCAAAGATCCTCATAGCCCAGGTAGAGTGACCTACTTAGATCACGCTTCAGAGAGGATCTTTGTGGTTACAGAAAATGATAGGCATGCTTACACTTGGAAAGGTGAATTCATTTTTCCCCAACCAAGATCGAATGTGTCATTTGGTCACCAAGGAGCTGGAACCTCCCACACTCATGGAACTCAAAGAGACAGACATAGAGATAGACCGGAGGTAAGCTTTGCCAACCCAGTGGGAAGAGACAGAATGAGAACGGAAACAAATAGAGTGGAACCTGAAGGATTTAGAGCCCCAAGGAATCAAAGGAATGCGGATGACTTCCCTCTGCCAAGGCCTAGGAAACACACCAGGATTTTGAGACCGACTCAATTAGTTAAGTCCATGAAGAATTACTTCGATGGCAGAGGAAACCCATATGATCATGTGGCCGAGTTTAGGCAAGTCTTGAGAGCTGAACAAGTTGAGGACCTATTCACGCAATATAATGCCTTTGGTCTAACACTTAGGAACACAGCCCTTACGTGGTTTCAACCATTGAATGAGAGACAGTTCAGGAACATAGACCAACTCTTAGAGGCTTTCATCACCCAATTCTCTAAGAGTGGCATAAGGCATAATACTTCCTCATTGATCTATAGCTTCAAGCAGACCCCCAGGAGACTGTGAGACTTGCAGGAAGAAGATTTAGGCAATATCTTGAGAGATGCCCTGTTCCTAAGTTACCCACACCTGCCAAACAAGTGGCTTTATTCTAGGATGGATTGCTAAGTACAAAGTTGCGATCCTATGTGTACTTGAAGGACCCTAGGACCATAGAAGAGTGTGTACGCATGTGCATCGACATTCAGGATAACCTAGGGGAGGAGTTAGAGCTTTCCAAAATCTACAGAGATTCAGATAGTGCCTCTAGCCTCTCTTCCTCGCAATCCACATCAATTGAGGAACTTGCGGAGAAAGTAGCTCAAAAACTAGGTGTCTCTAGTAAACAAGTTCTTAGATTTGCCCCGGTAAAGAGGTGCTATACTTGCGGTGGTGACCATATGGCGAACGCATGTCCCATCATGGCTCAACCCCAAGTGAATCCTAGCAGCCAATATTGCACCATAGAACGGAGATACACAAATCACACAGCACAAGATTGCCCGTACAATAAGTAAGCAGTTAGACAAACCTACCCTCAGCCCTATCCACAATAGGGAAGATACAAGAACCAGTACCCCCCACAACAATATGGTAGAATGCAGCAACCCTATCAACAACCCTACCAGAACCAACAAAGGCCACAGCCTGTGTTAGCTCAACAACCTCCAACCCCAGCTAATGTGATTCCTGTAAAGTATGCAGCAGCTGAGGAAAATTTGAATAGAGCTATAGTGCCAGTAACACCACTGCTCTCAGAAAGTGACCCAAGTGATCATAGCTTTGATTCTACACATATTGATAGCCCACAGGCTTACTACATGCAATCTCCTGAACATGGTGAGTCCTACTACAGTGAAGAACCAGGCGAACCTAGTTGGGAGCCAGAGTACACAAATGTAATGTACACAAACCCTAACTCAAGACCCCAACCTAGGCAGGTAAGACCCCCATTCCCTAGAGGACCATGCTATAGATGTCAGGGAGATCACCTCATTCGTGATTGCCCCTTACCTCCACCTACACAATCCCAGTCAGTGACGATTCAAGGCTTTTGTCAAGACTGCGGGATGGAGCATCTCTTACGAGATTGCCCTAAATGCCAAAAATAACTCCAATTAACGTTATTGGGTTAGTAGTAGACTCTACAGGAAGTGTGACATCCACTGCACCAGTACATGTAGTCACTAGAGCCCAGGCTTTGCAACAAAACGCAGGAATAGGTCAAGAGAAGAGTGCAGAGGTTAGTGAAACCGAGAGCCTAGTCAAGAAACGGTCGAGAGCCTAGAGGGATAGTCGAGAAAGAATGAAAAGACAATGGTCTAAAAAGATGAGTGACTTAGAAGAGAGCATAAGAGAAACAAAAGCCAAAATTGTTGAGCTCACCTCTCAAACAAACTCTCACATACCACCACCACCCTCACTTCCATCACCATCTAACCCACCATCTGTCCACCTACCTCAGACCATCCCACCACCCCCTAGAGTAGGATCAGTGTTAGCTGACCCCACTCCTGAAGACATAGACATGATGCTTAAGGCATATCAGGCCAGAATCCAAGAAGGGCAAAATGTGATGGATCATGACAAGTGCTACCCTAGAGCGGACCTAGAGATAGAGAGAACCAAGTTGTGTGCGAAAATGGTAGCATTGGCTCAGACCATGTTTGAAGCCAGTCGCCTTTTCAACTACTCAGGCTCAGCTAAGACACAATTGCACTTGGATGGACTCCTAGAGAAGTTAGAGAGCATAATTGCAAGATCTGCCAAGGAAGAAAAAAATCAAGGAAGAAATGAGGCAAGCAAAAACATAAGCCATCCCTCACAGGAAGCTTATGTGCCCAATTCCACTAGACTAGACACCTCCTCTTCTATGAATAGGTTCACTCCAGAATTTCTACGAGAGATTCAAGAAGACAAATGGGCTAAAGAAAGTGAAGTCCCTCCTCCCATTGAACTTGTGGATGACACGCAGGATCAATTCCCACAAGATATTCCATCCATTTATGGAGAGCAGGAGAGCACCCAGTCTCAAGCGAGATTAGACTTTGAGTCTAATTCTTTACATGAATTACCCCACTTCACAAGCCCATGGGAAGCCAAGTCTACCTATATGAGAGCCCCCAGAGTCATGGTAAGAAATGAAGACTCAGTCATACCTAGGAATACGGAGGTAGTGAAAAACACTAAAGTGCAGTGCAACCTCAGTTTAGAAGAGCTACTCAAAGTTAGGCCAGAGTTATGGAAACATGTAGCCAAACAAGTACCAGAGATAGCAAAACCTCGTTCCTAGGTAGAATCTCAGAGGACAGTGCCAGAAATTCCTCTAGACAAGATAGGAGATATGAGTGAAGGTGAAGAAGGAAACACCTATCTTCCCATTACCCATCAGGGGTACACAACCAAGGCAATTCTGGACTCGGGTGCAGGAGTTGCTATTGCTACCACTTCCCTATGGAAGCGGTGGGGCAAGCCAGCACTCAGGCCCACGAGGATGAAATTGCAAATGGCTGATGGCCACATAGAGAGGCCTTTAGGACTACTTGAAGGAATAACTCTCACTACATGTGGTGTAGAGTTTGAGCATACATTTGCTATCTGTGATTTTAGCAAAAATCATGCCTATGAGATGATTTTGGGAAGACCATTTATGCGACAGTTGCAAGTGGTCCAGGATTGGGGAACCAATTCCTTGTATTTGCAACACCTAGGTGTCACGACCAAGGTTAATCTCAAAGATTACTCTCATAGAGATGTCCCTCCTATCCAATGGAATCCTATCCATAGAGCCAAGGATGACACGGTGTCTGTGCACTCCATAGGATCAGGATCCTCATGGATGCATGAAGACACTCACTTATGGATGTGTAAAGTGGCAGTGGAAGAAGAGAAGAGAGAAAAAGCCAGAGAAATAGGTGCAAAAGAAACACATAGATCCATTCAAGACCCAGCCTATGCACCTGTAGTATTTCCGAACGAAGAATTTGAACCCCACGGCTGGGCAAAAATTTTAGCAACCATGGATGTAGCCATCAATGAAGAACAATGGACACCCCACTGTGATGAGGATGGCTATGACATTTCAGTTTTCTCCATAGAGCCAATCATGGGAGATGCAGTTTTAGAAGAATGCGAACCTAGCCCTGATGCATTTAAGGATGCGAGCGACTCTGATCTAGAGTCAATCATTATGGATCCACCTTTTGCATCAGATGAAGAATACTTCTATGAAGTAGAATTTCAACCTCAGAGACACGGAGAGATAACAAATGATGTAAGGTTAGCCACACAAGTGACCTCTAAGGGTGAAGGAATGGAAAGAAAAAAGAGAGAAGTCACACCAGAAGAGAAAGAATCTTTGTTTGAGGTCCCGGAAAATTTTAAAAAGTATGAGATAGATGACAGGAGAGTCATGATAAGAATGCCTAAACGAGAGGC
Source organism: Ceratopteris richardii (assembly GCA_020310875.1). NCBI lineage: Eukaryota > Viridiplantae > Streptophyta > Polypodiopsida > Polypodiales > Pteridaceae > Ceratopteris > Ceratopteris richardii. The sequence goes on along the minus strand of CM035421.1, from coordinate 72,261,492 downwards.
ACAATCAGGAGAAGCCTATGATAACAAAGAAACCACCAAGAAAATAGTAGTGGCCCTAGAAGAAGCAGAGGAGAGATGCACGTACATAGGCCATGACCTAACAGAGGAAGAAGAGCATGCGTTAATAGCCTTGCTAAGAGAATACAGAGATGTATTCGCTTGGAGTTACGAGGATTTGAAGGGTGTTGATCTAGACATATGCTCACACACTATCCCCATGAACTTAGATGCCAAACCCTCCAAGCAAAAGCCATACACATATAATGATAACTATGCTTCTAAGATCAAAGAGGAGATAGATAGACTGGTGGAAGCTGGATTCATCTATGAAATTGAGCACACTGAATGGGTATCCCCCATTGTTGTGGTGCCCAAGAAGAATGGCAAGCTGCGTGTATGCATTAACTTGAAGAAGGTCAATGCAGCCACAATTCGAGATAACTATCCGCTCCCTATCACAGAACATCTCTTAGAAAGAGTAGCAGGCAAGGAAGTGTACAACTTCCTTGATGGATTTTCGGGCTACAATCAAGTAGCCATAGCTCCAGAAGATCAGCATAAGACAGCTTTTGCCACAGAGTGGGGTATATTTTCCTTTCGTGTGATGCCATTTGGGCTTACCAATGCTCCTGCAACCTTTCAGAGACTGATGTGCCACCTGTTTAAAGAGTTCTTGAGGAAGAATTTGGAAGTCTATGTTGATGACCTCTGTGCTCATTCCAACATTAGATAGACACATATACCAGAACTCAGACAAATCTTTGACAAATGCAGAGAATATCAAGTCTGCTTGAACCCAGAAAAATGTGTTTTCATGGTCAGGCAAGGCAAGATTTTAGGACACAGTGTGTCAAAGAATGGCATATCCACTGATGAAGAGAAAGTAAGAGCCATAGTAGAGTTACCTAGGCCAAAGAATGTCAAGGAAGTACAAGCTTTCATGGGGCATTGTGGTTATTACCGACAGTTTATACACATGTATGCCATCATAGCAAAGCCTCTGTATGGACTTTTGACTAACTTCGAGTGGACTATTGAATGTGAAAACTCCTTCAATGAGCTTAAAAGAACATTGTGTTCAGCACCAATCTTGACCACACCAGATTGGAATAAGCCCTTCCATGTTCATGTGGATGCATCCAATTATGCTATTGGATGTGTACTTGCACAACCTACGGGCGAAGGCAATATGGATCTTCCAATTGCCTATGCTAGTAGACAGTTGAATGCGGCTGAACGAAACTATACAACCACTGAACGAGAGGGATTAGGCATGGTATATGCAGTTAAAAAGTTTAGACATTATTTGCTTGCAAATAAGTTTAAATTTTTTATTGACCATCAGGCATTGCTATATCTGGTAAACAAGCCATGCAATACAGGTAGATTAGTAAGATGGTTTCTCTTATGGAATACGACTTCGAGGTTGTGGTAAGGAAAGGGAAGACCCACTTAAGAGCAGACCATCTCTCTAGGCTCACATCGGGAGAAGCCCCACAAGGAGTATCAGATGACCTTCCTTATGCTTACCTGTTTAATTTGGAAGTTGTACCTCACTGGGCTAAGCCATTAGTGCTAGTATTGACATACGAGCCTAACCACCCAGTCTATAAACACTCAAGGTAGAGAGGTAGTAAAAGCTCAGAAGTACCACATCATGGCAGGAAGCATGTACAAACAGACAGACCAAGGGATATTGGCTTGTTGTGTGGAAGAGGATGAGTACGCTAAATGGTTGCAATTGGCACATGTAGGTGCATTAGAGCAACACTACTCAAAACAACGAACCCTACAGACACTAAGGAGACTCGGAGTGCACTGGCCAACTATGGAAGCTGATGTCCAAAAGTTGTGCAAGGAATGCCCAATCTGCTGCACTAAACCACCTGTGGAACATGCCATGCTTTATCAAGTGTCCATAGTGCCAGATTGGAGTGAACCATTAGTAGATTTCCTGAGGACGAAAACATTCCCTCAAGATATGACCCTGACGAGACAAAGAAGTCTAGAACAAGAAGCCCTAGAGGCCTCACTCATTGGTGATAATCTCTACAAGCGTGGTAAGGATGGTTACTTGAGACTATGTGTCCATGAGAGTGAATATCTCAAGATCTTGGAAACTGCTCACCAAGGTGTAGCAAGAGGACACTTTGGACTAGATCGGGTGATCAAGGCAATACTATTTGCGGGCTTCTGGTGGCCGACCCTTCACATGGATGCACGATGTTTGTCAGAGAACTCAGTATCCTATACGCAAAGATGAGATGCCACTAAAACCTATGATAGGTGGACGTGCATTCTCTAAGTGGGGAATAGACTTTGTACGTCCTATTAATCCCCCAGCCAAGGGTTCACATGCTGAATACATCATTGTTGCCACAGACTATCTAACAAAATGGGTTGAGGTAAAAGCTATGACAAAGAATGATGCTCAAACAACTGCTAAGTTCCTATTTGAGAATGTGTTCACTAGATACGGGCTACCTATAGAGCTGGTAAGCGATAGAGGCACTCACTTCTTGAATGAAGTTATTGAAAATCTGCTCCAAGAGTTCTTGGTAGTACATAAGAAGTCTGTCCCCTATCACCCACAAGCTAACGGCCAGGCCGAAAGCACAAACAAGATTCTATGCAATGTGCTTACCAAATTGGTGAATAATAAACGCTCTGATTGGGACAAACAGCTACACCATGTTGTTTGGGCATACCGAGTTGCCTACAAAACGGTACTCCAAGCCACACCCTTCCAAATGGTATTTGGCCAAAATGTTGTGCTACCTTTGGACTTCTTGATTCCCACATTGAGAATAGCACAAGAGCATGAATGGACGGGTCATGAACTCTCCTCTAGACTTTTTGACCTTGAACGATTAGGAGAAACAAAACTGAGGGCAGCTGCAAGGATATATGCAACTAAGAAACGACAGAAGGCATACTTTGATGCCCACGTTAAGGATAAAGGTTTGAAGGCAAGCGACCTAGTACTAGTCTACACTTTGAAACAACATGCGAGGAAACTAGAGAAGAGAGGCTACGGACCCATGATCATTAATAGAATCTCAACAAGTGGAGCAGTGCAACTAGCCACATTAGAAGGCGATGTTCTCCCAAGCTACATAAGCGGATGCAAGGTCAAGTTATATCAGGAACCTCTCACAGAAGAAATGCTAAGTCGACTCAATACTGCTCAGAAACACAAAGAAGAAGAAAAGCAAATTCGAGAAGAAGCTCAAGCAGAAGCTTTAGAGCGCATACGGAGAATGAAATTAAGAAGACAAGGCAGAGAGCAACCTAGGCCAGATGCATATGCAGATCAAGGATATCATGTGACTATGTGTGAAGTCTCTGGCATCAGCTCTCATAGAATAATCGATCGACGTCCTTTTGTGACCTTAGAGATAGGACAAGGAGTTAATGCAAAACTTGTGCGAGCATTGATAGACTCAGGTGCAGCCACTAGTGCGGTGAGACTTTCTTACTGTCGAGAATTGAAATTAAAAGTCCATCCTATAGAAGCATATCTCATAGGATTGGGAGGTGTGGAAACCCCTTGAATGGGCGAGGTGGAACTTCCCCTCTCCATTCAAGATGTTCCAATGACAGTTAAGGCTCTAGTGTGTCAAGATGAGGATCTCACTGAGCCTCTGGTCTTGGGTCAAGACTGGATCTATGACTATGCAGTCAACTTAAACCTAAGAAGTGGACTTCTTTAGGTATGGGTGAATCAGAGTCGAAATACAGTTGAGTTAGATAATGGAGCACTCAAGGAACTAGAAAAGGCACAAACTCCTGGTCCTTCCAGGGGTACACATGAAGTTGACCATGCTGTTCTTGTCCAAAGCTATGTGATGCAGAGGAATGGAGATCTCAATAAAGAAGTCAAGGCCTCGACGGAACTCCCTTCTTTTCCAAAGGCCAGAGGGAGGCAGCAACCAAAGGTAGATCAATCACTGAAGACTACCTATGCTTGAGGCCAAAAGAACGTGTGAAGCAGAATCACTCAGTCATGGAAACAATTGTGGGTGCGAAAAGGAGAGCGGCCTATGACCGTCAAGCGACAACAATCATCTCAACTTCCTATTAGTAATCAGCGACATGATACTAATAAGAAGACTTCCAAAACTTCTTTTGAGAAAGTGAAAACTATCTGGGTACCCAAGTAGTCGATGAAGGCTAGCCCACAATCAAGACAAATTTGGGTGCCTAAGGCTTGCTTGCGGGCTCAACTAGTCGCGCACGAATCACATCATACACGACAGGGTTCACTCACTCAAGGAGCCGTTACCCACTCTTGTTTAATACGCATGAACACACAGTCGCCCAGACGCATGCACAAACTCACTTGTAAATGGGTCCCAAAAATGCATCATCCCCAAGCAGAATTACTCATAAAACCCTCCAGAGTCTCCACAAAACCAAAACCGAAAGCCATCCATTGTGTTTGGCAACCTAAGACTTGTAATAAAGCCCCCGACCCCCATTTGTAAATTCATCTCCACTTGCTAACTACATCACTCACACACTGCATATTTCCATCTAGCTCCTAGGACTATCCATTCATTAACTACACACACAGTCATCGAGCACTCACTGACCCACTAACCCATTACTCACTTCATGATAATGTTGTAACGGGGACAAAAAGTGTTCTATCTTGTCCCTTACAATATTAACGCATGATCTATATTCTCACAGAACCAGCAAGCAAGCAATAACAATGGCAGAAGCAGGAGGCACCAGTTCCCAGGTAGGGTCTAGCGCACAGATTGTGGACATTGAAACCCTCCTCCTGGAACCACCACTCACCGAAATCCCTCAAGAACTTCAAGCGGTGCATGTTCTCCCGATTCAGGACCCTCCTCAGGGACACACTTCTCAAGTGGGGAAACACGCTCATTGGTTTAGCGATGTCGCAGGGCCATTGGGGGATGGCACCTACTTCTGGGAAGCAGAAATTGAGTTCAATGGCAGATGGGGACGTTACCATTTCTTCACTCGTGAATTTGAAAACTATCAGAATGCAGAAGTAATGTGATCGGTTTGGACCAAAGCGGGATTGGATAGCTACTTTAGAGCACATTTGCCTAAGCCAGATTTTCTTCGCTGCTCCTACTTTATCAGTACCATCACTCCTAGCAGGGCCAAGGGAGGCGATAGTACTTTTGTGCTACCCTCACTATTGCGACGCCACGAACTCAAGAGATTCAAACTGACACTCAATTTGGTACGAGCAGCATTGAACATGCAAGGAATGCATATTCCCACTGAGAAAGAAACAATGGTTCCAGGCAGGATGAAGCATAAGGATCTCAAAAAATTGAAGGACATGGTAGCAATGACACCTACCATTGCTCTACACCTACGAACTATCATGCAACATTTTGCTTTTCCCGCCCAAGAACGATTGACTATGCCACCAAAAAAGATATGGTTCAGCTTGTACTTGGCGGAGACAGAGAACCTCACCATCAACATACCGCACTGGATCATCGATCAAATACACCTATCCCATCAACGGTGGAATAAGAAACAGAAAAATGTACTTCATGGATGTTGTGCTCTCACAAGAATAATTTACAGGTGCTTAGCGTATGACGTGCCCATTCAAAGAGCACTAGTATGGTCCAGGTCCCAAGAGTTCCAAAGACGACTATCAACGGCGGGCCCTCCATCGAAGAAGATGAGAGGGGGAGTTCAATTACCCGCTCAACCAAGGGGAGCCACTACCACACCCGAGGTGACTCCTCCACAAATGAGGCGTGTCCGACCATTCACCATTCGCCTACCCAGACCAAGTGCAGAAGGACCCAACCTGGTGTTTCCTCCTATTCCTTCAGACTTGGAGTTCCCTCAAGGTTACACCCTTGTTGATCTAACAGATGAAGAAATCGCCCGTTTGATCAATGAATCTAACCTGGAGGCAGAAGCAGAACAGACCCAAGAACAACAACCCACGACTACAACTTCAGCCCCGACCCAACCAGGAGTAGTAGAAGTAGAAGACGATGAAGAAGAGACAGAAGAACAAGAGGCAGACGAAGATTATGATCAAGAATATGAAGAACTTTCAGAACTAGCAAGTGCCCCGGCATACTCGACCCAAATCAAAAGATTATACAAAACCATGAAGCGGGTCTAGGAGCAACACAAATTGTCGCTTGAAACAGGAAAGATGATCATGAGCCAAATGTTAGCCGAGGAAAGGTGTGGATGACATGTTCATCGAATCAATGAACCTGCATGCTGACGCAGTGGGCTTAGATGAGGCTGTTCATGCAGCCATGACTTATATTCATCGATTTGAGAAGCGAGTGCCTACCCATCCCATGCTATCTAGCAAACAAATACACATCAATGTATCAAGACCAGGAGGCAACACACAAACAGAAGAACATCAGGAGGAACCACTCTCACCACCCACCTCACCTCTCACTACACATGTCACCTCACCACCTGGCACGACCACACCTATTACTGCCATTACCACAGTCGTCATGGGAATTCCTCTCTCTCCCGGCATCCAATTTGGAGGAGTTACCATGCCCACCTTCACGACACTCTTCACAAATATCACATCCACCCCACCCACTGTTCCCATCTACACAGTCACACACACATTCGACACGATGGAAACATCACCAGTCACAACACCACTCCCACCCCCCACGCAACCTCAATCTCCCATACCCCCTCCACCTACCTCACCACTTGACTCCACAACATTCACAACTCCCTTCCCGTTCCCCATTCCCCCTGCATCTTCATCTTTCCCTGCATCGTTTAATGTAAATAGTATATTCATAGCATTACATCAATGCGTGTATCAACTTCAGAGTGAGTACCAGGCTCTCAAAGACCATCATCATCAGCTGATGACGAATCATCAACAACTACAAAGACGGCTTACAAGTATAGAAGAAGAAAATGCAGAACTCAATCAACGCTACACCACTCTCGAGCAAGCTCATCAAACCCTCCTGGAGACACCCCAACCATCACAAGATTCAGGTGTCAAACAACTCGAAGCCTTACTGGAGGTTTACCAAACAGATAATCTGAGAGTCCGGCGAAATTTAACTCTACTCCGAAAACACATGGCTATAGCCCTTGAAGAAAACAAACATTTGCAGAAACAAAACGAAGAAAACCTGGAAGCTGCCATGGAAGGCTCTCCCCATGAAATCGACCCAGAACAATTCAAAGCAGTTCCCTCAGAAACAATGAAAACAATCTTGGAAAGCTATGCGGATTTATTAGAAGCACATGATGATTTGGAAAGGGAACAGGATGAACTACATAGCCAGCTCAGGGAACAGGAGGCTCAACCCAAAGTCATAGAAACGACCTCGACTTCAGAGGAAGTAAAGGCATTGACAGAGCAGGTGGCGGAGCTGCAGAAAAAGTTACTGGAATATGAAAGGCAGCCCTCTCGAGTTGTAGAACCAGAGCCTGAGGAATTAGTACCCATTGAGGTGGACTAAACGTATGAGGAACCATATGTTCCTATGCCGATGCCAGGTGGTGAACAGACCTCAGAAGGAATGGACACCTTAGAAGTTGAAGTACCTGAATGGCTCCAGACACTAGAGAAAACAGCAACAACCCATGAAGATCGAGTGGCAATTCAAATCCAATCAATGGCAAAGTTAGAAGACACCATCATAAAGTCAGAATATTTCCACAGCATGTCTCATCATAGATGGATCGGCACCAATGGCGATCAATATGTGCCATATTGTGTACTCCTTGCAGATTACAATGCGGAGATCCAACGCAGATGTGGCAAACCTCCAACTTTCGCCACACAATTTGGGCCCGATGATATCCCAGAAAGTGCTAAGAAAGGATCCATTCATCAACCCACCTGGAGGATCCGTCTTCTTGAGACCTACCCAGAGATGGTTCGTACTTGGACTAACATGCCACTTTTTATTAAATACAATCCTTGTTATGTTCCAGTCTTCCGCAGGCGCACCTCGCCAGAGTTTACAATCGCTGTCAAGAACATCAAAGGTTGCGCAAAGTGGTTAAACTATGTTTATCTAGCACCTCCTCAAGGACCTCCCACTGTGAATTACATGATTTCTACCATCCGTCACTGGAGCATTCGACTACGGAATACCCCCGATGTGATGGCCCAAATGTGCATGAAAATCTTTGAACTAATGCTTATCACATTCAGGACATTCAAGAATATTAAAGACCCCCACTTCTCAGGTGTCGGATTTCTTACAAGAAACCAAGATCTGGTATACGACATGAGCACCACCCCATCAATAGAGGTAATATATGCTTGGCACGCCAGAATAAAGTACCTCCCAACTTGCTTTAAACAGACATTCGAGGAGATGTTCGTAACAGGATTCTGGGAATATCACTCAGAAATATTTGTACCCAGGCCCTCACATCTCCTCCACTTATTTGCTGTGGAGAGAACCATCCATTCAGAACAACTGTGGGTGCCACATCCGGACGTACCAGGACCAGTGAATTGGGATGCATTGTTAACAGATCTAGCACGGGGGCTACGATTAGAAGAACACCACCTCGCTGCCGATGTTGCTCAATATTATGTCCAACGCACAGCTAGACAAGGGTCTGTCAGAGACGACAGACACGAGAGAGGGGGGGTATTGGCAGTAGTCAAGGAACCAAAGGAGTCACAAGATAGGGAAGCCTACGAAGGGAGTCGGAGCGAAGAGACAGCACAAGCAGACACAGTACTCAAAGAAGATCTGGCAAGTAGGCCATTTAAATTTTTGAGGCATCAAAGAGTTGGGCACACAAGAAGAAGGAGCAAGTAGGGAGCTCTAGGAAATGTATGTCAAAATGTTAGAAGAAATCCCTACAAAAATAGTGATTTTCATCACTAAAAACCATTGTAAATACCATTTCATATTTTTGTAGCTCCATTTTGTGCAAGCCAAGGAGTCCTTGAGCTTGGGGAGCTTTAGAAGTACCTACCTATCAGTCTTCACATTTTTTAGACTCTGTTTGAACCTCCAAATAGGGTAGAGAACCTAATTTTTAACTAGGCCGGACACTAGGTCTAGACAAGGCCAAAACCTAGTCAAAAACTATAAATAGAGCTAGAGAGCTCATTTTTGAGGTTAGCTTGTAATTGATTTGAACTTGTAGGAGCTTTTTGAAAGTAATCTAAGAACTCCATTGCTTCTCACTCTTTGTCTTACCGTGTGTGCGTGTGTGTGTATGTGTGTGCATGTTAGTGTGCTTCTCACTCACGCACTTGTGCCTTCACTTGCTCGAGGTCTTCATACCATCCTCATGTCTTCCCGGATTTACATTAAAGGAGATGCTACTCACCACTGAGCTACATACACACTTGGTCACTTATTTGAATTTTTACATTTGTATCAAGAGTGAGAAGTAATAGATGCCCACCACTGACTGGACTCTCCATCTCGGAGAGACTGCATATGAGACCCAAAAGCACAAACCAATGAGGGGGCCAGGATACCACAAAATTGAATGAAACAACAAAATGAACCAGACCAGAGGAGACTAGAGAAAAGATAAAGTATCGCTTATTACTTTATTACATTGAGAGAAAGAGAATGTAGAATGCATGATCGCTTATTACTTTATTATGTTGAGAGAAACAGAATGCAGAATGCATGAGAATGGTGGTGGCAGGTTTATTTAATTAAGGATTAATGTAGGAGAATGATGTATTAAGGATTTGTGGGAAGGGAAGGATTGTGGCTAGCATTTGAGAGTGGGGGAGAGGAAGGTGTGGGAATGGAAGGTTCTTCAAGCATGATCTGCAGGGAACTCATCAAATGCCGAATTTGATCCCTTTCTCTCTTAATACAACGGCATGCAGCGCTATCGCATAGACCCATGGAGAAGCGATTTTGGAGATCTGATAAGGCTTTAGTGGCTGAATCAGCAATATCACGGTATCTATCTCGTTCTTCTTTGAGCAAGCACACCGAATCTTGGAGAGAGTGCCATTGAGAGGTGGCGAGCATATTGATGTTATCCATAGTTGCGATATATTGTTGATGAATGGATGCCCCTACTGACACAGAATCCAAAGATACCTAGGAGGCATTAGCACTACCTATAGCAATGGCACTAGCATCACGGAGTAGATTGAGAAACGAGAGGGCAATTGGGATATCAGCTGTGGGAACAGACTGAATAGAGTGCGTAGAAAATGGAATTTGATGCTCGGAAGCAGGAGTACTGGTTGGATGTGTAGGTGGTTGGAGCGGCAGAGAGGAGACTGCTGGAGGAGGAATGACATGGGAAGGAAATTTCATATTTTCCAAAGGGGTGCGGATGGTATGTAGGAATGCTTGGTGATGTGTTGCAGGGCTCTCAATACGAGGAATCGAGGTGGAATGTGAAATGGAAGGAAGATAATTTGGAATGGGAGTGGAAGCGGAGGCTAAATCAATCGAGATGTGAGGCGAGCGAGGAAGGGTGGAGATAGAGCGATGGAAGGTGTCACTAATATGGGTGCGAATGGGATGGCAGGTGTAACTAATATGGGCACAAATGCTCTGTGGTTGAATTTCATGCCACGGAAGGAAAGTTGGGGTGTCTAAAGGGAGGGTGGTGGAAGGGGTGGCTGAAGGGAGGGTGACTAAAGGGTTGGCTGAAGGAAGGGCGACTAAAGTGTGGGTTGCTAATTGATATAGCCAAGCTAAGAGCAGAGCAGAGTAAATAGAAAAGGACTTGGAGCCACAATTCATGGCTTCATGAAGGTGACGTGACCGTAAGTTTAAGGATCCATAGATGAGGGCAGTGTAAGGGTAAGGTCGGCTATTGAGGAAGCAATAAAGAGGGCTTGCAATTCTAATATCGGACCATGCGATGGAAGAAGATGGGTTACATAAAAGAAAGAAAAAGATGAAAGAATTTAGGATTGACATCATGCAACTCAAAATTCGTGCATTGTAGGCAAATCTTTCCTGAAAAAAGTCGATAGTGTCATTGGGAGACAAGCCAGAATATAAAAAGGGGGGATTTCCAAAGCTTATCAGTGTTGACCCTATACCCTCTACAAGAGAAGGAATGGAAAGAGCACCAAAATGGAAATGAGGGAACAATCTAAGTGCTTCATAGACATCACTATGATTGGTAGGGTCATTCAAAAGAACATTAGCTAATCCCCATAAACCAGCATCTTGAAGTTTCTCCTCAGAAAAACGTGCAATCAGCTCGACAGATGGAAGTGATAAGTGAATGCAAATCTGGAACCTCAAATCAGCAGGATGAAATATCCGTACGTAATCAGCGCAAGGGGAATTTTGTTGAGAGCTCTGAGACTGTGAGCAACGTGAAGCGCTGGATTGAGAGTGGTCTCTATGGATGGAGGGTGGGCTATACAACCCAGTGGAATCGGATGGTACAGAGTAAGTTGGAATATTGATCAAACTTGGATCGATAGCTAAATGACTAAGAATGTTATCTTGCGGTTGTGTTGATGACAGAGGAGGAATAGAATAGGTATCAGCGGAATAGGAGATGTTGGATGCAGGTTGGTGGTTGTCAAGAGGGGGATAATTGGGTTGGGTGGTATGCAGTGTGGAAGTGGTAAATTCTGAGTGTTCTTTTATGCCTAGAGAGTCGTCCATGATTGTAGCAAAATAATTTTTTATGCTGAACTATAAGCAACGTTGAGACGTATATGTAGTTGGTATGGGGGACGTGGTGGGGTGGTTGGTGTTTGGAAGGTGGTGAATATGGGGGTGGAGTTGGCGGTTGGTTGCGGGGGAAGCACCAAGGGGGTGGTTGGAGGGGGTGAAGATAGGTGGGTAGAGATAGGTTGTGGGGGTTATGGTTTGAGGGAGGGGCTTGTTGGCGTGTTGGTGGGGGGCAGAGTGAGGCGAGGGTGGGGGTGTTGTGAAAGGGTGGTGGTGAGGGGTAGGGTGAGTGGGGTGGGTGGAGGGAGCTGATGGGGGAGGGGTTTTGAAAGGAGGGTGGGTGAGGGGCGGGCGGTGTGGGTGGAGTGGATGGAGGGTGGGTGGGTGTGGATGTATTCAGGTTGTGGGTGTTGTGGGGGATGGGCGGCGGTGCAGCTAGAGGAGCTGGATTAGGGAGGGTGGGCGGGGTTGGCATGGTTGGGGTGGGTGGGGTTGGAAGAGGGTGGGGAGGTCTTTGGTGGGGTTGTGGGGGTGGCGGGGTTCGGGAGGTTGGGTGTGGAGGAGGTGTGCAGGGAGGAGTTGGGTGGGGGAAGAAGGTATTGTGGGCGGGGTGGAGTTAAAGGGCGGGGCTGGTAGGGTGGGGGAAGTGGGTTAGGGAGTGTTGTATAATTCATGGGTTTAGAAGGTTAAACATATGGATTCTAAAGGTTCGAATATGATGTATGTTAGCTTTGATCTAACCCTTGGACTACCCTTGGAACATGCCTTGAACCTTTGGGTGGAACCCTTGGTTTTAACCCTTGAGGTATTTATTCATATAAGCTCCCAATTGAATGGTTAGAACCTTAGGCTTGATTTCTCCTAAGGTGTGGGAACCTTAGTCTTGGGAGAAGCATCTCTAGGAGCCACCTTGTGTGTACGTGAGTGAAGAATCCTCATTTGATTTAGAAGGCATGTGATAGACCTTCGGAAATTAGAAGGCATGTGATCACCCTTGGGAAAGTGTCCACATGAGGGATACTTGGCTGGACACTTGGCCAATCTCAAGGACATGCACCCCCTTGGGCTAGATATATATATATGGGTGGAGTTGGATGGGTGGATACATGCTCTCTCTTAGGAGTGTGGTCTTGGTAGTTAGATTTATGAGAAAGTGGTATTTCACAACATTGGTATCTAGAGCTTAGGTCGATTTTTGATTCTTCCTCGCAAGAGTTGATCTCTGAGTTTTCCATTACTCCCGCCCTTGTGTGCGGCTGTGTCACACGCTTTGAAGCTTTCCTTTTAGAGGGAGTAAAAGGACACCATGTGAATCCCCGCCTATTGGGAGTGGGGCATGGGCACCCTCAAGGCCATTTAGCCATCGGCAACAACCACGAGTGCCAGCTTTAACAGCAATGCGGCCCGCATCATATGACCTGAAGGAGAGAAGAGGACATTGGCGCTTTTCCTCCATGTTGATCGAAGGCTTCTCATGAAGCACATTATATAGAAAGAATACGAGGACAATATCGAATATATGGGATTAGATGGTTCAACTAGAGAAACCAGGCACCCGTCGTCAGCAGCTGTAGACACTACTAGTTGAAGCATTCTCATCTTTCACCTCTATATACAATAGAAATTTCTAACCTACCCTATCCATTAGAAACATCGCATAGAGGTGATGTTGGAAATGATGTGGAATCCTTGGAGCTTGAAGAAGAAGTATGACTTCTTTAGTCTCAAACTCAACAAAGGCAAGTCTTCAAGTACCAACGAAAGCTAAATTTTGTTAAGATTAAAGGCTTAATGGGCATACTAGTAAGTATACTAATGCCCAAAGGAAGGAATATGGAGATCGATCAAGAAATACAACCCCAACTTTGCAACTTCAGTTTCAAAACATCTTGATGGGCAAGCTTCATCATGCAATGGATCAACGGATGGATGAAGCCATAATAGAGGTAAGTACTGATTCGGACATGCTCATATTCATTTGGTTGTTGGCCATGCAAGGATTAAGGGATGGACAAAGCTATCATAAAGGTAAGTCTTACTTTCAAGTTGTCCTTTCATATTTGTTTTGCCATGCTAGAGCAATGTATTTAAGAATTAATTTCAAATGAAGTGAGTGAAATCATAATCCACATTGAACGGTGCATAAAATGATTTATTTATTGCACTGGATGCATAACTCACCTTGGAAAGATGATAAGATATTGAGCATTTCAAGTTCATCATTATAGAGCATGACAAGAATGGATATTTTAAGCATAGATCCTTGCATCAAATGGAATTCTAAGTATGAATTCCATGCATGCTTTAAGGAGGGGTTTAGTACTTGGACCTTATGCATGCTAAGCATCTTTAAGCAAAGATGTATTTGTTCTTGGCATACACTATGTATGCATAGATTCAATTTTAGGCATGGGTTGATGGGACATGAGAGAAAATTAAGTTCATCAAGCTTAAAGTTTAAACTAGGAAATGACTTCTTTGTGTGAAGTCAAAAGCATAAAAGCTTAATGGCATCTTGATGTTATGTAAATCAATAGCCATTAACTTTTATGTTTTTTATATGTTGGCTTAATCCAAAAGCCAACAAAATTTTTTACAGATAGAAAAAACCTTAAGATTCGAGTCCTACTTATGGACCCTGAAGTTCCATAATACCCATGGCATGCCTGATCAACAAGGCCAAGAACTTAGGTTACAAACTAAGCAATGTTCACCATAAGATGGTGGTAATAAGAATTTGGATTGAAAGACATCCAAAAGAGAAATGAGAAGCCTATATGAGACCCTACACACATAGGGTAATTTTTCATTGTGAATGATGTTAAGAAGTTCATAGGAACTTAAACATCCGATCATTGAGGACAATGATCACACAAAAAGGGGGAAGAGGAAAAAATGATTGGATCATTTTACCCTTCTAAGCGTTCATTTCTTCCCCGATAAGCTTCTTCCTGCATTGACAAGAGGTAGAATCCATTTGGAGCCTTTGAGAAAATTGCTCCAAGAGTGAAGAGTTGTAACTCATTAAGCATATTTAGAGAAGAGGAAGATTAAAGGGTTGAAAGAATCTCTTAATACCTCTACTCCAAAATGTGCTAAGAAACAATTTATCAAGATGGTTAAAAAGGTAACCATATAGCAAAGCTTATGATTGACTATATCCTTTGATACAGATACCTACTTATGTCAATAGATGATATCTAGTATGAGAATACTGGCTCTATTATCAAATGACATAAACAAAGATAACTTTGATTGCATCTAATCAAGGAAATAGTTCAATAAAAGCTCAATTTTCAAAGTCTTTTCAAAAGAACAAATCAAGACTTTGTAAGAATACAACTTACAAAAATTTTGATTATATTTGATAAGAATAAAATGAATGGAAATTTATCCTTGAGTAAAAGCTAAAGTTGTCTACACTAATGTGAGATTGTAAATCAAATGGTATGGGACATCTAGGTTTACAATGTCACTTAAGTAGCTTCAGTTGTATGGGACACTGAACTTAAGGATAATGGAAGCTTAAGCTCAAGGATATTGGAGAAATTTTTCAATCAAGGATTTAGCATAAATGAACCTCCCATTTGGATAGGAAATTAAAAGCACATCAATTTCCTCCAGTTTTCGAGGACGAAAACTCTTTAAAGGGGGGAAGAAAAAATATCATCAATATAATACTTCTAAAGCAAAAGATATTTCCTTAACTCTTTCCTGAAAGTTAATGAGTACATTGGATGTCCAAGTACCTAAGTGTGTTTGAGTTAAATGTCAAACAAAATAAGAACCAGATAGGTAAGAAGGGAATTCATTAAAGAATTCCAAATTGGCAAGTAAATTAAGGTAAGCTAGCCAAAGATTTGAAGCATAATCAAAATAGGGCATTTGAGAATGGATAAAGATGGATCCAAAGTTTGGATCAATAAACATGTCAACTTGCTGAAGTCAAAAGTGTGACGTATAATTGTTGATCCCTAAAAGGAGAATAGTTAATGGTTTTAAGAACAGCGACATGATATTGAAGACTTAAGCTAGGATATCAACTCGTGAAGGTATGCGTTAAAGATCCCAAGAAAATCCCATGGGTAAATATCATTGAGAAGGGATCTAAAGGAGAAAAGACTTGATCTTATCTCATGTTAACTTAGATAGAGGAATTTCGAGAAAGCCAAGTGACCTAACTTGGTCAAATATATCCAACCCTTTATGGTTGGATAATCCAAGAGGCCTACATTGGTCAAAAAGATCAAAACCCTTTATAGTTTGATACCAAGGAAAGTTCAAAGGTCAACCTAAAGAGACCTTTGAATTAATTGGCATTAGATTGATAAACCTTAGTCTTTGCTCTCATGACTATGATTCCAAGGAATCCCAAGATGGAATTCATGATCATGGTACATAATCAGAGAGCAAGTAAAGGACAAAAAAAATGTGGAAACACTGAGGATGTGGTTCTATGGATTGGAGAAAGAACACACTGGTATGGGACAGTGAGAACTAACTCCCATTGAGATTTTTCTCTGATGGCTAGAGAGAAAATAGGCTCAAGATCTGATAGGAAACATCAGGATAAGCCTTAACGATAAGACCATTTAGATGAAGGTCTTAGGTTCATTATGAGGTGTAGAAATGTACCTCCTTGAACCAATTTAATACACCTAGTTGTATGAACAAAAGGGTAAATAGAATGAACATGACATTTATCCTAGAAAAGGCTATCATTTATCCTCTTAAGCAGATGCATTTTTCTTAATAAAATGCATAGCCAAATTTTATGTGGAACAATAAATTTGGATAAGTAAGAGGGTAAAGAATTTTGGGGACTTTAGGAAGTTAAACTCCCAAAAGTAAGTCAAGCCTATTCAAGTATAATAGCCTTGAATGAAAGAATGATCTATATCTTCTTTTGAATCTTTGGTGAGAACAAGTGATTCAAGAATGTTCCTAGCAAGATCTAAAATATGATGCCTAGAAACAGGTATCTTTCTTGCAAGACCTTGGAACTAAAGCTACAAAACTTGAATCATCTAAACTCCATCCAATAGAAAATCTAGAGGGTGTCTTGATGAAGTATTTTTCCTCAATTATTTGAAGGAATCAGATTTGTTTCTCTTTGCAAAGCTTTGATGACATTTGAGGTTAGTATACATAACTATCTCGAGTATGAACCAGAGTTGATTCAAGATAGTTAGTAATGATTCTCATTGGAAAGAACCGGCTAACAAATAATAAGGTAGAGACCCCAGAGAATGGTCTACCTCGTAATTCCAATTCCTAAAGTCATCTTTTGATCTAAGCCTTGAATGTTGAATCTTCCAAAAAAGGATTAAACTCTATTTTTGAGAATTAATCTAGGGAATATCAAAGATGATCAAGATAGGGATCCACTTGTAGACATGAACTTTCAAAACTGGGTATATTATCATTCAGAATACTTGAACTTTATGTTTCAAGAAAACCTGGATGACTGAAATAAGACCACCTAAGTTGCCAAGGAATGAGAAGATAGTATTTCTCCTCATTTTATTGAGCATGTTTTGGCAGGGACTCACAAGACCCACTTTGCTAAGTTCATATCTTTAGCTAAGTCGTGGCAAATACAAATAAAGTATATTTGTATTTAAAAAGGACTATAAAAGAATAAGTTAAGTTCATAACATATGAAGATTCCTCTCCTTTCTCTTGAAAGTGGAAGATGAATCTAGTTTCTGGCCCTTTCAAGATAGAGATAAGATCTCTATCATAGACTCCTAAAATTATAAATTTCTAGGGAAGTACAAAGTGTACTAAAATATATTATTTTATGGAGCTCAAGGTTCGTGAAAGTGCCAAAAGAAAAAGACCACCAAAGAATTCCACCCTTTTCACTAGTCCATAGGTACAAGGCATGCATGTACATTCGAGTGGACTAAGAGAAAGTGATTTGGGCAGGGATTGTGATTCTTTTCCTTTTAGATTAAGGTAGGGACTAGCCTTTATCTAATTACTGGAAATGAATCTAAAGAGAGAGATGACCATGCTCAGACTATAGATCATGGTGCATAGGGGAATACTTCACATATTATACCTACACACATTTTGGAGGACGAAAATGTTAAAGGGGGGAAGAATGTTGTATAATTCATGGGTTCAGAAGGTTAAACATATGGATTCTAAAGGTTAGAATATGATGTATGTTTGCTTTGATCTAACCCTTGGATTACCGTTGGAACATGCCTTGAACCTTTGGGTGAAACCCTTGGTTTTAACCCTTGAGGTATTTATTCATATAAGCTCCCAATTGAATGGTCAGAACCTTAGGCTTGATTTATCCTAAGGTGTGGGAACCTTAGTCTTGGGAGAAGCTTCTCTAGGAGCCACCTTGTGTGTACGTGAGTGAAGAATCCTCATTTGATTTAAAAGGCATGTGATAGACCTTGGGAAATTAGAAGGCATGTAATCACCCTTGGGAAAGTGTCCACATGAGGGACACTTGGCTGGACACTTGGCCAATCTCAAGGACCTGCACCCCCTTGGGCTAGAGGTATATATATGGGTGGAGTTGGATGGGTGGATATGTGCACTCTCTTACGATTGTGGTCTTGGTAGTTTGATTTGTGAGTAGTAATTGTATTTTCACAACAAGGAGGGTGGGCGGGGGTGGCGGGGTTGGGGTGGGTGAGGTGGCCAGATTGTGGGGAGGGCGGCATTGATGAGGTGTTGGGGTGAGGAAGCGTTTGTGGTCGTGGTGGGCAGAGGGGTATTGGAAGGAGGGCATGGGGGTGTGGGTGGAGATAGGGTAGTGGAGGTGGGTGGGTGGGGTTGAGAGGAGGGGTGTCGGAGGGAGGGTGGGTGGGGTAGGTCATGGGGGGGGGGGGTGGAGGGAGGGGTTTTGGAGGCAGGTGTGCGGGGTTACAGAATAAGGCCCAGGGTGAGGGTGGGGGGTGTGGGTGGAGTGAGGGTTCTTGGAGGGAGGGTGGGCGGGGTGGCGGAGTTGGGGTGGTGGGGGGTGGGCGGAGGGTGGGGGGTGGAGTGGTGGGCTCTCGGCTTAAGGAGGTGGGTGGTCGTATATTTTGTGGGCGGGTGGGTTGAGGAGTAGGCGGTGAGGAGTTTGGTGGTGTGGGCGGGGGAGGTAAGAGGTGGGGCTGTGGGGGAGTGGGTGTAGGGAGGGTGGGTGGGAATGGTAGAGTTGGGGTGGGGGGTGGGTAGAGGGTGGGTGGGTCGGTGGTGGAGTTGGCGGGGGGATAGTGGAGTCATTGGCAAGTGGAGATGTAGGCGGGGGTGCAGTGGGATTGTGTTTAGGGCGGTTGGGCGGGACTGGCGAGTGAGGTCGTCAGTGGGAGAGGTGGGATAGGGAGGGTGGCGGAGGTGGCAGCGTTGGGGTGGTTGAGGTAGCCGGAGGGTGGGGAGGGCGGTGGTGATGAGGTGTCGGGGTGAAGAAGGGTTTGTGGGCGGGGTGGGCGGAGGGGTATTAGAGGGAGGGCATGGGGGTGTGGGTGGAGATAGGGTAGTGGAGGCGGGTGGGCAGGGGTGATCGGAGAGATGTCAGAGGGAGGGTGGGTGGGGTAGGTCGTGGGGGGAGAGCCGAGGGAGGGTTTTTGGAGGCGGGTGGGCGGGGTTACAGAATAAGGCCGATGGTGAGGGTGTGGGGTATGGGTGGAGGGAGGGTGGTGGAGGCGGGTGGGTGGGGTTGGCGGAGAGGTTTTGGAGGGAGGGTGGAGGAAGGGTGTGGGGGTGGTAGGTCATGGGGGATGGAGGGTGGGGGTGAGTTGGTGGAGGGAGGTTTGGGGAGGCGGGTGGGCGGGGGTGGGCGGAGGGGTTTTGGAGGAAGGGTGTGGGGGGTCTGGGTGGAGACAGGGTTGTGGAGTCATGTGGGCGGGGCTGATCGGAGGGGTTTTGGAGGGAGGGTGGGCAGAGGTCGCCTGAGATAGACCTGGGGTGTGCATTTAGGGAGGTGAGTGGCAGGAAATGCGAGGATGAAGGTTACTCCCCGGTTTGTTAAGGGTGAGATGAAGACAAGGAAGCATTGGGAGTTTGATTGGCCAGGCGGCAGAGCCTCGGAGAAGATCTACTAACATTATGAGATGATGAATGTCGGACTTCAATTTATAGCATAGCTGACTCTAGCCAAAGTGAGGTGCAAAATGAAGCAACATAAAAGGGTGCTGTAGGTGATAAAGCAGGTTTAAAAGAGAGGCTTTGCAGAGATCATTTTCAACCACAAGAGAGGTAACAAAAGGAAAGGATAAAATCAAAAGTACAATTTAGAAAGATTTCGCCATACAAAAAAAAAACGCAAAAAAAAAATGATTGCAACAATTGAAAACATTTACGTGCAAGTTTTATATATATTAAAAAAAAAAGAAAATGGAATTTATGGAAGCAAAAGTGGTGCTTTGTTTATTTTCGTGGAAAAACGAGCTATATACATAGCAAGATGGAAATTTTAGTCAAAAACAATAACGGAGAAACATGTAAAATGGATAGGGCATTCCTATATAAAAGCAAATTCTCTATACAACCTAGATAATTTTTGCATTCCAGGTGATCTAGCTTGTTCCAAAGCTCTGCTGACGGTAGGCCTTGAGGCATGATATATTGACCAATGGCAAGGGCCCTCCTTTTAGCGTCTCTAACTCCACTCCACCCTAGTTCAGCATTGTTTTAACTCGATAAGGTCCTTCCCACTGTGGAAGCCCTTTTCCCCTTACTTCTGTTTGGATTTAAGTTCTATGGAGAAGAACTAACATGCCTAGTTGTAAGTTATTGTTCCACAGATTCCAATCATGTGCCTCCTTCCTCTTCATTTGAGTCTCTATCAATTGTTTTTCGGCATGTAGACGTATCTCTTCCACTTTATGTAGTGCTCCAAGCCTCTGAAAGACACCCCAATCTTTCTTGCCCTGCATGAATGTGACTTTTGGTGATACATGTAGAAATTCAATGGGTTCAATAGGCAATATACCATAAACTAGTTGGAATGGAGAGTATCTAGTAGCCTCTTTGTAAGCTAACATGTATTCCCATAGGGTACCTTGATAAGCAATGCCCCAGGAAGTGGGTTCTAACATACGTTCCTTCCTTAACATGGCAATTAATACCTTGTTGGTAGATTTGGCCTATCCATTAGCTCTTGGATAATATGCACAAGAGGTCCTATGTAGAATTTTGTACCTGTTGAAAATTTCCTGTAGGAACTTTTCACAAAATGAGTACCTTGGTCTGTACAAATTTCAAATGGACATCCAAACCTGAAAATGATGTTACTCTAAATGAAATCAACAACTGTTTGAGTGGTGTAGTCAAGGGAAGCAATAGCTTCAGCCCACTTTGTCACATAGTCTGTGGCGATCAATAGATACTTCTCTCTTTTTGGAATCGACGGAGGGTAGATGGGCCCTAAAAAATATAGCCCCCACTTCTCAAATGGTTGCCAAGAAGTGGAAATAATTAAGGGGTTGTGCCTCTGCTTTGTTAGCTTGGGTCCACACCTCTGACAAACATCACACGCCTTTCCCCATTCATCTGCATCTTTGAATAATGTAGGCCACCATAAGCCAGCATCAAGGATCCTCTTACTCATAATGTGTCCTGGAAGGTGCCCACCACATGTTCCTTCATGTGCAGATCTAGAGACTTCCCTCATTTCTTCTTCTTCCATGCACTTCCTAACCCTGTTATCTTTTCCCTGTTTATATAATTTTCCTTCAATGAAGGTAAAAGGTCTGCTTTTTATTAGCAGTCTCTTTCTTTGCAAAGCACTTGCCTTCTCCAGATACAATCTGGTTTTAATAAAATTCTTGATGTCCTCATACCAACCTTGAGCTTGTACTGCAAATAAATTAGCATCTTGAAAATCATCATTTACTCCAATTGCTTGATCCATCATGTTGATCCTGGATAAGTGGTCTACCATAACAATTTCTTTACCTGGTCTATGGACTACAAAAAATTCAAATTCCTGGAAGAGTAGTAATCACCTCCATATCCTACCAGTCGCTTATGGTTTGTAAAGTAAGTATTTGAGTGGTTGGTGATCAGTTATGATAACAAATTTCACTCCCAGCAAGTAATGACGAAACTTTTGGATAGCAAAAACCATGCCTAAGGCCTCCCTTTCTGTGGTGCTATAATTGCTTTCAGCCTTGGTCAAATTTTGACTGGTGTATTGAATTGGTCTGTCCACTTTGTATTCCTCACTACATTGAGTCAAAACTACTCCCACTGCCTATGCACTGACATCTACATGTATATGAAAATTTTTTGACCACTCAGGTGTGATCAGAATGGGAGCAACTACTAACATTGACCTTAATGTTTGATATGCTTTTTCATCTTCTTCTTCCCATTTAAAAGGTACTTCCTTACCTACAAGCCTAGCCAATGGCCGGGCTATTTCTGCATACATCTTAATAAACCTCCGATGATACCCTGTATGCCGTAGAAAACTTTGAATCTCTTTTGGAGATTTAGGTCTAGATAACTTTAATATAGCTATAATTTTGTCTGGTTCAGGTGCCATACCTTTGGAGGATACCATGTCCCAGGAGGGTACCTTCAATCACCAAAAAATGGCATTTATTTGGGTTCAATTTCAACTTTGTTTCTCTGCACATCTTTAAAACTTGTTCTAATTGAATCAGATGCTTTTCTAAACAATCCAATGGAGTCTCTGCAAGAGTACCTGAAAAGAATGAAAAATCATTCATGAAATTCTGAGAGACTCTAGCAGCAATGGTCCAAAAATGAGATTAATTGTTTGATTGAAAGTAGGTGGGTCATTTCTCAGTCCAAATGGCATCTTTAAATATAGATAAGCTACCCAAGGTGTAATGAATGCAGTTTTCTCTCGATCCTCAGGGTGGATGGATATTTGATTATAACCAATAAATCCATCCATGAAGCTATAAAGTGTATGTCCAGCTACTTCTTCTATGACCCTTTCAGCAAATGGCATTGGAAATTCATCTGGGATGGTGACCTTGTTCACTGGTCTAAACTCTACATAGATTCTGATCTTGTTAGTGTTTCTGTTTGGAACAATTACCATAGGAGATAGCCATTCTAAATCCTCTACAGGGATGATAATTCCTGCATCTTCCATTTTCTAAATTTCCAAGTAAATAGCTTCAGCATATTTAGGATTCAGCCTATAACTCTTACCTCTCACTAGTTTTGCTCCTTCAATGAGAGGGATTCTATGCTCCCCATAACTAGGTGGTACTCCTTCTAAATCCTTGTAGTGCCAAGCAAAGATATCTTCAAATGACTACATGAAAGATGTTACCTTCAAGAGCACCTCTGGATGATTCTCTATCCATGTGGCTATTAAAATGGGACACGGCTGATCCTCATTTCCCAACTAAACCTCCTTCATTGGATGCCTATTTACAATGTTACCTGTAAGTCCTTCCTGAGTAGCATCCTTAGTTACATTATCCCACATAGCTTCGGTATCATAAGCAGGAACATCTTGGATGTCTAGTTGCACTTCTTCCTCTTGAATCCATCGTGGAGGGATCTCATGAAGTGGTAATGAATCCTCTTCTATATTCTTATTCTTGCCTTGTAACTCTGAACCTTCCCTTTGGTTGCAATCCACAAAAATAACTTCCTCTATATGGTTGTATAAAGGAGATTTCATTCCCCTTCTATGGTCTTTTGATGGCTCTCCTAGCCCAGGTACTTGAATTTTCTTCTCTTTTTCTGAATGCCCTTCATCCATGTCTGAGTTAGATGGAAAAATTCCGAAGCAAGGAAAAGAATTCCTTGCATCTAACCATGCGAGCATATTGTCTTCATCATATAGATCCGCTTCCTTATCTTCTTGAGTGTCTATATCTTCCAATATCATGCTGGTATATCCTTGTTGATTAGGACCTTCTTCCAACAATAATTGTCTTAATTCAGCACCTTCCTATTGGACCCACATTGTATCTTTGCCCCAATCATGTATTACACTGGCATGCCTTAGCCAGGGTCTTCCAATTAATAGAGGAAACCCTCCCTGCACATTTGGTAGTCTCATAACTACAAAGTCCAAGACAAATGTGTTACCTTGTACTTCCATCTGAATGTTAGGGACTACTCCCATAGGTCTAACTGTACTTTGGTCTATTAGTGTTACAGTGAAGTTGGCAGGTCTTGAAGGGTGTAGTCCAATCTTTTTCATGGTATGTTCAGGCATCAAGTTAATGCCAGAACCACCATCCACAATAACTCCTTGAAACTCATGACCTTTGATAGAGAATGTTAGCCGAGGGCTCTTGTAATCTATGAGGGGTTCTTCCCCTGCAATTTTCTCTTTATGCATAACAACAGCCTTTGCAACTAAACTTGTTGTGAAAGCCTCATCAATTATCAACAAGAGTTCTAACCTGAATTTCCCATCCATCTTTATTAAATAAAAAATACTAACCTCCTTCTTCATGGACTTGAGTAGGCGTGAAGCTTCTACTTCCTTAAGAGCATGGGCTCCAATGGGCTTATCAACCTCTTCATGAGCCCTTCTGAATGCATGTCCAATGGCATCACTGGTACCTATGAGGTTTTCGTTTTGCCTTGTATTTGAACATGTGGTGGCTTTGTCTTTAGATGTCTCTTTGTCTTTGTTCAATCCATTAATTCCTAATTCTTGACCTATGTCTACTTGAGCCTTTTCTTTGCTTCTTTTCTGCACTGTAAATAATTCAATTTCTTCTAACTGCACCACCCTGGTAGATGGAGATGGCACATTGACTTGATCTATTATTTCTTCTTTACACACCGAAATCATTTGAATGCGGGGCCCAAATGAAGATGCTTGGTTCTTAGGACAATAATTAGTATAGTGGTCTCTGGCCTCTGGCAGTTTCTGCACGGAGGGGCATTTTCTGGTAGAGTGCACCTACTTTGGTAGTGCCCACATTCTCCACATTTGAAACAAATAATTGGCCTCCTAGGCCCATTTCCAAAGTTATTCCTCTTTCTAGGGTTGTAATTGTTACCTTGATTAGGTGCAGCCACCGTCACGTTTGGTGGTGGTAGGGGTCCTCCGTGTGTCCAATATGTTGTTGTAGGCATTCCTCTTGATTGACATTCCTGGGCCTCATGACGAGCTTTTGTGCATAGTTGGCAAGTTACACTTAACAGAGGACATTCACTTACTACATGACCTTGCTTGCTGCACATGGTACAGCATAGCCCACTTTTGATGCCACCCCCTTTGAGTTCCTACAACTCCTGTCGAAGCTAAGCCAATTCTTCTGCTCGGGCCTCCTCTTCCTTTTGCAGCTTCAATGCCTCAATCTCCCTTCTCAACTGAGTTACAAAATTCTCCTCCTCTTTGTGGGGCTTATTCCTTTTTAAGCCCTCCAGGTCTTTCCTTAGCTGCATTACTAGATCCTCCATTTCTGTAGAATAGAGTACTTGAGAAGAAATTGCTCCATATTGTTGCCTTATTTGCTCCAGTCATGTAGTTGTGTTGATGAACTCCTCTATGGAGGCTGTTGGCAACACTAATTCCTTTATTTTACATTGTGCAGTTATTGGAAGTGGCTTAGCTAACCATTTATTAATAAAAAAATCATGTGGAGGATCGACAACTTATCCATTAGTGCCTTGGCCCTAGTTACAAACTCTGGAAACTTTTCACTTGGACCCAGTCTCAAGTTTTCTAACTCCTCTATGATGATCTCTGTAGTATTTCCATGCTGGAATTGATTTTTGAATGCATCTTTCATTAAGTCCCAAGTGGTGAAATGGTTCTCAGGAAACTGGCTGAACCATTTATTTGCTAACCCTTCTAATGTGGCACGGAAGAGTATCAAAAGGGCATCCTCTCTTCCCATCAAACCTCTTGTTTTGCATAGTGCTAAAAACCTCCTAATATGCTCATCCGGATCTTCTTGAGCTAAGCCTTTGAAAGAAGGAAATTTTATATTTAATCTTGATAGTAGGGTTTCCAAATCTACCTAACCTACCATGCTCTTTACTGATGAGGTTAACGAGAGTGGACTGGAGGATCTTCTAATAGCCTTCCTTCTTGTAGCTTTGTAGGTGACCCTCAATGTTTGAGACCGGGTTGTGGTCATGAGCTATTCATAGTCCTCTTAGGCTAAGAGAATTAATAAGAAAATTTTCCTCTTAACCCAATGAAGTAGCACTGTAGCACTGTTGGCACTTGAACTCTTCTAGACTCGACACTTTTCTTCTCCTATGCTCAAATCTCCTTGGAGTCCCACCGTGCGTGCCAAATTTTGTTGGGGGGATTCTTGTATAAAAAGGATTTGAGTGTTTGTAAGAGAAACATGAAAGATGGGAAGAAAGATACACACTGGAAGCCTCTGTTGATTGATTGTAAGAAGATGAATACAATGGTAATCCACAATACAATCAAATGCTTCTGTGCAAAATCCCACAGAGTGCTCGATCACAACATACAAAATACCCAAGGGTCTTGTAGTTGTCGGCCTTCTCTTCACCAGACCTCCTCCTTCTCCAAGCATGCCCTTGTGCACACCCTGCACCAAGCTTCCAATAAGGGGAGGGTGGGACACCTTCTGTCAGCATGCACACAACTTCAATGAGGCCTTGGGGTCTTTGGTTGCAAGCTTAGCACTTCTCTCCACACTTCTTAGTCATTCTTCATGCACACCTTGAACTTCACTTCTCCGTGGCGCACACTCTGTGTCTCTTGCACTTCTCTCTTTTGCCTAGCTTAGACTATGCTCACCTTGCTCTGTCCTCCAAGAATAGTCCTTGCCTTCCTTTGAGTCCCCAGTTCACGTACGCTCCTAACTCCTAAAAGTAACTGCTAGAGTATCTTGGGGCCCCTTGATGTCCCAAGAGCGTCTAGCCAACGAATTCTTATTTTTCCTTGTAGTAATTGGATTGGACCATACACTTTTACTTCTGCACACACCGCTTCATATACCGTTGCCTTTAATTCTTCAATGTGTACTTAAACCCACTTAAGGGAGGGTTCACCCGAACCTTCCCAACAATTGGATCCGAACCTTAAGAATACATTGCAATTCTTCTTCACATGGTATATTGGTCACTTATTTGAATTTTGACATTTGTATCAAGAGTGAGGAGTAACATATATGCATGTATGTTTGTATGTATGTATATATCTATGTATGTGTATGTGTATGTATGTATGCATGTATATATGTATATATGTATATATGTATATATGTATATGTGTATATATGTATATATGTATATATGTATATATGTATATATGTATGTATGTATGTATGTATGTATGTATGTATATTTGTTTGTATGTATGTGTGTATGTGTGTGTGCATTTATGTATGTGTGTATGCATATATCTCTCTATATTTTTGTATGTGTATGTGTAGATAGGTGTATGTATCAAAATATGTATGTATGTTTTTATGTATGTCTGTATGTTTGTAAGCATGCATATATGTGTGTACGTTGTTGAAAGGATCTCATCACTCTGATCGGTATTAAAAAAAAATAAAAATTCTCTTCCAAAGCGTTGATCTCTAAACTCTTAAAAATCTCTTTCATATGATTTGTTGATTTGATTAAACTCTCTCTTTGGTACCTGCAGGTAGAAAAATAGTGAAGATGTCCACTGCTTAGAGATATCACCATGTGAACCCTTTATGACCATTTGAACCCTCTATATAAACCCCAAATAAGTATATGCTAACCCTAAGTGCCTAAGCATATGTATGTGTTTAGATGCATGTAACCCTATATGTGTTTTGCAAATCTACATGTGCTTATGTGTTTGTGAGAAAGGCATCCTATGTGATGTATGGTTGTATATGAAAGTATATATGATCATATATAATCCTATGATTTCATGTACAGGTGTAGACTCTAAATGCATCAAAATGTTAGTATCAAGGTATGATTAGAAGATTTTTTTGTTATGCACATGTGTAAGGAGTTGTTTCAATTTGTGAATGTTTGTATGTATGATTATGTGATAATGAATGGGTTATGTAGTGTATCTAGATGGGTAAAGGATGAGTTATGTATATAAGGATATATATGAGGATTAATGTAGTATATGAGGATCTACATCTATATGCCAAAATATATCTTTGGTTAGTATGGATATGTGTAAGTAGAGAATAAACCTTTATGACTAACCATGTGTATGTACCGATAGGAATTAATGTGATCGTGTGAAATCCTATATTAGTGTGAGTGAATATGAATGTATACCTTTACATGTGGATAAAAAAGAGTGAATTTGTGTATGTGTGAATGCCCATGGTTATGGTTATGGTTATTTACTTATGTGGGGTATGAAAAATTATGTCCAATCAAAATGTGTGTGTGTGTTAGTTAAACTGTGTAATGTGTAGCATATGTGCAATTGTGTGAGTTAAAATATTATATGTGCATGCATATATGAGCATTTCTCTTTGGGTACACATGCATATATGTGTGTGCATATATGAGAGTTTCTCTACGGATACATATATGTCTATATATGTTAGTGAATTTAAATAATAAACGATAAAGAAAAAAATAATTTAAAAGAAAAAGAAAAAAAGAATACGTATGTATGTATCTATTTATAGATATGTATGCATAAAGTATGTAATTTAATAAAATGACGTGTGTATTCCTACTAAAAGGAAGTTTGTGCACGCGTATGCGTAAAATTATATATATATATATAGAGAGAGAGGTGTGTGATAGATATGTATGTATTGATTTTTGTAATGCCTTTTTATACGTCCTAGATCGAGAGAGGAGAGAGAGAGCTCATAGAGAGAGAGAGAAAAAGTTCTTTTGTTTATCGTGTATCGTATTATACGTCATAGATCGAGAGAGGAGAGAGAGATCATAGAGAGAGAGAGAGAGAGAGAAAAATTTCTTTTGTTTATCGTGTATCGTAGAGAAAGAAGAAGAGAGAAAGGGAGAGAGTGAGAAAAAGATTGTTCCATATCTCTTTTCTTTGCTCCCGCTCTCTTCGACAAAGTTTAATGTTGCATTGCTAGGAGATGATCACATACACAGTGAGAGAGAGAGATACAAATGACGTCTGACTCCTCTTCTAGATAGCATCACACACTGGCAATCCACCTGCCTGCATAGGGCCACATTAGCCTTCGTATGAATCTATGTGAAACACTCGTTAAGGCAGCACCTCTGTACACAATTGAGCTCGGCATCATAGAAAGGGAAGATGGTTTCATGCTCGACTTCTTCAACATGGACTCTATTTAAGAATGACTTAAGGAGCTTGGAGGCAACAAAGAGCATGAAAACGGATGCAAAGCAGATGTGTAGAGAAAAAGAGGCCGACACACACACACACACACATATATATATATATATATATATATATATATATATATATATATATATATATATATATATATATATATATATATAGAGAGAGAGAGAGAGAAGCCATTTTTTGCTACTGTAATTCATCTCCTCTGGCAATTGTGCTTAGGAATCGTCTTCTCCCTTTTTGGTTGTTGCACGAGATGGATGCACGGACGCATACAAGCATTGGTAGAGAGCGACAAACAACATTAGAGAGAGAGAGAGAGAATAGGTCCTTGGGCTACTGTAGGAGGCCGATGTCAATGATCCATATAGGCGATGGAGAGAGAGAGAGAGAGGGAGAGAAGGAGTTCTCTAATTATTTCTAGATGTGCACGATTGAGAGAGACCTAGAAAACGATAGAGAGAGAGAAATAGAGAGATAAATTTGGAGGCTCATGCAAAGAGATCACACGCTGATAGGCATCTACATAGAGAGAGACAGAGAGAGAGAGAGAGAAGTTCGACACTCTCTGTTGACTTCTGACAAAGCATTAACGTGTGTGAAAACAGGAAGTAGGAGGTAGGCAAAGAAATATTAGAGCATAGAACGTGTCTCGGTTGTGTAGCTTAGAGGATCTTTCTCATGTTAGACCTACTCAGTTTTGATGTTTGTTGCAAGGCATATTTGAGCAGGTCACATAAATGTTTCTCTTTCACACACACGATCCATCTACAAGTCTACAATTTTTCCATCAGGGTATTAGACTGGAAGTTTTTTTTTTTATATAAAGGAAGTTCGGCCTTAGCCTAATCTCCCGGACTTTAATTATATTAAAGAGAAAAAGTTAC
Source organism: Ceratopteris richardii (assembly GCA_020310875.1). Taxonomy (NCBI): domain Eukaryota; kingdom Viridiplantae; phylum Streptophyta; class Polypodiopsida; order Polypodiales; family Pteridaceae; genus Ceratopteris; species Ceratopteris richardii. The sequence continues at coordinate 72,231,793 of CM035421.1, read as the reverse complement.
AAGTGAACGGGACTAGCGCCCATGGGACCCCCCGAATCCCACAACGCAGGGGAGGAGTCTAGCAAGCTACAAGGCATTACAAATGAGGTGGATAACATTACCATCACCCTCATGTGGGACCCATTTGGGTTTCAACTTGTTGTTTTCCAGGAGATAAATACAGTGATGTCTAAACGGTGGTGAACTCTTGACTCGGGAGATTCTTTTACCAAGAAGAAACAAGGATTTCTCGATCGACCATTCCTTAGGAGTTTGGTCGAAATTGACGGCACAACGCTCTCTCCAAATCTTCCAGAGAGCCTCGCCTCTGATGGCATTCCATAGCCTCGACGAGCAACCAATCGCCTCACCCAACATCACTTGTTGCCAGTTGATTTGACTCGTAATTCTCAAAACTCGGGACACGTGATGCCAGACAACCCGGGACTTGGGGCAGTCAAAGAACAGGTGGGCTAAATCTTCGATGCACCGATGACAACGCTTGCACCATGGCGGCACACCACAGATTTTGTTAGCCCTTGCATTGGTCCAGATTCCTTTATGCAAGATCTGCCACATGAGAACGGACTTTTTGACCTCAATTAGGGGGTGCCAAAGAGACATGAATTTTAGCTCCCACCGCATTTTGGTCCAGGCAAGGCACCATCTCTTGTTAAGGGTGTGGTGAACATCCACTTCCCCTTTGAAGTTCGGGATTCTGGACAGTTTCTTACCATTGCTCCATTTGAGGCCCTCCGAGCAAGGAGGATCCTGACCGCAGAGAAGGCGGGTAGTAGAGCGGTCCCAGGCTAAACACCTGCTTTGAAGAAGAGTCCATTCCTCAAAGGTAATGCTAAGCCTCGGGTCCAAATCTTCGAACCTAATCCACTGGCGGGTCTCTTGTTTCCAGAGCTGTTTCCACTCTTTGAACCCCTTGTTCCATAACCGCCTTGCAGTTTGAAGGTTCCAAGAATCCACTCCCCGAATGCCACTGATCGGGAACCAGATAGAGTCATTTTGTCTTATGCCAGCTGCCCACTTCCAATCATCACTGATTCTGATGAACTGTTTGGCCTTGTTCCAATTCTTCCATAAGGAACACACGAGGCTAGAGCCTTTAGGGCAGACTGGGTGGGGGGAGAACAAAAGAGTGAGAATCCCTATGTCCTTCCAACCAGGGAGGCCGACAAAGGTAAAGTCTTCCGTGTTTCTGAAGATCAATTTAGCCCAAGAGGACTCCCTATTGCTCCAGGCCTTGATAAGCCATTTAGCCGCCTGTTTGTCAGCTAATCCAGCAATATCCAAAATACCCAAGCCCCCTGAGTCTTTAGGGCTAATGCAAGTTTCCCATTTGATTTTGGGAACCCCCCTTCTGTTTGGGTCCCCAGTCCAAAGGAAGTTCCTGCAGATTCTTTCTACTTTGGCCAAGTCTTTCTCCTTAGGTCTCCAACACGAGATAAAGTAAATAATTGTAGATAACATAAAGGTGTTAATAACCATGGCACGCCCTGCCAGGTTGACTTGCATACCTTTCCATTGATTCAGCTTGCTATCCAACTTGGATAGCACCCAGTTCCATCGTTGTTCCATTGAGATATTGAAACCCATCGGAATGCCGAGGAGACGGAAGACTTGACCGCTAGGGATAACTTGACACCCCCGATCCACCAACAATTGCGGAGTAGGCCCGCTGATCGCTCTAAAAGCAGTTTTAGCATGGTTGATTTTTGAGCCTGATGCCATACAAAAGGTGTGGAGGCACCACCAAAACATCTCAATGCTATTTATATCGTTATGCACAAAGGCATTCATGTCATCAGCAAAAAGTCTCACAACCATTTGGCCGTGATTTCGAGGTAAGGAGAGACCCTTGAGATTGCCGGCGTCCATGTGATGCTTTAATAGGCAGCTGAGTCCATTTGAGGCGATAGCGAATAGTAGAGGAGCCAGAGGGCAGCCTTGCCTAATTGATCTTTTTAAACGAATGGGCTCAGAGAGCTTACCGTTGATGTTTATTCTGGTTGAAGCATTTCCAAGAAGCGTGGAAACCATCTTCGTAAACTTTTGGCTGCATCCAAGGTCTTTCAATGATTGAAGAATAAAGTCCCATTCCAATCTGTCATACGCTTTGTCGAAGTCGATCTTAATAAAAACTAGATCTTGAGCAGACTCCTCAGCAAAAGCGAGGCCTTCCCAAATATCAATAATTGCTTCAAGTATAGATCTACCTTTGACAAAACCTTTCTGGTCCTCGCACAGCCAAGACTTTAAATGACAGGAGATTCTGTTGGCGATAACTTTTGCAATTATCTTGTATCCAGTTTGGAGCATGGTAATCGGGCGCCAGTTTTCAATTTTGTTCTTATCTCCCCGTTTGTGGATTAACTTGATGACGCCATTATTCAGGCACTCAGGGAGGGCACCAAAGGAGAGAGCCTCTTGCCACACGAGGCGCAGGGGGTGGCCACCTGAAGTTTGAAGGACTTAAAGAACTCATTGGTAAGGCCATCAGGACCCGGACTTTTCCCATTGGGAAGGGCATCAATAACCTCGATAATTTCATTCTCTGAGATGTTAGCATCCAGAAGAGCAATCAAGTTCTGTGGGATTCTGGTTTGAGCAACCCTTGAGATGGTTGCCATGGAGTCGCGTCTGTGGGGGGAAAGAGGAGTCGAGACCCCGAGAAGGTTAGTAAAATGTTCGACGATGATAGTTCTATTCTCCATTTCAGTGCGACATTCAGTTCCATTGTTATCGACCATTAGGGGGATGGAATCCCTAGCTTGTTTCCTTTTGAGGATGTTACACATCTCTTTCGTTGGTTTGTCCGCCTTCCCTGCCCACCACTCTTTGAAGAAAATTTGGAGATTTTTCCTTTGGACCTCCTCCTCTAATCTTAGCCTACCCCTGATTTTCAACAGACCCTGTTGGCAATGTAGCTTACCTTTGTTCACCTCTTCTTCAAGCCGTGAGAGCCTCCGGTACACCATTTCTCTTCTTTTCTTTCGAATTCCTCTTATAGCCTTTTGAGTCCTGATTAGAATTTTACGAGTCCTTTCTACCGCGTTTCTCCAGCACTTAGCCGGTTCATTACCGTAAGCAAAGGCTTCCGTCCACACCTCAGAAATTTCCTGGTGGACCGAGGGGAGGGAAAATGATGTCTGACAAGCCTGAAACCAAGGAGCTTTCTGGAGCATGGGAATTGGTTTGAAGGATAGCGTAATCGGATAGTGGTCTGAGATAGTGAGGTCCATGTGTTGAGAAATCGAAGGAAAACCCCACTGAAGGATGGTGTTCTGGTCGATGTAGCATCTATCAAGCCTTGCTTTCCTCAAAGAGTCCCCCGACTGGAGATTAGACCAGGAGAAACCCTGGTTGTCTTTCACTTCGACCAGGTCGAGATGGAGCTTGATTTTATCCCAAATCTCCTTCTCCTGACCGTCAATAATTTTCCCCTTGTTATTCCATCGGTCTTCAGGAGATTCAACCATGTTGAAGTCCCCACAAATCAGAACATTGTGTGAAAGGGAGTCAAGTGAAGCCCAAGTATCCATTCTGTCTGTTTCCCCATTAGGGGCATAAATTGAGACCACAGTGAACTGGAAAGGAGACCCGAAAGAGGCAGCAATCCAACGATGATTCCGACCTTCAAAAGTCGAGGTCACCTTGTTAGACAAGGCGTGACTAATACCGATAGAAGCACCCCCTGTCCCTCTAGGGTGAGAAGTGGAGAACCAAAGGTGGTTCGGAGAAATGCATTTAAGCCGTTTTTGTAGATCCTCACCGTCAATTTTAACCTCTTGTAAGCAAATAAAGTCAGGGGCGAAGCACATGTCTTTGAACCACTGGCCAAGAATCGAAGCTCTTGACGGGTCAGACAGACCCCTAACGTTTAGAGATGTGAATTTCATTAATGATGGTTGCCCTCTTTGAGGGGAGGGACCCGATCTTTTTTCTTCTTGTGGTCTTCTTTTTTCTTCCCTACTTCTTGACTTAGGATCCTACTCTTGAGGGGGCTCTTCCAAGGCATGCCGGAAGGTTGTTTACCTTTAAGTTTGGACTTTTTTTGCGGTAGTCTTGGAAAGCATACCGGGAGGGTAGGGCCAAGAGCGGAGCTTTCGCTGTCTGGGTTGTCTTCATTGCTGGTAGTAAAGCCTTCCTCTTTACTCGTGGTGTAGCCTTCTAGGTTATCTTCTTTGCTGGTAGAGCACCCAAGTGAATTGTCAGTGGGGTCTTCTTCCAAGAGGTTGTCCCCTGGGAAATCGAGTTCATTAATCTCTTTTTCTAGGTTACAGTATATGTTATTCGAGGGGGCAGCTGTCGTAGCATTCCTTGCTTTTGATCTTCGAGGGCTAATTTTCCTCTTGTGTCTCACTTCAGTGAAACCTTCTGAATCCGTCTCAGCAACGCGAGTTCCCTCTTCTTCCGCCATTGGATGGGGATGACCCCGAGTGTCGTTTTGGGGGGTAGGATCTAGGGTCTCATCTGGTCTAAGCTTGTTTTTATTGGTACTTTTCTTCAGTGGACAGTCTTTGATCCTGTGACCTTGAAGCCCGCACCGGAAGCATGCGTTTGGCAGATTCTTGTAAGTAACCTCTTGTGTCCAGGTCATACCATCTCCATAGTTTATGGAGATCTTCGAAGGAAGGACCTGGTTCAGGTCTGTTTCAACGCAGATCTGAGGATGCCATCTAGCATTGAAAGAGTGTTGAGCTCCATCGTAGATCAACCCCCCAACATCTTGTCTTGCGGCCATCGGGCGACCGATCGGTGAGACGATTTCACGAAGAAATCCATACATGAAGAAAGGCAGATTGGGGAGCTCCACCCATAGCGGGTAACGAAGAGGCTTTGATCTGTTCGGGACAAAGTCTGGGGTCCACTTAAAAAGGCAAAGGGTGGACCGGCCCACTTGCCAGGAGCCGGCTTGCAGGGCTTGGAAAGCCATCTCTTCGTTCTCAAAAATAAGAAGCAGGTGATTCGCCGGCAGGAATTGACATTTGGACACAATTAGGCCTCGTGGGAACCACTCCTTACGAAGCCAAGTTCTCACACTATCAAGAGATGGCCTGGGGCCAAACATTTGACCGATCAGGCAAGTTTTCTTCAGTTCTTCCAGCTTTGCCGCCACCGACTCTTTGCATAAAGAGACCTCTGGGGGCGCGACGTCCACTGGGACAGATTCCAACTCAAGGGGGGACGCGGCCAGAAGGGGAGCCACACATTCCATGACCAAAGCCTGGACCGAAATAATCTCGATCGTTCCACTTGCTTGGACGTGAGGGACGCAACGCTAAAAATTCTTTTTCTTTTGGAAACCCGCTTAAAAGCAACGTCTTTCATTTTTTTTTCTTTTTCTCTTCTCTTTTTTTTTTCTTTTTTTTTTCCTTTTTTTTTTTTCTAAAAAATGCCTTCACTAAACAAAAGCCCCAAGGAGGCGACAGAGGATTCGGGAAGCCATGGAAGAACAAACTTACCTGCTGCCGGAGTTCGCTTAGGTAAGACCCCACCCCTCCATTTTCTTTTAAATAGAGTTGATACTGTAAAGTAGAGCTTATAGAGGTAAGCGTGGCCCCCAGGAAGCGGAAAAACTAAGGCATCGCGATGGCCTTTTTTTTTTTTAAATAAAAAAAAAGAGCAGTCCCCTGATCACTGTCGCGATGAGACCAGAAGAAAGCGGGAGTCCGCGATGATGCGCCCTCGGGAATGAACGCGAGCGGCTACACAACTTTAAAATTCGCGAAGGTCTCAAATGGAGGCGCACCAACTCAGCATCGCGCGACACGGCTAGAAACACGAGGGGTCGCTTGCCAACTCAGCATCAAGCAACGCGAAGGATCGCGATGGCGTATCCTCGGGAGATGTGCCACACGTGAGCGATCGCTTGCCCCGATGCGAAGCACGAAGACGATGGGCTTGAGCCACACCGTCGCGATGGGCTACAAGCCACACCGTCGCGCTGAAGAGAGCAGAGGACGGACAGACGCAAACTGGAATAACAACAGGATTTGGTTGTCGACGACGATGCCTCAGTAAGAGGCGGTTGGCGCAGTCGAGCGATGCACACAGTTGCACGACAAAGTTCTCTGATATCCGTCAGTTGCTTCACACAGTCGAGCGCACTTCGTGAGGATCGCCACTTCCGTTCATCTCCTTTTCCTCGTTATTGTGGAGTCTCCGTCCTATTAGACTGGAAGTTTAAGCATCATTTTGTGAGAGTATTTATCATCGTTGTCTACATTCAAGGACATACATGATTTTCGGAGTACGGAAGCCATTATTCTACCATGCTGGGCTCCATCATCTGAAATAGATTTTAATGCGGCACAACACCCTCACTCATGGCTAAAATGAAGCTGAAAATGAATCTCTTAGGAGTCAAAAGTAACTCCATGCATGAAAGGCCATAGCACATGTTCCCGCTGTTCAGGTGATCGCAATCCGAGTGGATCAGGTCCGGTCATGGCACACGGAGTGTAAAAAGTTAGTGAGTGTTGGAAGGTTTTTGTGATCAAAATGTGAATGGGAAGATGAAGTAGGGTATGGAGAGGAGAGATGTCATGATTTGATTATGGGAAGGGGAACATATGAATGCAAGATAAACCCATGAACATGAATGATGTGGAAAAAAGAAAACAACTCATATAAATTAATTTTGAAAGGAAGAAGGGTCCAAAAAAATGGAGCTTCTTATATACTTTCAAAATTTAATTCATATGCATGGGCTCTTTTCGATGGTATGTATGCATGATGAGAAAAAAACGAAAACCACACACATGAATCGATTTTAAAAGGAAGATAAACAATCAGTCTCAACTTTCATATTTGCACCTATGAAATATTCTTTGTCTTTTTTCAAAGCTTTCACCATATCGTAGAGTTCTCCTTTGATCTCTGGACATTTTGGTTGTGTTTCATGTAAAATTTTAGCACCAAACCTAATTTCATATCTATTCCCTCCACTATCATCTTGACTTATGACCCAACCTATACCAATAAGACTAGTATCAACAGTCAATATAATAGGTTTGTTAATAGAATAGTCTACATGCTTAAGGATGGGAGCCTCAAGCAATAATTTCTTCAATTTACGCATAGCTTGTGTGTGTTTGTCATTCCAAATAAATTTTTGTTTCTTCATCGACAAGTCATAGAGACAATCGGAAACATGAGCAAAGTGTGGGATCCAAATAACATAAAACATGCAAGCACCAAGAAATCTGCGTACCTCAGTCTCATTGTTACATGTTTCAAAAATCTTGCTCATGGCAACAACTTTTTGTGGGTATGTATTTTGACCATAATGACCACAAAAAATGTCCAACAATAAGAACCTTTTTGACACCAGAAATAGATTTCTCTATGGAAAATGGGAGACCTACCCTTTCAAGTCATTGAAATATTCATTCCCAATCAGAGATATGGTCAAGAACAAATTTAGGACATCTAGATGAATCTAAACTAATGTGCTTTACATGTTCCTCACTCCCTTTAGTTGGAATATCATCAATGAATGGCATGGTTATATGAGGGATAAAATCATGTAAGACCATATTCATATCACTCATCATATGAGCCACAAAAGTAGTTTCTCTTTGAGGTGAAGTACACATTCACACTAAACCGAAAGGAGTTTTTATTGTGGTTATGTCATGACTATCAATTGCTAATTGGAATTGATCATACCCAAAATATAAATCACCCATTGAATAGATAGAATGTCCTAAAAATGATTCAACAAACGGATCTACAATGGGTCTTGTTCCTACATTTCTTATAATGACTTTATTGACAGGTTGAATATCTTGAATAAAACGTAGTTTCCCATTCTTTTAAGGCATAGTGAACCATCTATTTGAGTAAGGTGCAAAAGATGGCTCTAAAATTCTCATGTTTATCTTCTCCTTTAGTTTCATTAGCTCAAGTAAGTGAGCCTTTCAAACTGGTATAGGGCAAAGATTCCATGTAATATGTGGAATAGTAAAGATTATAATGGGTGGAATTAGCTTAGGATCTATGCAACCAATCTCATGAGGATACATAGTAGAGGCTTTTCCATGACTACATATGAATTTCTTAAATTTATCTCTCTTTGTTGGAAAACAAAAGTCATCAGCTCCACCAATTTTCACATGTTTGATTGTCTCATTCGTGAATGTATGTCCTATGTTTTTCTCACCCAAAAGAATTAGATCATTTTCCACATCAATAAATTTTTCATTACTTCCTTGGGGTAATGGTTGAGCTATGGGTTTGATTTTTTTGTCTATAGTTTTTTGCTTGTTTCAACTAAGGCATCATGTGTTTGTTTAGATTTTGAACACTTGTCAACATTGAGAGCATACTCTTGGATTAGAGCATACTCATCAAGGGAAGAAAGAAGAATAATATGGGAATAAGAATTTTGATGAAGACATAACTCCAACTCCTTGAGAGTAGAGAAACAATGAGATGTCTCAATCACATGCTCAATGTTCTCATCATGTTCCATGATTTTATTGGTTTTTTTTTTGTTTTTTGGATAAAAGACTTGGACAATTGACTCTTATGGAGAAAATCTAATCTAGAATGTGGAAAACAAAGTGATAACCTATTGTACAAGTTGGCTGGTTGTGATATGTCAAACCAATGTCCACTGTTATCATGCTCAACAATGGGCTCTATCCAAAATTTTGATCATAAGTAGCTATTCTAGGATGCTTCACTCCTACCTTCATGACTTGATGTGATTGCATTCCATCCTTAGAATTAAGTCTAGCATAGGTAGACCCATCATCCATGGCTTTAGTTTGAATACCACTCTCACAAATAAAGGGTTGACCTCAAAGAACTTCATAGGAGCAATTATCTTGAATAAAGAAGTAAAATTCTTCTCTAATTTGTCCTATGGATATGGGCACACTAGCACAAGCTCCATACAAGGTACCTACACCATTATCTGCCGTTCTCATACACTTTCGAGTCATGTAGATGCTCGGATGATGGATCAAGTCATCCACCAAAATTGATCGGCACACGTAGGGTGTTTGAGGAAACTCACGTGGTTTAATTGTACTTGAAGGATAGGGAAAACAGAGATCAAACAATTCTGTTTACTTTAGGTATGAAAGAAGTAATAAATATCTTAAAATAAGTAATAAGGAATGCCTAACAACCAATGCATCTAAGGACCATATGGTTGAGCTGCTCTATATCTATCAATAGCATCTTGATAGGATGGTAAAATCAATGATTCTTCGGTTATCTATTCTTTAATTACCTCTTGTACTTTGGTTTCAGTTGGCTTCAGATGAGTACCTCTATTTAGAGGTGGCCGAAATAAATTTTCACTGCTCTGTGGTTCAGGAGATGCAATGGAAAATAAAGTTAAAAACTTTGTTAAACAATGATCATAAGTTATGGAAATTATTGATTCTCTAGTAATCTGATCTTTAATGAATTCTTCTACCTCTTCAAATCTAGTTTCAATACTTTCAATCTCAACTAAATGCTCAGTGGACATAGGAAATGGAGATCAATGGAAAATAGTAAATGAATTAATAAATGTGTTAAGAATAGGAAATGGAGATCAATGGAAAATAGTAAATGAATTAATAAATGTGTTAAGAATAGGTTTTAACAAGAATACTGCTAATGCTAAATCTTTCTAGATGATAAATTTAACTAAGAAATTATGATGAATTCTAATGAAGCCTATACAAAGATAATGATGTATCTAGATAAAAAATAAGCTTCAATGGGTTTTTGTAAAATAGATGGATCTCTGAATCATGTAACTCTCGAATTCTTCACTCTTTGGCAATGCTCTTTAGACACTTCTTCTCTTCAATGTGTGCAAGAAAACATTAAGAATAAGTAAAGTTACAAGAAATCATTAAGAACATAAATAAAACTTACCATACATAATTCACATGTACATATAACATCCTCATTCACATGCTTATGTTCATGCATATATTAAATCATTTATATGCAATCTAATGCATACTTATGCTAATAGATTCCCATGCTAACTTGTTAACACATATTAGCTTCCTTTCTCCATATTCATTCTCATTTATGTCCATGGCATATTAATCATGCTCACACTAATACACATGTTCATATACACTAATATGTATATTCTCTAATTTGCACATGCATTCATTCTCATGCTCATACATATGCTATCACGGTCATTCATTCTTATGCATTTATCATCATGCAATAATTGTACATAAGCAAACATTATACTTCTATCCATATACATGCATTCTCACATGTGCTAACATAAACTCATTCATATGCACATGCTAACATATGTTTCTCATAAATTCTCATGACATACTTTCACTTATGCATCATATCATATCATAAATATGCACACATCAATTATAAAAATATGCATACATATTAATTCATAATCATATGTACTTCTCTACTTCAAATATCATCACAAACATACATCTAAAATACTTAAACAATCACACTCTTCATACTAACATAGTCACATACTTATGCTATCCTACAAGCATATATGCATTCATGTGTTCATACATCTATGCACATACGTTACACACATACAATTATATATATATATATATATATATATATATATATATATATATATATATATATATATATATATATATATATATATATATATATATATATATATATATCCACTAGCAAGTTATCATGCATAAAAATGCATACATTAACACTTATGCTCATCCATTCACTTACATACATATATGCACTTTCATATGCAAACACACATCACAACCATTTGTATCCTAACATCTTTTTTAGAAAGTCACTAACTCGTATATGTATCAATCATACTTATTCATTCATCCATTCATGCCCATGTATACTAGCCATGCATACACTTCCATACATATGCTCATACATACTCACATGCACATGCATCTTAAAACATACAATCATATGCACATGTTAACATGCACTCACATGCACATGTTTCTACTACACAATCACATGCATTTATATGCTCACATACATGCTCATGTACTTCACATTATGTAAACATTCATATGAGCATGTACTTCACATTATGTAAACATTCATATGCAAGCCCTCTTAGTTTCCTATGCTTAGAACTAAGTATTCTTTATAATTATTTTTCTAATTATACCATAACAATATCTAAAATAACTCATTAGACTCAATTCTATCTAATTAAAACAATGCAATAATATAACTAATTAGATTTAATTATTTCTTTTATAAAAGGAAGTTCGGACTTGGCCTATTCTCCCATACTTTAATTAAAAAAAAAGAAGAAAAGTTACAAGTCAATGGGACTAGTACCCATGGGACCCCCCCAATCCCACAATGCAAGGGAGGAGTACGGCAAGCTAAAGGGAATTACGAATGAGGCGGACAAATCTATCATCTCCCTCATGTGAGACCCATTTGGGTTTCAAATTGAGTACTAGATATCTAATTGGATTTAATTGTATCTCTCTCTTTCTCTTTCTCTCTCTCTCTTTGCACATTAGCCAATCGTAAGGGAGAAAAGAGAATCTCTTTCACTTTCTCTCTCTCCAACTCTAACTCTCTCTTTGTCTACTCTCCTGCACGCGCATCAGTAGCCAGGGAACAGCTATTCATAAACTCTATCTCCTTGATGTTGACGACCGTGATATCAACAATCACTAAACTCAGACCATGGCCAAGAGAGCCGCCTACTGTCAGTGGGGAAAAGAGCACTAAATTTCTCACTCTTTCTCTCTCTTTGCCAGCTCGTCTGTGCTAAATCATTGCGCTTGTTGTGTGCATGCATTTTCAGAAGCCTAGAAGGGTGGGGTATGAATCCTCTCTTCCTCTCTCACTAAAAAACTCTTTTTTTGCGCCACTCTCTCTCACTCTCCTCTCTCTCTTTCTGCCAGCTCGTCTACGCGCAACCATCCGACAGACCACTGCCAGAGGAAAAAAACAAGTAATGTTTTATTTTCCTTTTCCTCTAACTCTCTCTCTCCGCGCCATCGCGCGGCCATTGTGCACGCCAATAGCTTCCTTTTGCTCTGAGATGTGCCATCAGAGGTAGTAGCCGCCACCAGTCGGTGTCTCTATCTATTGGACGATCTTCAGGCCCCATCTCTAAGTGCTTGTGCGACGTGGTTCTTTCTTTCATACGAGCAATAGCGATAGTCTATCTTGTGTGTTCAGTGCTCTCATATGAACAACAATGGTCAATTTTCTCATACTAATGCACACAAGGGGAAGATAAAAGAAACACGAGAAGAAGACAATGGAAGAGGAGATGAATACCTGCAAAAAAACATTAAGAGAGAAACTAGCACAACACACACACACACACACACACACACACATATATATATATATATATATATATATATATATATATATATATATATATATATATATATATATATATATATAAAAGTCCTAAGCTTACCACTCCTTTTAGGTTTTGCTTTCTCCCTCATCCACACTTTTGCCCACACTTTTATCTTTCTTTTCTCTCACAACCACATTTTAATACCCTTACTCACACACTATCCTTTCTTCCATTCACTTTATTAACTTTAATTGCACATCTTTTATGAACCACTCTTTACACACACACACTCTCATTCACCTCAACTTTAACTATTCACTTTACTCCACTTTAATTACACATTCACTAAACACCATTCTTTAACTACTTTCTCACACACACCACTAACTATTTATCCATTTTAATCATTATTTTAATTTAATTGTTCTTAATTTTAATATTTTATTAATATAATTAATTGAATCTTACATTAAGGGTTTAATTTAATTAATTACCTTGATGTTCACATATACAAACACTTTGAAAATAGCTAATTAAATCATAATTTAATTTAGTTTAAATATATATGTAATTTATAAATTAATTTAGTTAATTATAATTATTTATTTATTAAATCAAATGCTTTTCCCTAATAAAGTAATGTAAAAATTCACACACACTCAACCCTACATACTTTGGAACCCTTTGGAACCCATATAATTATCTACCTAGCATTACCATTCTTACATAGATACACATAAATATGTAACCCTAAAGTTTTATACCCATGCCCATGCTTAAAATGGGTTCAAACACGTATCTAAATATGCAGTTGGGGTAAACCCTAATGTGAGCACATGTAATCTCCATCAATTTGTACCTGCAAACACTTCCAGAGTGATTAGTTCCAAGCAAAACAGTTGATCGACAGTGTTATAGAAGGGTTAGAGTTCACCAACAAAAATGTTTTAATTTTCTTGGATGTCACCTGGAAGGTGGAAAACTTCCCAACATCCACCCCACCAAACCTTCACATCGTCCCGATGGGCCAACTTGCAGATCAAGGGAAACAACATATTGATGATCATCCTGAAAGTCAACCATATCACAACATCCATTCTTTTATAAATAAATTTAATCTTATCAAATATTTTAATCTTTTATGTGACATGCTAATGAAGTCTCATTTAGGTCCAATCTGGTAATGAAACATATCAAATCATAAATTTAACTATCAACCGATTCAGTCAACAAAACATTAATCTAAATTTCATCCATTTATAAACTTTGCAAAGATCAGTATGAAATAGAATTCGTCTTTCATTCACTCAAATGCAGGTTCTTCATATACATGCACTCACATATGAGCAATCAAACATGCCAAAGAAATCAACTAAATCTACTCATACAGACATCCCTCTTGCTTGCTTAATTTTATGTACTGGCTGTGTTTTGCATAACTAGATTTCTTCATCTTCGGCTTTCATACAAGTATGCGGTCAAAGATTCATGTAGATAATGATTGTAAATACCCTTTTGGGATAGAAGAAGGCATAACTTTCGTGCATCATATATATATATATATATATATATATATATATATATATATATATATATATATATATATATATATATATATATATATATATATATATATATATATATATATATATATATATATATATATATTCTTTTCTTTTCTCTTTCTATTTTTCTATTTTTTTATATTCGAAAATTTTTTGTTTTGAAGGGGAAAGGCTTAACCCCTTATTCCGAGCTCAGGTTCTAGATGCATGTGTAAGAAAGACCTAGGATTTCACGGAAAAGGATCATGCATCTATATGTATGCAATTACTTCCATTATTTGCAATGAACTACAAATCCATCTATCCATAACCAATCCCCACTCAATCTATAAACTTACAAACATTGATCATACTTGCATTCCTATTGTGATTAAATAGATTCCTTTCATAATTTAATAAGCCGAATGAGTATATTTAATATGAATGCAAGTGATATGCATAGATCAAAACATAAAAGTTTAAACATAGAGAAATAGAACATGATAATTAGCTGCATCATCTATCTTCTGATCTTCAACTTTATCATAAATTTATCATGAAAAACTATAATTTGATCATCTTCAAAGTCCTGCTAAAAATCATCAACTTCACAAGTAAAATTAGATTCATAAACATACATTTATCTTCATCCTGCAAAAGAAAACCACATTAAGAGAAAAATAAATTAGCGTAATTAAAAATTCATTCATTCTCTTCATGTTTCATCATTGGTATCAGCTCATCATGGATCTTCTTCAATTTTTTCCTTTAAAGATGTAGAAGTTTTTGATGAATCGTTCATATTTTGTTCAATTTGTGTGATAATATCTTTGATCATTTGTTTTTCCAGTGCTTCAAGTTTTTGTTCATTAATTTTATTCTCATCCTCACCAGTTCTTGTTTGATATTCTCATACACACTTTGACTTTTCTCTCGAGTTTTCATATCATAGCTCAATTGAGCTTTCAAATTTTTAACCTTTGTTTGATCAAATAATTTATCATTTTCTAGAAACTTTGGATTACATGGCACATAGTATTCATCATGTTTTTGTTTCAACTGTATTGACTTTTCATATTCTTGCTCATCTTCATCCACTTTTTCTTGTAATATTTAGTCAACTTTTTTTTAATCCAATTTTATTTAATCATGTTTCTTTGCTTCAAAACATTTAAGTTGATTCTCAATTTGTATCATAGTTTCTTGTTCAGAAGATCTCCCATCACGATATCTCTTTGGACTCCATCTTATAAATGATCTTGGCTTAGAGTTCCCTTTATCAAAATATTCTTTAATGCCACCTCTTCCTAAGTTCAAGTGCAATGGTAAATGGACTTCGTGATCAATCATCTCTTTTAACATTTTACATAATGTTTTATTATCTTCAAAAAAACCATCTAAGTTATGAGTAAGAGACAATACATTTTCAATTTGGGATTGGATAAATATGTTCATCTCATTAAGTTGCTAATCATATTCTAAGAATTTCTTTTCAATCAATGCTTTCACACTAGAATCAATGTCTTGTGTGGAGTGTTTTGACAATCCATTTCTACCCATTATTTAGTTTGTTCAACTTTGTGAAGAAGACAAGAATGCATTAAACCCAGATCTTATCATCCACTTCTTGAAGATCTTAAGCCTATAGGATAGAGATGATGTAGAACATAGAACTCAGGAACTTGGGAAAAGATACGAATCGATAGATGAGTGGAAAACTGTTAAACGTGAAGTAGAGGATGTTGCTCAAATGAGACAACATCAATCTATACTATATGAAAAACCAATTTTTGCTCGGGCGTGAGACTTACCTATAGCAGGACTTTGTAACATACTACCACGTACAACTGCAGCTATAGTAAATGTTGCAACTGCTCCTAAAACTCCAATTGAATTCTAGCTCGACATCTTATACAAGCAAATGGAGAATGGGATGAACATGCAAGCATCTCTTTCTAAAGCGGTTGCACATTTAAATAACAAAGTCTTTTCCATGAGCTTGCATGAGCCTGAGGCCATTAGTAGTGAATTGGGACAACCAAATATGGCTCCATCAATGCAGCCTATAATTCCTCAATTCACTCCTTCTCAGCTAGTTTATCAACCTGCTCCTCCTGGTGAGTCTGCTACCCAGTCAGCTTTTGCAAGAAATACTAAAAATTGAGGAACTAGTAGTAAACGACATGTTCGGTGTGACATTTAAGACCATGCTATGTATGCATGCGATGAACTAAAACAAGCTAAAGATAATCAGCTTGTAGTAGAAGTTTATAGAAAAATATGTGATTTTCAAACGTGACTTTGTTTGGTTGTTAATAAGGGCAAAGGAGGTATGAAAAAATTATATGAAAAATTTAAGTATCTTGAATGCATATGCGAGTACTTTGGCAACCAGATTAGAGCCATTAGAAGAAGGGGCTTAGTCAACTACAAGTGAAGTCCAATTCGAAATGACTTTCTGGGCAGGAGGAACCCCACAATGGCGATGAGGATTCATGTTTTGCTTCCGCTCTCATTGATTCAGAGATAAACATAATATCAAAGAAATGTTTTGATAAATTTAGATAGCCCATTGATAAAGACCATGCTTGGAGAATGAGAACAGCTGACAATGGGTCAAGAATCTTGTTAGGGCATGTGCTCATGTACCTATTATGATAGAAGATGTCCGAGAGGAGTTTCATTTCTTTGTGGGGGATAACTGCTAATATGAAGTGATACTCTGGCAATTATTTATAGCAGAGATGAGGATGGAAACAAAAGATATGAATGATGAGTCAACATATGCAAGAATTCATTCTATATCTGCAATGGATTCCTTGCAAGTAATGATAGTCTGTCCGAATCATTCAAGAAATAGGAAGAAACCACAAAGAAATCCCATTGACTCTTGCAATCATGTGTGTGAAAATCTGCCACCTGTAAGAGAATTTGGGGCCTATTATGACCGAAAGTTCAATTAGATTCCACTATTGAGTTTGACAATAGTGGATAGTCGATTGATGCCTCCCCTAATGTTGTATATAACTTTGAGAAATTTTTTTCTTTGCACCCCTTTAACTTGTTTACACTTTAAAATGTGAAATCAAGATTGATACTAAATATAAAACACTAGAAAAGAAGTTTAAACCCATAGCTGACCCATTTCCTAAAGAAGAGTTATGACATAATTAGGTGAGTTTCTGACCTAAAATACGAAACTATGAAATATATAAAGTTTGGAGAAGAATTTATTTCATAACTTGAAAAAGATCGATTTAGAAAGATGATCATGCATCATGGAAAAGTATTTTTCTTATTTCCATATGAAATAGGATGCAGTGATCTGAAGGTTGTAGCACCTAGGATCGTATTTATGGTACCGCATATTGGATGGAGTATTCGACAAGAACTAGTCTCAAAGGCTCAATTAGCTGAGTTGATGCGATTGTTAAAGGAGAAGATTACCATGAGAATTTTAGAACCATCATCAGCACCATATTCAAACCGATGGTTCATGGTACCTAAGAAAAATGGAAAGCTATGCCTAATACTAGATCTATAGCCTATTAAAAGATTCGCTATCAGAAATGTAGGAAGAGGACCCATTGACGATGAGATTGGAGAGGCATTTGCCAGATTCTGAATCTATTCAACGGGAGACCTGTAATCAAGATTTGAATCTCCACATGCAGATGTCGTGGATGGGCTCAGGTGTAAGAAAAGAGTGCTTGATCTAGCAGGAATGAGTTTTTGGCAAAAAAAAGGCAGGCGAATTTTAAAAGGCTACTCTCATGTGGGCACGTAGGGCATGAGAGAGTCTTTTGCTTGGGAAGCAGATCGATACTTTATATGGTCCATAAGCACTTGAAGCAATGGGAGGACAAGGCTGACAAGAAGGTGCTATGTTCAGAGAGAGAGAGGTGGGGAAGTTTAGCGCACTAAATTTTTAATTTTCATCTTCATTGAGTTCCTATCACCTAAGCTGACTAAAAGCTCATTTGCATCTTTAAAATTTATAGAGCTCATGTTGCCACAATTGAGTTGAGGATGTAGCAATAGTGCGAACAGATCAAAGTTTTCCTTTGTAGGAGTCTGAAATCCCTCTCAGAGGCTAATCGCGCGCTTTTTAATAGTACTTTATATCATATATGATGCGCATAAATGACCTAAGATGTTGTTTAGCGGCGCTTTTTAATAGTACTTTATATCATATATGATGCGCATAAATTACCTAAGATGTTTAGCATGATCGCTGTGGCGAGCTTTTACAAACAAAACAAAACAAAAAGTCTTTCATTCGCTCTCTCCATTGCATTAACTTTATTCGCTATATACTATTGTGAATATCGTTGTTAACTAAACAAAAAAAGATACATGAAAAGTGTTGTTGTATTTATAAAAGTCGTTGTTTCTAAACATTGGCATCGATAAAGGTAATATGTATATACGCACCGTGAATAACAAAACAAAAAGGTTACTATTAGTTGAAACGTTTTTGTATATTTGATTATGCATCTGCTACGTGTTTCATATGGCTAATATTGTGGAAGAGTGAATAATGATCACATGGTGTGATTGGGTACAAATATAAATTTTGGAATTCATCTTAGACAATGGATAAATGGATCAAATCACTTTGTTTGGAAATTTGATTACTATGGTACAAAAGAAACCTGCCTTAGAGATACGAATTAACTATATCATGATCTAAGAGACAACTTACCAAATTCTTCTATCTTTTTGGGAATGATCAATATGAGAAATGAAATATATTTTAACAAGTTCATGACGAATTAGTTCTTAATGATATAACAAAACAAAATTCATTTGACGCTTTGGAGTTTTCACTCACTTGAGGCACCTATAAGCACCCTATACACGATGGTGAATGCATTGATTGATGAAAAATTGAGGAAATGGGAAGATAAATTTATAGAAATGGAAAATACGGAAAACAAAGCTATACAAAATAAATTTAGAGTGATTTTGACTTTACATGATACAATAAATGCCATGTTGGAAACTCTACAAGTATTAGGAATTGGCCTTAGAACTTGCAAAGAGCAAATGAATGCTGAGATTGTAAAAATGAACTAGAAATATGAAATATTATCTAAACAAATACAAGAATTAGAACTAGCTAAATGTATGCATGAAATGGAGGAAAAAAGCCAAAGTTTGTCTCTACATCCTTCAGTTGAAACACATTCTGATGATTTTAGAAGATCTAGTCCTAGACTTGTTGATATATTTAGGTAGTGATGTGTGTGAACACTCTAGGACCGCCGGGGCACTTTTTCCCTCTTTAGGAGGTTTTTTTCCCCCGGCTTGTATATACGCCTATTGCCCTAATGGGCTACTAATCTTTGTACATTCTCTAGTAATACATTCAGTCTTGTGTGTTGTGCTCCAAGCTTCTTCCTCTTCCTTGTGCTGTTCGCGTGCTTCCGCAGACGTCTAACTCCAACAATTGGTATCAGAGCAGGTCGTTGATTCTTCTAGGGCGCCGTCGACACTCCTCCGTTTGCAGTCTCAGATTCGCACAAAATTTGGTGAGCATACTCAGGGTGTTTTCGAGATCAAAACTGCTTCGCTCTGTGGTGCCGAAATCGCGATCTGAGCTCGTTTCGGCCTTCGAACGCACTATCGCAGTGCTTGTGCAGGCTATTTCGTCCTTTTGTGCCAAAGGTATATACCAGTTTCTGTTCGCCAGTTTAAGCGTCTCGAAGTCTGCTACAGGTCTAGCAGAACTCGTTTGGGCAGTTCTGTTCAACTTTTTGAGATACAGTCAATTTTCTGCATCAAGGTATTTTAGTCACCGGCCATGGCTGAAAGCAGTGATGTATTCCGTATGTTGGCTGTTGAGGATAAGTTGGATGGTACCAACTACCCATTATGGGCTTATATGATGCGACATGTACTGGTTGCAAAAGGATTGTGGAACATTGTGCAGGGTGTTGAAAGATGTCCTGTTACACCTGTAACGACAGGTACTGCAAATACAGGTGTTGGAGCTGATGAAGATGGTGTCGAAGATGATATTCCGCAGATTCCTGTTCGTGCTGCTATTTCTGTTGCACCTACTGCAGAGCAGATTCCTTGGGATGGTAGAGATGCCCAGGCACATGCATTGATAGCTTTGTCTGTCAAACGTGCCATTATTCCTCACATTCGCTCTTGCAGAACAGCAAAGGATGCTTGGGATACACTTACCACTTTGTACCAGGCTAGGAATGAGGCTCGTGTTGCTTACCTCCGAAAACAGTTGGAGAGTGAGCACATGAATGAAGGTGATTCGATGGACAGTTTTCTTACAAAGATCAAAGACCTGAAGGAACAATTGATTTCTGCTGATGAGGTTATACCAGATAGCTCACTTGTGCAGACCGTTCTGAATGGCCTTCCTGATTCATATCAGAGTTTTGCCTCTACTCTTCGATTGATGATGAAAGGCAATCCGAATGCCTTGTCATTTGAGGAATTAGTCTCTGTTCTGTTGCAGGAAGATCAGTCCAGGCAGAACAGGTCCATTATGCGTGTTGCAGATCAAGCTTTCCTGGCTAGTCAGAAGGGCAAAGGAAAATGGAGCTCTTCTACTAGTAAGCAGAAATCTGCAAATGCTGCACAATCGAAGAACCAGGATAAAGATGAGAAGAAATCAGAAAAGCAGAAATTGTTCTGCAAGTACTGTAAAGGAAATGATCATATTATAAAGAACTGTCCAAAACTGGCTGCTAAAGAGGCAAAGAAGAAAGAGGCTGGAATGGTTGTTGCAGAAGCCTCTACACCAAAAACAGAGTCTGCAAATCTTGTGCAGGAAGAAGAATGGGCGTTTACTACTGTTTGCAGTTTTGACCCATCTTCTCATGATCAGTGCATGTCTGCAGTAGAGTCAGATGTTTGGTACTTTGACAGTGGGGCAACCAAACATATTACCTCGCAGTGCAGTTTCTTCTCTTCACTCGAGCCTGCCCCTACAGGGAATACTGTCACATGCGCCAATAACTCCTCTTATCCTGTTATGGGAGTTGGTAAGATCATTCTGACTACTGCTGATGGTAGTTCTTTCACTTTGTCAGATGCTTTATTTGTGCCAGGGATCAAAAAGAACCTGTTATCAGTTTCTGCATTAGCCAAGATTGGCTTGGTTGTGAAATTCATTGATGACAGGTGTACAGTCCATGATCTCTCAAATGGCGATGTGATTATTGCTTCTAGCATTTTATGTCGTGGGCTGTATAAGCTCATAGACTATGAAAAATCTGTGAATGATTCGGCATGTGCAGTTCATGATTCTCAGGCTATGTCAGATGCAAAGCTTTGGCATGCACGCTTTGGTCATCTGAATTTTGCTAGTTTGTTACGCCTGCAGAAATCTGAAAATGGTGTCCTCTTTGCCCAAACTTGAGGCACCTGGAAAACATGTTTGTGAAGGCTGTATTTTGGGAAAAATGCAGCGTTCTTCCTTTCCAAAAGATGGTTCAGTTCGGGCTATGCAGAAATTGCAGCTTGTACATAGTGATGTCTGTGGTCCTATGCAGACACCCTCTTTTGGAAATTACCTTTACTTTGTGACTTTCATTGATGATTTTTCCAGACATGCATGGGTATATCCACTCAAAGCAAAGTCCGAAGTGTTCATGTGCTTCAAACAGTTTTTGGTTTTGGCTGAAAATCTGTCAGCATGTAAAATGGGCACCCTTTGTTCTGATCGAGGAGGGGAATATATGTCTTCAGATTTTAATGCATTTCTGGCTGAACGTGGGATAAAACACCAGTGTACAGTGCCGTATACACCTCAACAGAATGGAGTTGCTGAACGAAGGAACAGGTCACTCATGGAGATGGCGAGGTGCATGGTCAAAAGTCAGGCTTTACCACATAGTTTCTGGCTTGAGGCTGTCATGTGTGCAGCATATGTACTGAACAGGTGTCCCACGAAAGCGTTGCAGTCTATCACTCCATATGAGGCTTGGCATGACCGCAAGCCATCTGTTGCTCATCTGCGTGTTTTTGGTTGTTTGGTATATGCATTAGTGCCTGAACAACATCGCAGAAAATTGGATCATAAGGCAGTAAAATGTATTTTTGTTGGGTACAGTTCTGAAAGTAAAGGCTATCGTCTGTATCATCCACAGACTAAATGCATTCTGGTTAGCCGTGATGTTGTCTTTGTGGAAGATGCTATTCAGCCATTGCTTTCATGTACTAAGGAGACATCTGTTAGCTCCAAAGACATGTATGATACTTTGATGCCTCTTTTTACAGGTGGACAGGCTAGCGCTGGTCCTAATGAGGCAACTTCTCAGCCTTTGCAGGTTTCATATGATGATGCAGATCATGCCATTTCTGATGCAGATTTACATGATGCACTTGTTGATGAGAGAGCTGATATTGAACAGGCAAAAACTATGCGAAAATGGCTGGTGCAGACTTTGCGTGACAGCAAATTAGATGCACCTTTGTCATATCGTACTCGTTCAGGCTCTCATAGTACCTCCTTTGCATCAGATTGCTATGCTATGGTTGCATCTAGTCTCTGTGATGAGAATGAGCCTGTTTCTTTTGATGAAGCACAAAATTCAGAAAATTGGATGGCTGCTATGCAATCTGAATATGATGCTATAATGAAGAATGGTACATGGTCTTTATGTGACTTGCCTCTTGGCAAGAAGGCCATTGGCACTAAGTGGGTATACAAGCTGAAGCGTAAACCTGATGGTACAGTTGATAGGTATAAGGCTAGGCTTGTTGCAAAGGGTTATGCGCAGTAAAGAGGCATTGATTTTGATGAGACCTTTGCACCTACATGCCGTATGACTACTGTTCGGAGCATTTGTGCACTTGCAGCCCATCATGGTTGGAATGTACATCAGTTGGACATTAAAACAGCATTTCTGAATGGTGACTTGCATGAAGAAGTGTATGTTTTTCAGCCCCGTGGCTTTGTGCAGAAAGGGCATGAAAACCAGGTGTGCAGGTTAAAGAAGGCGTTATATGGTTTAAAGCAAACACCACGTGCTTGGTATGAGAAAATACATGCCTATCTGATTGCACATGGTTTTGAGAACAGTCCAACTGAAAGCACCTTATATGTTAAGCGTGCTAATGATGTGCTTTTGATCATTGTTGTCTATGTAGACGACATGCTGCTCACTGGTCCTCTTGAGAAGCATATTGCTGATTTCAAGGCTGATTTGCATGCCTCATTTGAGATGTCTGATTTGGGGCATTTGCATCACTATTTGGGCATTCAGTTTATGCAAGTTGATGGTGGAATGGCTTTGTATCAAACGAAATATATTGACACATTATTGCAGCGTTTTGGCCTTGAAGACTGTAAGCCTATTGCCACTCCTATGGAGACAGGTTTATGATTGAGTCTTCATGATGCTGGAGATGCATTTGATGCTGTTCTCTATCAGCAGGCTATTGGATGCTTGATTTACTTATGCATTACTCGGCCAGATATTCAGTTTGCTATCTCACAGATGAGCAGGTTTATGCATTGCCCAGGAGTCACGCATTGGAAAGCGGTTAAGCGCATCTTTCGCTACTTGAGTGGTACTCGGCTACTTGGGTTGTTTTATCCCAAGGGGGGATCACTACCGCCAGATTTGCATGCTTTTTCTGACTCAGATTGGGCTGGTTGCTATGACACTCGTGTGTCCACCAGTGGTTTTTGCTTCATGCTTGGTAGCTCATGTATATCTTGGTTGAGCAAGAAGCAGCCTACTGTGGCCACTTCCAGTTGTGAGGCTGAGTATAGGGCAGCTTTCACAGCAACTGTTGAGTGTGTGTGGCTCAGACGCCTTATGGCTGATTTGGGTGTTGGCTAGTCTTCTGCCACCACCATCTTCACTGACAGTTAGAGCGCATTGGCAGTTGCGAGGAACCCTGTGTTCCATGCTCGCACTAAGCACATTGAGGTGCATTATCACTATGTGAGGGAGAGGTTCTCTGCTGGGGAGATCAGCTTGGCATATGTGCCCACGCAGGAGAACATTGCAGACCTTTTCACGAAGGCTCTGCCTAGGGAGAAGTTTGAAGCTTTCCGCAAAGCTTTGGGCTTACTTCCTTTTGTGGAGTGATTTCCACATAGCTCGGCACTTCCTTATACATGAGTGCCACCTCCTTGTTCACCGCATCACTCCCAGGGGGGATTTGTTGATATATTTAGGTAGTGATGTGTGTGAACACTCTAGGACCGCCGGGGCACTTTTTCCCTCTTTAGGAGGTTTTTTTCCCCCGGCTTGTATATACGCCTATTGCCCTAATGGGCTACTAATCTTTGTACATTCTCTAGTAATACATTCAGTCTTGTGTGTTGTGCTCCAAGCTTCTTCCTCTTCCTTGTGCTGTTCGCGTGCTTCCGCAGACGTCTAACTCCAACAAGACTTCCATCAAGAACATCAAATAGGATTCAAACACAACCTTTACAATGTTTTTGGTGCGATCAGTATAGTCATACATTTTGGACTTGTAGGGCATATGAAGATGCAAGAAGACGAAAACTAGTGATTGAAAATGATAGAAAAATTTGTAATTATCAAGACCTTTCACCTTTAAAATTAAATCTAGGAAGGGGTCGAATGAAGGAATTGTTAAAGCAAACCCAGACCAAACCTAATCCATGTGAAGAGAGTCAAATGGTATGGAAACCTAACATACATATGAACATTAAAACAAAGGAACAAATGAGTGAGAGGACATTTAAATGAGAACATGAACTAACGGAAGAAATCAAAAGCACAAAAACAAAGGAAGAAAATCAAAAACCAATTATAGGAGAACAATTGGAAAATGAGCTTAGTGACTTTAATCATGAAATACAAGTAGGAGCAAGGAAACTTGAAAATTTATAGATATCATTTATCCAATGCTTTTTTTAATGAGAATTTTTTTGATCAAGAAAAAGTTAGAGAAATTAAAACTCAATTGAACAAACATGAAAAAGATCAAATTAAAGAAGAAATCAAACGAGAAGAGATGAAACAAAATACTATGAATAGAAATTATGAAAAACAAAAAAAAATGAAACAAAGAAACAACTTCTTGATGATATTATTAAAAACATCAAGAACAGTATGAATATAAATTCAAAAAACTCAAAACATTTAAAATTGAACAACAAAACTAAGAATTTAACATTACAGAACATAGAAGAAAGGATTAAAACACCCACTTGACGAGAAAAGATGAATCGAATTGTACATCACATATAACTTTTACAAATTACTATTGTTTTATCTTTTTTTATGAAAAATTTTTATGAATAGTTTTTATAAAACACTTACTAAGATATTTTAAGAAGTTATTTAACCAATGATGATAAGTTCATGAAATGTGATTTGATGTGTATGATTATGTGACTAACTCTCTTTCAAAGTTTGAGACAGGTTCTAGTTGAAGGAAAAGGATTGAAGTTATGAGTTTTTGAAGTTGCATGTACAAGTCCAAGGAGAATTGAAGAAGGTGCAATAAAAGAATGAGCTTGCAATAGTGTTTAGGAAATCAAACCAATTTTCCATTTCTTGCACCACAAAGTTTATATTTACATTTCAAGTATGCATGTGAAAAATATAAAGAGCACATAACTTTTTTCTCTCTTAGGAGCACAACTATTTGCAAAAATTTCAAATGTAAATAAATGCATGATGAAATTGTTTAGAATAGAGTTAGAATTTCTAGATGAAACCTCTTTAGCAGCAACCATTGCCCTGTCTATGCACCATTATATTTTTCAATGCATGAAAACTATGCATGTGATAGGATCACATTTCATGACCTTGCATCGAGGCACAATGTTTTTTTTCCTAATCATGCACTATGAGTGTTATGCAAGGATTTTTGTGTTTTCACATTGATTGTATGAAAGAGAGAACACCAGCTTCTACATCGGATGCTATTTCCTTAATGTTTGCACCATATCCTTTATTGTTGACACTCAAGGTCAAGAACAAGCATGGAAGCACATTAAGGAAGTGGGCACACAAGAAGAAGGAGCATGTAGGGAGCTCCAAGAAGCACATGTCAAACTTTTAGAAGAAATCCCTATAAAAATACACATTTTTATCACTAAAAACCATTGTATATACCTTTTTCCATTTTTGCAACTTTGTTTTGTTGAAGCCAATGCATCCTCGAGCTTGAGGAGTATTAGAAGTATCATCCTACCAATTTTCATAATTTGTAGACACCATTTGAGCCCCCAAATAAGCCCTAGAACCTAATTTTTAACTAGGCCAGACTCTAGGTTTGGACAAGGCCAAAACCACTTCAGAAACTATAAAAAGAGGTAGAGAGCTCATTTTTGGGGTTAGCTTGTTGTAGATTTGAGTTTGTAAGAGAGTTCTTTTGTAATAGAAGCTTTCCATTGTTCTACTCTTTGCTCTTACCTTGTGCGTGTGTGTGTATGTGTGTGCATGCTAGTGTACTTTCACTCACACACGTGCCTTCACTTGGTCACAGTCTTCACACCAATCCTCACATCTCCATGGATTGACATTTATGAGGTTGATCTCCTCACGTTGGTGCTTACCATTGTGCTAGAATGACACCAAATTTTGGCACCATTGTCGGGGAGAGGGCTTGGAGGACGAGCATGTGATGGTAAGACGTAGAGTAGCAACATTGGAAGGTAAAAAAATCACCATTTTTAGTTGCGTTTCTACGTTTTTCTTCTCCTTCATCATCATGATCACCACTATCATCTCCCGGATTCTATCTTTGTGCATTCTGAAAGTTCACATGATCCATCCTAGATGCATGAAGATACTCACTTGTGGATGTGCAAGGTTGCGGAGGAAGAGGAAAAATGCCTAAAAGTGAGAGAAGAAGGAACTTCTCCATGAGATAGACCAGTTAAAGGCCCATCCTATACACCCATGATCTTGGCTACATGGACATTGTTGTCAATGAAGAACAATGGACACCTCATTGTGATGAGGATGGTTATGATATTTCAGTGTTCATGTGTCAGCCCCTGCTAGAAGAATTTGACCCTAGTGATGTCACAGAAGAAGAAGAGAACGATGATGATCTAGAGTCCATTGTAATGTATAGTTGCTTTGACTCAAAAAAGCACTATCTCAAAGATGTAGGAGTATTTACCCAAAGAGAAGAAGAACCTCTCACAAGTATTAAAACGGTAAATTCAAAGGATTGAAGTGAAGGTACTCAAAAGAAAAAGGAAAGAAAAGTAGTGAAACAAGAAGAGGATTCATTGTTTGAAAAACTTCAAGAAATATGAAGTTGAGGATCAAAAAAATTTGGTAGGAATGCCTAAGAGAGAGGCCATCACAAAAGAAGCATATGATAATAAAGAAAAGATCAAGAAAGTTGTAGTAACCATTGGAGCGAACAAAGAGCGATGTACATACATAGGAGAAGACCTAAGTGTAGAAGAAGAAGTACAGTTGGTAGCTTTATTAAAGGAATATAGGGACGTGTTTGCATGGGATATAGAGACTTGAAGGGAGTAGATCCAAAAATATGCTCTCATATGATTCCCATAATAGCTGATGCCAAGCCCACCAAACAAAAGCCCTACACATATAATGACACTTGTGCCACTAAAATAAAAGAATAAATTGATAGGTTGACTGAAGCTGGATTTATCTATGAGATTGAGCATACTGAATGGGTGTCCCCCATTGTAGTGGTGCCCAAGAAGAATGGAAAGTTACGAGTGTGTATTAAGCTTAAAGAAGTTAATGCAGCTATGATTAGAGATAGCAATCACTGAACATTTATTGGAGCGTGTTGCACGCAAGGAAGTTTATAGCTTCCTTGATGGAGTTTCAAGTTACAACAAAGTAGCCATTGTCCTAGAAGATCAACACAAAATGGCTTTTGCCATAGAGTGGGGAATCTTTGCATTCCATGTGATGCCATTTGGGCTCACCAATGCACCTGTACCATTCCAAAGGCTCATGTGTCATGTCTTCAAAGAGTTCTTGCGGAAGAACTTAGAAGTATATGTGGAAAATTTATATGCTCATTCCCAAGAAAGAAGACTCCAAATCCCTGAGCTCCGATATATCTTCAACAAGTGTAGAGAATATCGAGTTTGTTTGAACCGAGAAAAGTGTGTGTTCATGGTACGAACGTTAAAGAGGTACAAGCCTTTATGGGCCATTGTGGATATTACCATATGTTTATCCACATGTATGCAATCATAGCTAAACCTCTTTATGCCTTGTTGACAAATTTTGAGTGGGATGATAGATGCAAAAATTCCTTATATGAGCTAAAGAGACAATTGTCCACAACACCAATACTGACCACTCTTGATTGGAATAAACTATTCCATGTCCACCTGGATGCATTCAATCATACAATAGGATGTGTGGTAGCACAACCCATACGTGAAGGAAATCTAGATCTGCCTATAGCATATGCTAGTAGACAACTAAACCCGACTGAGCGAAACTATACAACATCTGAGAGAGAAGGCTTAGGCATGGTGTATGCTGTGAAGAAGTCTAGACACTATCTATTGGCCAATAAGTTCAAGTTTTTCACTCACCATCAAGATTTATTATATTTGGTCAATAAACCTTGCAATACAGGACACTTAGTAAGATGGTTTCTCTTATTAATGGAATATGACTTTGAAGTGGTTGTTAGGAAAGGTAGGACCCACCTCAGGGCAGACCACCTTTCTCACATCATTTCAACTAGAGAATCACCACAAGGAGTGTCTGATGAAATACCTGATGCTTATCTGTTCAATTTAGAGGTTGTTCCTAAATGGGAAAATAAATTGGTACCTTTCCTAACCTTCGGACCCGCAAATAAGAATGTGAAAACGAGGAAAGATGAACTTGTAAAATCACAAAAATATCAAATATTGGCAGGAAGTATGTACAAAGAAGATACAAAGGGTGTATTAGCTTGTTGTGTCGAGGACGATGAACATAGTAGTTGGTTGCAACAAGCTCATGATGAATTGCTAGGAAATCACTACTCTAAACAATGAACAATGCAAAATTTAAAATGTTTAGGAGTGTATTGGCCTAGTATGGACAAAGAAATACATGAGTGGATTAAGAATTGTCCAGTGTGTTAGGAGAGACCCCCAATGGAGCATGCTACTCTCTACCATGTGTCATTAATTCTAGATTGGAGTGCTTCATTGGTAGAATTTATGAGATCACGAACACTACCCACTGAGGCTAGTCTAGCAAGGAAACGGAGCATGGAGCAAGAGGCTCAAGGCTATGCCTTAATAGGAGACAACCTATACCAAAGAGGCAAAGATGGTTACTTAAGATTATGCGTTCATGAATCAAATTATTTGAAAATCTTAGAAACTGTACATGGTGGTGTTGTAGGTGGACACTTCGGTCCTGACCGAGTAATCAAGACCATTATATTCTTTGGACTTTGGTGGTCATATGGACACACATACCTATGTGAAGAAATGCAACACATGCCAACGTGCCCAATATCCTATGAGAAAAGATGAGATGCTTCTAAGGCCAATGATGGGAGGAGGTGCATTCTTGAAGTGGGGTATAGACTTTGTAGGTCCTATTAACCCTCGAGCTAGAAACTCCCATGTTGAATAATCTATTGTAGCCACAGATTACCTTACAAAGTGGATAGAAGTAAAAGCCCTGACAAAGAAGATGCTCAATCAATGGCAAAGTTCTTATTTGAGAACATGTTCACTAGATACAGGTTACCAATAGAGTTAGTAAGTGATATAGGTACACACTTCTTGAATGAAGTAATTGAAAACCCTCTCCAAGAATTCTTGGTGATACATAAGAAGTCTATCCCCTTTCATCTACAAGCTAACGGACAAGCCGAGAGCATAAATAAGATCCTATGTAATGTATTGACAAAATTGGTAAATAATAAACGCTCTGATTGGGATGAATAACTTCATCATGTTGTTTGGGCTTATCAAGTTGTGTACAAAACGGTTCTCAATGCCACCCCATTTCTGATGGTCTTCGGATAGAATGTTGTGCTACCATTGGAATTCCTAATCCCAGCCTTAAAAGTAGCACAAGAGCATGAGTGGAATGGACATGAGTGGAATGGACACAAGTTGTCCTCGAGGATCTTCGATCTAGAACACTTAGGTGAGACAAGGCTACGAGCGACAACAGGCATCTATGCTGCAAAGAAAAGACAAAAGGCATACTTTGATGCCCACATCAAGGATAAAGGATTGAAAGAAGGAGATCTAGTGCTGGTGTATAATCTAAAGCAGCATGCCTGAAAATTGGAAAAGTGAGGATATGGACCCATGATCATTAATAGAATTTCCACTAGTGGTGCGGTTTAGTTGGCGACTCTGACATGTTGTCAAACTATATTAGTGGATGCGGAGTCAAGCTATATCAAGAATCTCTTACAGAGGATATGCTAATGCAACTCAACATTGCTAAGAAGCCAAAATAAGAGGATCTAAGGGTTAGAGAAGATGCACAGGAAAAGGCTAGAGAGCGCATTAGGCAAAATGAGTTAAGGCGATTAGGCCTATATGTCGATCCAGAAGCCCCAAGAAATCACATGGCCATGTGTGAGACATCATGTGTGAATGATCCTTGAATTATCAATCGATGTCCCTTTGTGACTATAGAGGTAGGACAAGGAGAGAATTTAAGGACTGTGAGAGTGTTGATTGACTCAGGTGCAACAAATAGTGCGGTCAGACTCTCATACTGCCAAGATCTCCAATTGCACATCAAGCCCATAGAAGCCTACCTCATAGGGTTAGGAGGTGTGGAAACCCCTTGTTTGGGCGAGGTGGAGCTTCCCATCTACCTTCATGATGTCCCAATGATGGTCAAAATGCTAGCGTGTGAAGATGAGGACCTTACAGAACCACTTGTCTTGGGTCGAGATTGGATCTATGACAATGTTGTTAACTTAAACCTAAGAAGTCAACTTCTTCACGTTTGGGTACATGAATAATGCATTACATTAGAATTAGAGAACTGCATGCTCACAGATCATGGCACCACCCATTCTCTTAGTCCTTCTAAGCCTAATCTTCACAAAAGATGTTGTATGTGTCAAAAGCTCTATGATCCATAAGAACTCAATCATGAAAGAACAATCTCAAAGGCGAGCAGACCTCTCTTCTTCTTCAAAGAATAATGCAATGACAAAGATTCAACCAAAGAGGCAAGCAAAATAGAACAAGACCATTGCTATATCAAATAGACAAAGAGCATTCAAGAAGCAAGTAGCTCCAGGCATGAAGGAGATTTGGGTATCAAAAGGAGAGCAGCCACGAGCTTTGCTACAACCGTTCCCATCTAAGCAGGCCAATCATGCTAAACGAAAAACCTAGCAACTAGGACAAGCTCCACCATAAAGAATCCCACAAATTTATGTGCCTAAGAAGTTAGTTGCAGCACAACAAGGACAATTACACATGTGGGTACCCAAGAAGATCTTACACACACAACAACCTATGCTCTCCCACATGAAAAAAGTCTCAACAAAGAAGCCAAAGAGAAGCAAGGGCCAGCACCAAGCACCAAGATCAAAAGAAGATCAAATCACCTCTTCAGAAATAGTAGGAAGACATGCAAAAAGGGTATGGGTTTGGAAGCCAAAAGTACCAGTAGCTTCCACAGAACCAAAGAGCCAACCACGTTGGATAGCGAATTTGAGCAACCACCCAAAGATGAAGAGGCTAGATGTGATGTTTATAAGTCCACATACCTTTCTAAAATGGATCCTTATAAGGACAATTACATCATTTGGAGATCCGATCGACACCTCTAAACAAAGATTGCATCAAGTTTACAAGTAACATCAGAAGCCTCGACCCGCAACAACCATGTGCCTTTGGCATAACCCTATCTTTTGCACCATTCAGGTCATGCATTTCCAAAGTGTGCATTAACATAGGGCCACATTACATGGCCATGCATAGACACAATTGAGAAATCCCAGGCACATGAGACACACTTGACATATGTTATATATTTTCTTGATACTAAGCTCTTTCTTCTTGTTTTATGCAATTGTTCAAGATGAAACAAGACCAGGCCCTCAAAGAATGGCATCAATGAATGATCAAAAAGGACATCTATCAACACCGAAAGAGAAGCAAATGGTCAAAAACCATGATGGGAGTACAACACAAAGAGATGAATGTCGACAGACCTTTCACCATGGTAAGAATTGTCTATTTTTGCAACACCATAAACATGATAGATTGCGAAACCTCTTCGGCAGCACACCCTTGAGCACTTAGATCAAGACCCAATTTTGCACCATACGTTTTCCAATACATACCCCAAGTATGCATGCATAGGGCCACATTACAAGGCCATGCACAAGGCACATATTTTATTCAACCCATGAACTAGTGCACTTACACATCATCCATTATGGGTTACAAGAACTTGGCATGAAAACTATGCAATCTATCTTTGAAAGAACCAGACGACACCAAGGTGACAGCAGCAAGAGCAAGGAAGCAATCCACAATCGAGGGCTGCTCACAATCAAAATTGACAACCTCTTTTGAGTAGCTCACAATTTTTGACAGCTCACAAAGACACCATCAAGCTGACATACAAGGAAGAAGCACATACAAAGGGACTAGAACTTGCAAGGATAGTAGCAAAAAAAATGAAGAACAGGACAATAGACCCTGATACAAAGACATTACCTCTCAAGTACTACATGGAACAACCACTCCAACAAGGGTCTTTTAGGGATGAAAGAATCGAGAGGGTGGGGAGTGTTGACACTCAAGGTCAAGCACAAGCATGGAAGCACATCAAGGAAGTGGAAAACAAGAAGAAGGATCATGTAGGGAGCTCCAAGAAGCACATGTCAAATTTTCAAAAGAAATCCCTATAAAATTAGTGATTTTTATCACTAAAAATCATTATAAGTACCATTTTCCATTTTTGAAACTCCATTTTGTTCAAGTCAAGGACTCCTCGAGCTTGAGTAGTAATAGAATTATCATCCTACCAATTTTCATAATTTATAGACTCAGTTTGAGCCCCCAAATAAGCTCTAGAACCGAATTTTTTACTAGGCTAAACATTAGGTTTGGACAGGGCCAAAACCAATCAAAAACTATAAAAAGAGCTAAAGAGCTCATTTTTTGGGGTTAGCTTGTTATAGTTTTGAGCTTTGTAAGAGAGTTCTTTTGTAATAGAAGCTTTTCATTGTTCCACTCTTTGTTCTTACCTTGTGCAAGTGTGTGTATGTGTGTGCATGCTAGTGTACTTTCACTCACGCACTTGTGACTTCCCTTGGTCTTCACACCAGTCCTCATGTCTCCGTGGATTGACATTTATGAGGTTGATCTCCTCATGTTGGTGCTTACCATTGTGCTAAAGTGACATTTATACATGCATTTTAAGTATGCATTGAATAAGGCCCATTATATGGCCTTGCATAGGAACTTTCCTTTCTACACCATGCACACCCAATATGTTTACTCATCCTCGTTGGCCCATCGAGGGCAATGTGCAGGTTTGGTGGGGGTGAGTGTCATGAAGATTTTGTCTTCATGATTATCATCCAAAATTAAGAGAATGGCCTGATGTTGTCTCTATGCTTCCAAGAGGTACTTGGTTGATAATGGAATATGCATTCACTTAGCACGTCTCAAAGTGAGCTATGTTGTTACACACAAAAATGACCTTCAATGGTATGATCTTGACATGAATCCAAGAGATAGTTCGAAAACCATGTTTTTTTTAGATCTTTTGTAAGACGTTATGTCAAAGAAAGAGAAGATCAACTCTTATTTGCACGAGGATGTGGATCTATCAGGCCCATTCATCTTCATGATGTTTGAATTAGCTTGACGGGGTTGTTTGCCTTGCTATAACTTGGAGTGCACGAATGTGCACTAGTCTATTACTTTTTTGGATCTCCACATGCAGATGTCATGGATGGGCTCATGCATGAGAAAAGGGTGATTGATCTAGAAGGAATGAGGATTTGACCGAAAAAGGTAGGCAAATCGAAAAAGGTTGCTCTCGTGTGGGCACGTAGGGCATGAGAGAGTCTGTCGCTTGGGAAGCAAATCGATACTTCATATGGTTCGTAAGCACTCGGAGCAATGGGAGGAAAACATTGACAAGAAAGCGCTATGTTGAGAGAAAGAGGAGGGGGAGTTCAGCACCTGAGGATTGCCAGATCTCAAAGGACAGAAGAAGTTTCCAAGCATGCATAGGGGGAATACATTTTGGGGGCTTGAGGAAGGAATCGGATCACGAAGGATCTACCGCTGGAAGTATAAAGGAGGGCAGTGCACTGATAGAACTCTCTCTTAGTGGTTGGAGAATATCTCTCAGATGAAGTGTCTGAAGATGTACAGATGAAGGGAATGATACCAAACTCTATGGAGACAAATATTCAGAGCTCTGGTTACAACCGCTGTTTGCAAACCATAGAGAGAGAGACCACAAGAGAGGGCGCAAAGCCAGAAACAGAGAGGAGGGAATTGAGAGGTTGATAAGGAATCAAAAGACACCGATTCTGTTTATGGTATCCGATGGACAACTTTTTATAATGCAAGGTATGAGAAAACCTCTGATTTTCTAAGCAGGAACACCCAAGCATATCTTCGATTGGCTCTCATGGAATAGAGTGAAGAGAGATTCTGTATGTCCTTTCCTTCCGACTGCGTGTATCCAGAGTGAAGACTCCCATTACTTGTCACTTCATACAAAGTGAATTAATGAGGAATTCTGAGTCGAACACTGAACGGGTGAAGATTGTCCAGCGTGGAAGAGTATCAATGCTCAATTGGTAGAACAATTCACTGTTGATCTTGCTATTATATCCATATATTCAAAGCTTTAATAATCACAGGTTAACTTGAGATGTCAGATAGAAGTTTTATCGGACGCTGAGGACTCATATTGAAGAATTTTAAGGAGACGGACATCGTTCATAGTTTAACGAATATATTTGGAATCACCATACGAAAATTTTAGGGAAATATATTTCTGTATAATTGGAAACACTACTATATGTAGGCATAACTGTGCGAACATCAATTATGGCTAGCGTATGACTTCTTCTTATGTGTCTTTGAATGTTTTTGTATCCATGCATACCTGTGTTATTCTGTCATTTTGTTGTTACGACAAAAGAAATTGATGGGTCCGATGATCTATTAACAGATAAGCGCATATTGGTTTGTAAGTGAACTTTTGTTCTCCATGTGTTTGTGACCTTATTTGCAGGTGCAAAGAAAGAGAAGCTCAGCATCAGAGCAAAACTAGAGCTCAGTAATCATCGGGGGAAAACTCTATAGATCATTTGCTAAACCTTGCGCAAATCCGATTTCAAAGGAGTTCTTGTGTCACAGAGGACAAAGTAATTATGATTGGGATACTGAAGAATGTGCCTATAAAGATAGGACGGATTGCTAATTCCACATCCAATGTTTACATATTTTGAGTGGTTGTAGTTCATATAGACTCTGAAGAATGCAGATTTGCTTATCATTTTAAAGAGTTAGGCGAATATGCTTTTATAAAAGATCTTTGATGATAAGAGAAGTTGCGAGGTTGAATGCACTAAGTTTTGAAGTTGAACGCACGAAGTTTGAAGTTGAAGATACTAAATTTTTAATTTCCATCTTCATTGAGTTGCTATCACCGAAGCTGACTAGAAGCTCATTTGCATCTCTAAAATTCATAGAGCTCACGTTGCCACAGTTGAGGATGTAGCAATACTACGAACAGATCAAAGGTTTCCTTTGTAGGAGTCTGAAATCCCTCTCAGAGGCTGGTCACGCACTTTTTAATAGTACTTTATATCATATATGATGCACATAAATTACCTAAGATGTTGTTTAGCATGATCGCTGTAGCAAGGCTTTTACAAACAAAACAAAACAAAGACTCTTTCATTCGCTCTCTCCATTGCCTAAGCTTTATTCGCTATATACTATTGTGAATATCCTTCTTAAATAAACAAAAAGAATACATTAAAGGTGTTGTTGTATTCATAAAAGTCTTTGTTCCTAAACATTGGCATCGGTGAAGGTAATATGTATATACGCACCATGAACAACAAAACAAAAAGGGTACTGTTGATTGAAACGTTTTAGTGTATTTGATTATGCATCTGATACATGTTTCATATGGCTAATATTGTGGAAGAGTGAATAATGATCACATGGTGCGATTGGGTACAAGTATTTTGGAATTCATCTTAGATAACGGATAAACTGATCAAATCCCTTTGTTTGGAACTTTGATTACTATGGAACAAAAGAAATAAGAATTAACTATATCATGATCTAAGAGACAACTTACCAAATTCTTCTATCTTTTTGGGAATTATCAATCCGAGAAATTAAAGATATTTTAACAAGTTCATGATGAATTAGTTCTTAATGATATAACAAAACAAAATTCATTTGAAACTTTGGAGTTTTCACTCACTTGAGGCACCTATAAGCACCCCGTGCGTGCCGTTTATCAACGGTTGAACTTATCCACCAACCATCGCTTTTGCACCGACATTTGGTTACATGCATGGTGTTTACTTAGTGTCACTTAAGTTGAAAGATGTGATCAGGCTTAATGAAGTATTACGATGATCATATGGTTGTGCGGCTCGATACCGAGACACGTTGTGATCGTATGATTGTGAGACTAGGATTTTGCTAATAATGCGATCGTTTACAAACTCTTCAACAAGGATGGTTATATTTTCATATCTATTAGGGAGACTACTTAATGGAATAGATGTGTCATAAGGATCATCGTCATCCTTTAAAAAATTACGAATTTAGATAGGCGAATGAGAAATTCAAAACAAAGGAAATATAGGTGAACAAAGAGATATCATTATGATAGAAGTAATCCTATACAAAAGAGAAATGTTTTTATACAATTTTTAAGCCCTATTTTGATCCAGAAATATAATAAACCCTATACAAATACTAATGCTAAAGTCTAATACAAGGCTAAGCTTAAAATTTGATTTAGAAAAAGCGAAAGAAGTAGCATGTATGCAACTCCAATCTCCTAATCTCAACTGCTCATAAGTACTCTTCAATGCTCTGAAAGAAAAGAAATAGAAAATAAAATACATAAGTACCTTTATAATGAAGCAAAACACTCATGGGTTTTATTAAATACATTGAATTCTTACCTTTATGCATAAAGATTATTATTTTCTATATACTTACATGTACCATTGCACACATACTTTTCCAGCTCATACATTTTCACACATGCTCACACTCTTAGACGATACACATCTCACATTCATATGCATGTATGTACTTCATACCAACTTCATATATACACATGCATATATCAATCATGCATACCCATTCATGCTCTCTCATCATATTCATTCATGTATACATTAACTTCTATACATTCATGCATGCATACACTTCATGCATACATCATTCATGTTCATGCACTTTCACACTTATGTCGTACATTAATCATGCATATGCATTCATGCATGCTTCATGCATATGCATACATGCAAACATGCATTCATGCATTTTCCTTATATAAACTAGCATCTATTATACACTCATCCATGCATGTGTACACCTCATGTATACATACTCATCACATCCATTTATGTAAATTCACACACTTCATGCACATGCATTCTTTTATACATTCTTATTTATATCAATACATAACGTTCAAATTAGACCATTTCCCAATAATTGGAAGGAGATGACAAAATGATAAACCATTGGAAAGTAGTTAACTTTAGGGACCAAAGTATAGTTAATGAGGGAGTCTATTCAAGGCACTAGTATGAATCGTGATGGTATCAATAATCTCTTTTACAAGCAAACATTAACAATGTGAATAGACTACGCCATCAACAACAAAAAAAAAAAATTCAACAAGTTCATCTTTAAAAATGAAGAGAAAGTGACATAGTTCTCCATCAAGATTGAAAATTAATATGCACTGTGTAATCTGTAGAGTGCATTTGATTGCAGTCTCCAGGAGAGAACATTTTGCTGCATAACAAAAGTTTAATTCACTTTGGGGATTTAGCTTTATGAGTTCAACAGGAGTACAATATACAAGCTGAGTATGAAAACTATGAAAAGGAGTAGAATCTATTGTCAAAAGATTTGCTATATCAAAGGTGGCTTTCAATAATTTATATATACATTCTTATTCACCAACCGGTGAGTAAATGAACCAACTTATTACATGACATGCATTTAAAAATATGGTATAAACAGATACTTCCAAAGGTGCACTTTCCATTACACAAAAGCTGAAAAATTGTTGAAGCTTT
The DNA here is from genome assembly GCA_020310875.1 of Ceratopteris richardii. NCBI lineage: Eukaryota > Viridiplantae > Streptophyta > Polypodiopsida > Polypodiales > Pteridaceae > Ceratopteris > Ceratopteris richardii. The sequence continues at coordinate 72,193,723 of CM035421.1, read as the reverse complement.
TAAATGACATCAACAAAACACTTGAGTAGATATTCCAATCATCATCACAATATCTAAAACAGATTTTAGGAACTCTATTTCACGATAAGTTGGATTTATGCATACAAGAGCACCAAGGAATTCATACAAAAAACATATGCACACACACGCACACACACACACACACATACATATATATATATATATATATATATATATATATATATATATATATATATATATATATATATATATATATATATATATATATATATATATATATTATACATGCACTTTATGCATTGATTCATACATTCATGCATGCTTGCATATGCTCATACACGTATTCATATGTATCTATTCACATTCATATATGCACTCATTTATTTACATGCACATGCATCTTCCCATGTATGCATACATTTTTATGCATGTACTTGCTTGCAAACATGCATGTAATCACTCTCACATGCATGCATACATACACATGCTTAGGAATGCATACATCAATTAGTCACACATATAATCATATGTATCTCACTTACATACATATGTATTCACATTCCACACTAATACATGACCATAGGCACTCTCATTTCTCATGCACACATGCATTTACCTAATACATGCACATGCACACACTCACTTATGCACGTGCGTTCTTATTCACTCTTATACATGCTTTTACATAGTCATATTCTTGCATGTATTTATGCATACGTATGCTCACACATACACATGCATTCATGCACATTCATGCATACATACATTTATGCATTCATCTATATGTATGCATTCATACATTCCTCTATCACATTCATACATGTACTCTTACTTACACATGCATTAATTTATGCTCATGCATATGGATACATTCACTTTCGTATATGCAAAACATGCATGTTTACTTCACTTATGTATATACATACTCTATACTCATGCACATACATGTTTTCACACTCCAACATATTCATATGCATTATCATAAATATCCACTTAATTATGTACAAATGGTTTTACTAATGCATACACATACATATGTATGTACACATACTTTTTATGCATGTACACATTCATATACATGCACTCATGTTTTTACATGTATGCATACATTCTCATTTAGACACATGTATGTCCATATACTAACATAAATGCACTCATGTACATGCTCACGTACTCATGCATTCATACACATGTATTCCCATGCATATGCAATTTTCTAACACTCATAGACAAACATTCTACTTCATTACACTCTTACATTCATGTTTTTCTTACATGTAAGCACAGATGCATATCTTATTCATATACATGCATGCACTCTCATAAACATGCATACTTACATAAACGTACATGCACTTATATGATTACAACAATGCCTTCTACATATATTTGCAAATCAAATATACTCAAGATACAGAAGTGCTTTCACATACTAAAATATGGGTGCAAACACTACTTATGTTTAAGCATAGACATACACACATATATATAAATTTGTGCGCATTTCACATGGATTAAAAAAATGTATTTATTCATGATTTATGACATGTTTGATTTTTGCAAGTTGCTCATAGTTTCCATACATGTTGTAGAAATATATTCAGTACATGCCATTTTGTGCAATTTTTTCTACATTTATAGTTTTAGATATGCATAGTAATGAGAACTATGTGATCTGATATAAAACATAGATAATCCCGCAATACTTTGAGTCTAAGAATTGTGTGTATTACTATGATTCCATTTGGGGATAAAGGTAATTGCTAACATACGTTGAAATAAAGCAATATTAGCTAATCTAAGCATTGATATGCACACAAAAGAACTCTTAAATAACATGATATACTCACCTGTTCAATAACAAAATAAATATTGCAATGCACAAATCAAATATACAGATTAAATCAAATATATTAGTTATATATATTAAATCACATATTATGCTAAACTAACATTTATTAAATTAAAAACATTAATTATTAAATTTAATATTAATTATTCATATTAATATATATTAAATAAAATATATCCACATATATTATCAAATACTAATTATAATTAACACATTAAAACAAAGATGAACACATATTTACTTATGTCATATACTCCATGTTTTATTAGGATTGAAACCATAAACATGCATATCCATATTTACATTCAAATGCATTGACAAACATATTGTATTTTAGGCACATAAATGCACACAAAGTACAAACACATACACACATTTTCATGATCCATTCATTCACATAAATCAGTCACAATACCTTTATGCACACATTCATAATTAAATTTATATATATTTGAACACAAACAAGCATCTACAAGGAATACATTGATCCACACATTTAGTTATATGTATATCCATATACATAAACCTCATATATTTAGGGCATTTACGGGTACCCACATACACCATCTCACACGCTTAATCCTTGAGAAATGCATGTAGACATATGCACTAGTCCTTAGGGATGTAATAAAAATGGCAAATAAAGATAAAATGAAAGAGTGACGCTTTCACATGGTCATAAAGTAACAATTCCCAATAAGGGTATAAAGAGAGACAAAATAACGGTTCAATAATTTCTTGTGTTTTGAACAAGGCATGTGTTTTTACTTCTTTAACCTGCAAATACTCAAGAGAGATTAGCCAAATCAAATGCTCGCATAAAATACATTTTTGAGAATTTAGAGATAACCATTTTTAAAGAAAGTTTTTAATTTTTCTGGATGCCAATGAAAGAGATGAAATCGTTTCAACAACGTATGTGTACTTTACCACAAGGAGCAACAAATTCCGTGGCACACATGATGAATGCTACTTACATGGTCTTACATGACTTCATTCCTATAATGACTATGCATTTTATCGATGATATTCTAATAAAATGGATGATGCAACTTTAGATTCATCTTGATGCAAAACATTTATCTGTGATCACATTTCTGACTGTGAAAGAATCTTTATGAGATTCGAGGAGGTCAAACCGACTTTCTCTTCAGAGAAGTCCACTTTCGGTCTCAATGAAGTTTTGATCATTGGACATTGATGTGGACATTATGGCACATTTCTAACTATGAAAGAATCTTTTAAAGATTCGAGGAGGTTGGAATAACTTTCTCTTCATATAAATCCACTTTTGGTATCAAAAAAGTTCTAATCATTGGACATCTATGTGGACATTATGGTCTTAGGCCATATCCACTTGTTAGGCCGTCGGATTGGCATCATGTAATATTATATTTTTTCTATTTCGCGCGTACCGAAAGGTCGTAGCGAAGTGATGTAACCCGTTTTCTATTAATGAAGAGACATTACGGTGTTCTCCAGAGATAGGAGAGGGGATCGCCAGACTGTCTATCTAGGCGATTTGCGATCTTGCGGAGACATCCGAGTGCAGATTCCAGTAACTCTCAGTACTGTTACTTTACTTTGTTGAATTACATTAGTTTTTGGTTAACATAGTAATGTTCGGTGACGATGATCAATTTGCGCTACGGTGATCATTAACTTCTGTGTTACCTACGGCATAAAGAATAACTGGAATGAGAGTAGTAAGACTGTGTAGAAGAATTGATACTGAGTAATAGTGTACTACTTAATTTGTTAGTTAAGCGGGAAAACTAGATAAAGGGCCTCTGAAGTATCAGACCCCTACCATCCCCAAGAACCCGAACAGAGATTAAAAGGTGGACTTGATGGAAGTCTGTCCTTTTAACATTGGCGCCCTCTGTGGGAAGATGACAATTGATTAAGAAATTAGTAAAGGTAGAGCAGCACGTAAGGCAAGCGGTACAGAGGTGATATATGCCGGTTACTCGATCCGGCGAGTCTTATCCGAAGTATAGAAGAGACCAACACCCCTGGGTAGTTCCAAATCTATTAGGGACACCCTCAAGCGGCAGAAGTGCAGGCCATTTAAGCCCAGTTGTCGAAGGATCGCAGCCAGTTAGCAATGATTCTGATACCAGTTCGGTGATACATGATGAGATTCTGGTAGATTCTAGTATAATTTTGGTACGTTCTAAAGAAGGCACAGTAACTGTTGAGTGTACAGGGACGCAATGCGCACTTGATTCGATACCATCTGGTCAGAATTTGAACTTTTCGGGGGATAAAGTTGTGTTACCCAGAGAGATCATTGCCGGTGGAAGTATACCCTGTTTCGGTGAAAGTTCGACAAGTTCAGGTGAAAGTTCGGTACCAGTTGGTGGGAATTTACAGCAACAACAACAACAACAACAACAGCCACATCCAATCATTCCAGTTCGGCGAGTTCCAACAGAGGTGACATACACAAAGTTCGATGGATTTCCAAGGGATAATCCCGATGCACATGTGGGCACGTTTGAGATCAGTTATGGAGTATTAAACCACCCACCTGACCCGGTGTACAAGGCCATCGTATTTCAGGCTACATTGGTCAATGAAGCAGCGAGGTGGCTAACAGAGTATGATATCAACCATTTCGCTAAGTATGATGATGTGAGAGACACGTTTTTACAGAGGTTCCGGTTGAAGAAGAATCCTGCCGAAATCTTCGACTATTGGCAGAACTCAACAGAAGCCGCACCAGACTGTTCAGGAATATGAAACATTGTTTAGAACTCACTTAAGACAACTGCCTCCGGCACATGCTAATCTACCGGATGATGTTATAACCCAGTGGTTCATTAACGGTTTGACCCCATAGTTAAGACAAATAATGATCATCCGCTATGTGGGGGCTATGACACTAGATGCTGTTATTGCGATGGCCCTACAACTAGAGCATAAAGTTGGGGGATTCACCGAAGACTTGGAGTGGTTGAAGGCTAGTCCAAGGCAAGAGTGAATGAACAAACTACTGCCCCAGCAACAATAGAATCATCATCAGAATCGGTGAGAAGTACGATCCAAATAGATCAGGTATGGGATATTCTAACCAAGGCTTCAATTACACTCCCTTTGGGACAGTTGCTCGCCTTACTACGAGGAGTCAGGCAGCAATTCCAACAAGAGGTTAGTCCTGGATCTTCGTGTACTCCGGCGACTGCCACAATACAACCAGAAGCTGATTCTACGGTGGATCATTCTGTTCCATTGATTACTGTCTGGGATAAAAATCACAAAATTACTCAAGTGCTAATTGATGGCGGTTCAGGTGTGAATATAGTAACGGCAGCACTCTGCAAGCAATTGGGGTGGACCCAAATCGAGCCCGTATAATTTTTTGTACCAATGGCAGACCAATCCCGAGTGCATCCAATGGGACTAGTACAAAATATTCCGATTACCTTGCAAGGTATCACGTTTAAAATGACTTTTGTAGTTCTCGAACTACCAGAATCCAGCCTCGACTACAATCTACTTTTCGATCGACCATGGTTGAAACAAGCCAAAGTGGTACAGGATTGGTCCGCGCAGGAGTTAACTTTCAAAGATAACCACCATAAATATGTAGTTAAATTGGATGCCATGCAGCCCTGCGAGCTTCATGCAAGACCATATGTAGCAGAGCCGTTCCACATGTTGGATGGCTTATCTGACGACGAGGAAGAGGCGTTTCTGAAGATCAATAAGGATCTCATCTCATTAGGTACTGTAGATCTCCAGTCGGTCGCAGACAAGTGGAGTCTGGGCGCTTGCACGGTGGTACCAGTGACTGGAGATGCACCTGCAGATAATAGTGTCGCTATGGATGGAGCCACCTTACATCACCTTTTGCAGTCAGCTGATGATCTGGTAAAACCTCGATATTTTTATGTATCGGAAAATCAATTAGTAACATATAATTTGGGTGATGTGGTCAACCCGCCACCCGTTAAGATTAAGGCAAGATTGTCAGAGACATTTCAAGATGATTTGATACGACTCCTGCAAGAGTTCTCCGATGTTTTTTCTTAGGACTATCGAGATATGAAAGGTCTGGACACGCGGATTTATCAACATTGGGTAGTGCTCAAACCAGAAGCGAAGCCAATCAAACAATCCAGTTACCGAATGAACCCCAATTATGCAGCAGAGGTCAAAGCAGAACTCGATCGGTTTAGTGAAGGTGGGATTCATCGTACCAATCAAGCATGCTGAATGGATATCTCCAATCCTGATCGTCCCGAAGAAAAATAAATAGCTGCACATCTGTGTTGATTACCGAAAACTGAATGCTGCTATTGTATCGGATCCATTTCCTCTCCCCTTTCTGGACACAATGCTCGACCGGGTGGCAGGGCACGAGATGTATTCATTTTTGGATGGTTAGAGTGGTTATAACCAGGTGAGGATGGCCAAATAGGACATACCTAAAATAGCCTTTATCACAAACTAGGGTGTTTATGCTTCTACGATAATGTGGTTTGGGTTAAGGAAAGCTCCAAGTACGTTTCAATGATGTATGCAAGAAGTCTTTTCACCCTACCTGACTACTTTTATGCAAGTATATTTGGATGACTTTTCCTTATTTGGCAAGATTGCGGCGCACCTGTATCATTTATGGTGCTGCTTTGAAAAATATCGCGAATACCGATTATGCTTGAATCCGACAAAGTCAGTTTTTGCGGTATCTTGTGGCAAACTACTCGGACATATTATCTCTGCACAAGGAATACAAGTTGATCCGGATAAAGTTGCAGTCGTGTTGGAGGCTCCAGTCCCCACAACACCGAAAGAAGTTATGCGTTTCCTGGGCCAGATCCGGTGGCATGGCAGACATTTATGGTGGTTAGCTCATTTAGCAACACCACTTAATCGGCTTATGACTAGTCCTCCACGGCAGTATGAATGGACTCCAGAGTGCCAAAATGCATTTGATCGTTTAAAGGTGTTATTGATGTAGGCCCCCATTTTGCAACCACCTGATTGGGACCGTCCGTTCCATGTCTTTGTGGATGCATCGGACATAGCTATTGGCAGTGTTCTAATGCAGCAAACTCACAAATGGTTTTGGCTTGTATATTATGCAAGTCGCCGATTAGCCCCTACTGAAAAGAACTATTCAGTGACTGAACGAGAATGTCTCTGTTTGGTGTACTCTGTGAACAAATTCCGGCATTATTTCTTGGGCCAAAAATTCACCTTCCACGTGCATCATGCCGCACTTGTGTATTTGGTTCGACAGCAACATTTAGGTGGTCGCTTGGCTCGATGGGTTTTGTTATTACAGGAATTCGACTATGAAGTTATTCATCGACCCGGCACAACACATGCATCGGCGGATTTTCTATCTCGCTTGGATTCTGGTGAAGCTCCGGTGGGGGTTGATGACACTACACCCGCAATTTACACTACGGAGTCAACTATTGAAGAATCTACCGAACCTCTTGTTCCTCCTACAAACTAGGATACGTTACTCACTTTTCTAACTGACATGTGTCTTCCTCCTCATACTCCCCCTACTTTGCGACAGAAATTTGTAGTTTTCAGTCGCAGATTCCGGTTGATTGTAGGCCAAATGTACTACATGGATCATATTGGTGTTTTACTTCGATGTATTCCACCACATGAAGCAGAATCGATTATTGCTATGGCTCATTCATTACCCTCGGGTGGACATTTCGCAGCTGATCTTACTCACCGTAAAATTTTGCAAAGTGGGCTTTGGTGGCCTACCATGTACAAAGATGTGACTCAGTTTGTGCAGCAGTGTGATACGTGTCAACGGTCTGGACAGCCATTACATCGGCACTTCTTTCCCCTTCAACCTGTGTTACCGCTGGAACCCTTTCAGAAGTGGGGTCTAGATTTTATTGGTCCCATAACACCTCCAGCTACTCTCACCAACAATCACTATATCTTGACTTGTACCGATTACGCCACTCGATGGGCGGAAGCTTGGGCATTACGGTCGGCCACAACTGTTTCGGTGGAAAAATGCCTGATGAAGGATGTCTTCCTGCATTATGAATTATCTCTGGAAATAGTGACAGATCAAGGAACACATTTTGCAAACCGCTTAATGCAAGTACTGACTCAGACTTTTCAAATTGTCCATAAATTCAGCTCACCGTACTATCCACGTGCCAATGGTTTGGCGGAAAGTACCAATAAGACTTTGTTGACTATGCTCCGCAAATTGCTTTTGGAATGTCCGGAACGTTGGGACCAGTTACTACCTGCAGTTTTGTGGGCTTACCGGACTACCTACAAAGTTGCTACTGGCATGACCCCATTCAAGCTTGCTTATGGATTGGAAGCCATTGCACCGATGGAAGTAGTAGTGCCGAGTTTACACGTTGCCTTAGCTCAGAAATTGCTGCCAGAAGACTCTTTGCCATTTCGATTGGATGCACTCAGCGCATTGGATGAACAACACTAGGAAAGCTTCATGACTCTTCAAGAAGTTCAGCTTCGTCAAGCCCGTACCCATGATCGGTTTCTCAAGACTCTTGTGTTTACGGTGGGCCAACTTGTGTTATTTTATAATGCTAAAGCAAGTCGATCTGCTGGAAAATTTGAATTATGGTGGTTCGGTTCTTATCGGATTAGTGAGCAAGTGGGACCCGCTACTTTTTGGTTGACTACATTGATCGGAGTTTCCCTTCCCAAAGCGATTAATGGTTCAAAGTTACGCCCATATCACCAACCAACTGATCACCACTGACGTGTTCTTTGGTTTTCCGCGTGTCACTTATTTTCTTTTTATTTCCTTGTTTCGGCTGAATATAGACCGTCAGTCTCCTCGTTTTGATATCTAAATATGATTAATCGCCGCCCTGTGTTACTGTGTCTGCTCATGCATGCATGTCGTAATTATGAAGGTTATCATTTCAATACCGCGCGATGATTAGGGTTTTTGATCGCCTCATGTTGCCTGTGTGTCTACTTAATCTTGTTCCTTTTACTGATAATCGCTCTTGTGTCTATGTGTTTCTGCGTTCTTTGTTTTCTGTGTTTTTGTGTCCTCGTGCGCGCCATGGAAGCACTAGCCAATGTCGCTACCTTCCATGAAGGACTCACCCCTGAAGTGAGTGAGTATTTGCGTATCTCTGGTCTTTTGAACTTCGTTGAATTGCGTTGGCCTTCAGTGGAGTGTCAACCATTTTATGCGCAGATTATTTCCGCTATCACTGCCACACCTGCTACGGAGCAGAGTTGGCCTATCCTTTGTTTACCGTCACGAGTCGTGATCACTTTGGCTTCGTTTGCCAATGCCTTCCGACTTCCTCGAGATGGATTGGAGAATGGTCCACTCCTTCCTGTAGCCACCATGACGAGGTTATTTCCATGGCACTCATCTAATGAGTACGCCATTCTGTGTCGACCTGACCCGGAGCATACCGCTTTACAATTTTTAGTCGCGATTTTGAACTTGCAAAAATACACCTACCGTACCTCGCGCCCATTCTACTCGATGATAGATATGGCTTCTCGCGAGTCTGTTAATTTTGCATCTTTTTATTTCCGGCGCATTCACCATGAATGTGTTACGGTTATCAAACAGGTCAATAAGGGTGACCTTCTGTGTTCGTCCTCACTTTTCTTTTTCTAGCCATTCAAGCCGCGCAACCCCCGCCAAATGCTCCCTTCTTGTTGCATGAAGAATCTACTCGGATGGTCAAAGATGAGGAAGATGAAGATGCAGATCATTTTCAACTCCTTCGCTAGAAATGCAGACGTATAAGTCCCTCTGAGAGCCAAGTGCAAGGAGCCAACGCTGGACATGAAGAAGAGGTCTTCCACGACACCACTACCTCCATTCATGTTGATTCTTCCGCCCATTCTTCTCCAATCCAGCTGCACGAACAAGGTGCTTCCACCGCCGACTCTGAAGAAGTTTCTTTTCGAGAGGATTCTCATCAGCAGAATCAAGATGTTGTTCAAGCAATTATTGTAGAGATTCTCAATGAAGTGATTGCTCTGGTTGATGCTGTGATTGACCGAACGGAAGCGACAAAGCAGCAAACTACCGGAATAGTGCTGGTGCCTAACATTCTTATCCCACTTTCTTCCACCATGAACACTATTGAGCCCATTGTCCCAGTCCAGTCTGTTGTTCCTGACGTACCCAATTCTCCATCTTCTTCTCCCGACTATTCTTCACCATCTTCCCCTCATCTATTTTCCGCTCCTATATCCAAATCCCTTCCTACTCTTCCTTCTCCAATCCTGGTGTTTCATGAACTCGAATCTATGGGTCGACTTTTGATCCAATTCTCGCAGCAGTTACCAATGCAACTGAAGATGGCAACCGACAATATCAGACAGGAGTTGCAGCACAAAGTTGATGTTTTAGAGGCTGATATTGCCCCATTACAGGAAGAAGCAGATGCCGTTAAGGCAGACAACCATGCTTTGCAGATGCAACTTCAGCAAATTCAAGCTAGGATTGCAGAGCAAGACACATTGATTGCACAACGCGATGCAGCATTGGCAGAGTTAAAAGCCAAGGATGTTTTGTTAACTGCTCCTGATGAAGAGATCAAGCAGTTAAATCAATTGGTACAGGATAAAGAAGATGCTCAAGTGGCGATTGGCAATTTGTTGGAGGAAACTCGAATACAGCTTGATGAGGTCGTGCAGAGAGGATAGAAGATGGCTACTTTAGCTAAGCAGACTAATGCAGAACTCCAGGCCACAACAGCTGATCCGTTTTAGGCAAATTCTTCTCTCAAAGCCGAGACGAGTTTAACCATTCAACTTCAGAAGGAGATAGCAAGGATTAAGAAAGAAAGAGATGCTTATTATCAAACCATTCAATATCAAGCTCAGGAGCTGGAACGAAGAGAAAAGCAGCTAGGCTTTCAAGCAGAGTGGCTATCCAGAATAGATGGACAAATTAATGATATGAGATTGAGCCGCGATGCAGCCCTTGCCAATGACTTTTACTTGCAAGAAGCATTTTTGCAGACCCAGACTGAAGTTCTAGTGAGTCAGGTCATTTCGGCAAGTTCAGTCCGAACTGACGCACAGCTGGTGGAGCCGGAAACATTAAAACTAATGTTGGATTCATTAAAACGGAAAATCGCCAGAACCTTCAAATTAGCAAGAACCATGTATATCCAAGGCATCGTAGATGAGCCTTAATTTTGTTTTCCTTGTGGGTTCAAGTCCACCGTGCGTTCCAGTGTTAGGCCACCGGATCGGCATCATGTAATATTATATTTTCTCTATACCGCACGTATCGAAAGGTCGTAGCGAAGTGATGTAACCCATTTTTTATTAATGAAGAGACATTACGGTGTTCTCCAGAGAGAGGAGACGGGATCGCCAGACTGTCTGTCTGGGCGATTTGCGATCCTATGGAGACGTCGGAGTGCAGATTCTAGTAACTCTAAGTACTGTGACTTTACTTTATTGAATTACATTAATTTCTGGTTAACATAGTAATGTTCGGTGACGATGATCAATCTGCGCTACGGTGATCATTAACTTCTATGTTACCTACGACGTAAAGAATAACTGGAATGCGAGTAGTAAGACTGTGTAGAAGAATTGATACTGAGTAATAGTGTACTGCTTAATTTGTTAGTTAAGCGGGAAAACTAGATAAAGGGCCTCTGAAGTATCAGACCCCTACCATCCCCAAGAACCCGAACAGAGATTAAAAGGCAGACTTGACGGAAGTTTGTCCTTTTAACACACCGAATATTGATGCCATTAGTAGGATTTCAAAGATGTGTCACAACATTAGTGAAGTGAGAAGACTCTTATGAGCCTATTTCTTCTAATCTGGATCCCTTGCTTTGCTCATGTTTTGAACCCATTATATGTTCTATTATGAAAGAAAAAGAAGTTCTTATGGATAGAGGAACATAGTAAAACTATGAGAAAACTGAAGCAATTTCTTTATCAATGCTCCAATTTTTTAAAGGATCGATGATTTTCAAAATAAACCTGTAATCCTAAACATTGATACTATTCCTATCCATATAGGCTGGGTCATTGGTCAAGATGGCAAGGAGAGGCAAATATATGAAGTTTTCTTTGCTGTGAAAATTTTTCATGATATGTAGAGATATTATCCTCAGATTAAAAGAGAGTTATGGGGATTACTCACTCCTTAAAAACAGATAAAGAATATTTTATAGGAGCAAATGTGATCGTTGAAATTGATTCTCTTCTGTTAAAAGAAATGATTTCTAACTGCTCATATCCTGGCATTGCAATGTGAAGGTGGATTGCATTTATGAAGTTTATTAATATATATATATATATATATATATATATATATATGGAATTTAGGTTGGAAAATTTTCACCTGATTATTCTTTTTGTCATTCTTCATCTCCATTGTCCTTGTCCAAGAAATCTTCATCTATTTCATAGTCACTAATTTTCCTTCATTTGAATAACTTGATTCTTTTTCCTACAATCCTATTTCTCAAGGGAGTGCCATTTAACTCTCATAAAGCATAGGTACCTGTAGAAAAAATAAGAACAATAATGTAAGGACCAAACCATCATTTAGTTATTTTTTGTCATGCATTGTATTGGGTTTCAATGGTAGTGCCATAAACGAGTACCCAATCCCCAGAAGCTATCGATCGTGGCTTCTCTTGTATTCTCATTCCCTTGTTCTAATTGTTTAATTCTTAAAGCTCATAAATTTTCTCGCGACAAACTGTCTTCCTAATCTAAGCTCATCTAGTTTACTTATATATATATATATATATATATATATATATATATATATATATATATATATATATATATATATATATATATATATATATATATATATATATATATATATATATTTATATATATATATATATATATATATGACTGAATCAACATATGCATTGCATTTTCGCATGTAATAGATGTATTAAGATTTGTATAAAGTTAAGAAAAAAAAATTAGGATCATGATAGCAAACTTCTATTAAGGTTTCATGTGAAGTATGAATGATCATAAATGATTTGTAGAATCAGTTAGCATACTAGAAACTTTTAGAAGTGAAAACTTTGGGATGTGATAGAAAACATAAAATAAGTGGATGTATATGCTACTAGTTTTTAGCACTTAGTGAGTGGGATTCTTTGAATCTACCTCCAGATTGATTATGATCTAAGCAAACATTGATACTCAAGCTAGCAATACATGTATGTGCATATGTTGTCACTTCACTACAATGGCCTAGTAGGTGGGTGGAACAACCTTGATCGGGTAATCAAGGTCACGAGTTGATGCTAATTTCGTCATAGGCCTGACCTATATGTTTTTGTGTGCCTATATGGGTCAGTAGGCAGGCGGAGTCACTCTAATTGGGTGGTCAGAGCCATGAGTTGATGTCACTTTCATATAGGGAGTCATCTCTAAACTCTTAAAAATCTCTTTGATATGATTTGTTGTTTTGACTAAACTATCTCTTTAATACTTGTAGGTACTAAAACAGTGAAGATGTCCACTACGCAGGGATATGAACATGTGAGCCCTTTATGACTAGTTGAACCCTCTATATAGACCACAAAATAAGTATATGATTACCCTAAGTGCCTAAGCATATGTATGTCTTTAGATGCATGTAACCCTATTGTGTTTTGTAACTCCACATGTGCTTATGTTTTTGTAAGAAAGGAATCCTGTGTGATGTGTGGCTTTGTATGAAAGTATATATGATCCTATATAATCATATGATTTTATGTACAGCTCGTATAGACTCTGAATGCGTCAAAATTCTAGTATGAAGGTATGATCAGATGAATGTTTAGCTATGCACATGTGTAAAGATCTCTTTCTATTTGTGAATGTCTATATGTATGATCATGTGAGAATGAATGGGTTATGTAGTGTATCTAGATGGGTTAAGGATGAGTTATGTATATAAGGATATATATGAGGATTAATGGATTATATGAGGGTCCACATCTGTATGTAGAAATATGTCTTTGGTTAGTATGGATATGTGTATGTACAAAATACATTTGTATGACTAACCATGTGTATGTACCCATACAAAATACTGTGATCATCTGAAATCCTATATTAGTGAGAGTGAATATGAATGTATACCTTTTCATGCGGTTCAAAAAGAGTGAATTTTTGTATGTGTGGATGCCCATGAGCATGGATATTTACTTATGTGGTGTATGAAAAATGAATGTCCAAACAAAGTGTGCGTGTCTGTGCATTAGTTAAGCCATGTAATGTGTAGCATATGTGCAACTATGTGAGTTAAAATATTATTTGTGCATGCATATATGCATATATGAGCATTTCTCTGTGGGTACACGTGCATATATATGTGTGCATATATGAGCATTTCTCTACGGGTACATATGTTTCTGTATATGTGCATATGCAAGTTTCTATATATATGTGTTATTTTATTAAATGTGTCTGTAGATTTGAATAAATGTGACTTAATATATTCAATACTTTATGTATGTAATAAGCTTCGTGAATATAAATAATAAATGATAAAGAAAAAGAAAAGTTAAAAGAAAACGAAAAAAAAACAAGAATACGTATGTATGTATCTATTTATAGATATGTATGGATAAAGTATGTAATAAAATAAATGCCATGTGTGTTCTTGCTAAAAGAAGTGTGTGCACTCGTATGTGTGAAATTGAATATATATATATATATATATATATATATATATATATATATATATATATATATATATATATATGTATTGATTTTTCTAATTCCTTCGTACATCCAGAGAGGGAGAGAGGTAGATAGATAGATAGAGAGAGATAGATCACACAGAGAGAGAGACAGAGAGATAAAACTTTCTTTTGTTTGTCGTGTATCATAGACAAAGAAGAAGAGAGAAAGGGAGAGAGTGATAGAGAGATTGTTCCATATCTCTTCCCCTTACTCCCTCTCTCTTCGATAAAGTTGAATGTTGTATTGTTAGGAGATGATCACAGACACGCTGTGAGAGAGAGAGAAATGACATGCTCTAACTCCTCTTCCAGACAGCATCACGCACTGGCAATCCCCATTCCTGTGTAGAGACACATTAGCCTTCTTATGAATCTATGTGAAACACTCATTAAGGCAGCACCTCTCTACATGACCGAGCTCAGCACCGTAGAAAGCGAAGACAGCTTCATCGTGACCTTGCTCAACATGGACTCTATTCACGAATGACTTAACGAGCTCGGAGGCAACAAAGAGCATGAAAATGGATGCAAGAGAGATGTGCAGAGAAAGAGAGGCGGACAAAGAGAGAGACGGAGAGAGAGAAGCCATTTCTGGCTAATGTAGTTTGTCTTCTCCAGGTACTGCGCATAGGAATCTTCTTCTCCCTTTTTGGTTTTTGCAAGAGATGGATGCGTAGAGATGTATGCAAGCGTGAGCAGAGAGCGACACACGACATTGGAGAGAGAGAGAGAGAGAGAGAGAGAGAGAGAGAGAGAGAGAGAGAAGGTATTTGGGCTGCTCTAGGAGGCCGATGTCTGGGATGCACACAGGCGATGGAGAGAGAGAGAGAGAGAGAGAGAGAGAGAGAGAGAGAGAGGGAGTCTTCCGAGTGTTTCTGGCTGAGCATGATCCGACAGAGAGAGAGAGAGAGAGAGAGAGAGAGAGAGAGAGAGAGAGAGAGAGAGAGTGAGAAAGACAGAGAGAGAGAGAGAGAGAAAGAGCAAGTCAGCGTTCTCTGTGGACTTCTGCGAGAGCAAGATGTTGCGAAAGTAGAGAGAAATCTTGCAAGCTGAAACGGGAAGAGAGAAGAGGGATGCAAAGAAATATGAGAGCGCATAACATGTTGTGTAGCTTAGAGAATCTTTGTCGTGTTAGAACTATTCAGCTTTGCTATTTGTTGCAAGGCATATTTTAGTAGGCACCGGTAGATGACTCGTACACACACACATGATCCATCTATAGGTCTACAATTTCTCCATCAGGGTATCAAATTGGAAGTTCAAGCATCATTTTTTGAGAGTATGGTCCGTAGAGCTGGAAACGCTTTAGTTGTCATCGTCGTCTACATTCAAGGACATACATGATTTTTAGCAGTAGGAAGCCAATTATTCTACCATTTGGGATCCATCATCAAACATAGATTTTAACGCTGCATAACATCCTCACTCATGGCTAAAATGAAGCTAAACCTGAATCTCTTAGGAATTACTAGATTGAGCAGTTTAATTCTCTTATGTTGACAGGGGAGTTCAACTATGGAGGCAACAAGTCCAAGGGCAGCCATGGCCAAGTCTTCTATGTAGGCAAAGGAGGAAGAAGAAAAGACAATAGAAGAGAATCAAGAGGAAGAGATAGACACAACTACCAAAAAGGCAGCCAAAGCTATCAAGGGAATCAATCAAGTCAAGGTGAAATTGCATTATCAAGAGGCATAGTTATGAAGATCAACCACATGATGAGGTGTGGTATGTTGGGATATCAAGCTCAACATGTGATGATTCAGGATGACACGTACCAGTTTTTCGTTTCTCTTACTTGTATAGTGGTCACACCGGTATGTGTCAGGGACACTTCATTGAGCTTTATTAGATTTATCTACCAAGAGTGATGGCACATTTGTTCCTTGCTAGCTCACTCATTCGTGGACATTCGGTTTTTCCTTATGTACTGATCTTTATATATTGCACTTCTTGTATTCTTGTTTTTAGGTCATTCTTGTACATTCCTTTTCTTATGTAATAGAAGAAGAAGAAGAAGATCATTCTTGCTTGCCTCAATCTGTGTGTGTGCTTCCCCTTGAGAGTGAGAGTGTGTGTGAGCTCTCTTCCTTATCTCCTTCCTCGTGACATGGTATCAGAGCCAGCATGGCTATAGAGAGCTCGTGAAGAAGGTGACAGTGAAGAGTATGCAGCAAGGCTTGGAGAAAATGTGATTCACAAACAACCTCCATTTGCTACAAAAATTGGCGTGAAGGTTGAAGACCTCAGAATAATTTCATGATTTATTCCTTTATGGTCACTCGTTTTTGTCACATCAAAGTTTCGGAGCCATCTCGACCTCCATTTTGAGCTTGCAAGGTGAGGCCCACAGAAAAACCAGGTCAGTTTCAAAAACTGTAACTTGCATTCTGTTCAGCAACCCTCATATATTCCAAATCTAGAATTTCAAGCGAATCAGTGTACTGTTGATACACGAAAACTGTGCTTTTTGAGATCGAACTGTCAGGTCATAGTGCGACAGTGTTCAAGCAGAAGTGCTACTTGTAGTGTTTTGCAGTGTTGTGAATTGCTCCAAAAATGGCAAACGCAGATGGAATGAGTTAGCTTATGAGCGATAAGCTGGACAAGAAAAACTTCCATGCTTGGAGATTTAGAATGACAAATTTCCTGATGGGAAAAGGCTACTGGAAGTACATCGAAGGAGAGAATGAAAATGCTCTGCAGTTACCAGAAAGGAATCGAACTGTAGATTAGGTAAGAGCATATAAGGAATGGAATCAAGGAGCATCAAAGGTAATGTATTGGCTATCTGTTAACATGCAGGATAGCATGATTGGACACATACAGGATGCCAAGACTCCAAAAGAGGTTTGGAACAGTTTGGTCACATTGTATGAGACCAATAGAAAGGCACAAAAATTGCAACTCAAGAACCAGCTACATACATTGGAGAAGAAGAGCATATCGGTAAGTGGCTACACCTTGAAAATCAAAAGCATATGTGAGTCACTTGCATCTATTGGCCTGAATGTAGATGATGATGATAAGGTGGAAGTGTCTCTTCGTGGTTTAGGAGCTGCATATAAGCAGTTCAGAACTTCTATACAAACCAGGGAAAATATTCTGAATTTTGCTGATCTGGTATCTATGCTGATTATTGAAGAAAAGAATCTTGATGAGGATTCAAATTCCCCAGGAAAATCTAGTTCAGAGCAGGTATTCTACTCTGGTAGAGGAAGAGGCAGAGGTAGAGGTTTTGGAAGTGGAAGAGGAAATACTAACAAAGATCAAAGTCAACAACAGAATCATGCAAGAGGAAGAGGAGAGTTCCGAGGCCGGGGGAGCGAAAGAGGCTACAAAAAATTCCAAAGAAATGAATCAGGTAATGACAGCAAAGGATGCTAGAATTGTGATAAACCAGGACACTTTGAAGGTGATTGCAGGTTGAAGAATCAAAATAACAGAAGGTAGCAGAATAACTATGCATCCACGAGTGCAGATGATTCTGAGAAGTTGTTCATGGTTCAACATCACATGATGAATACGATGTCTGCTGGTCTTAATGTCTGGTATGTTGATTCAGGTGCTTCAAATCTCATGACCAGCCATGCGGAATGGTTTAGTACTTTGCAGAAATTGCCAATTCCTGGATATGTTGAAACAGGTGATGACACATCACACCCTATTGAGCATATAGGAAACATAGCACTATCAATGGAGCATGGAAAGGTAAAACATCTTGCTGATGTGCTACATGTTCCAAATATAACAAAGAATCTAGTTTCTGTTGGACAAATGGTTGACTAGGGATTACAAGTCAGGTTCAATGTTGATGGATTATATGTAGAAGAGTACAAGCACGATGGATGATTGGTTGCCAAAGGAAACAATGTGGGTAGGATGTTCACCTTAAATGTGAATATTCTTGAAATGAATGCAGCCATGTTTGCAAAAGGTGTAGGATTTATTGAAGATATAGAGATGTGGCACAAACGGATTGGACATGCAAACTTGCAAAGACTGAAATCAATGCAATCAAAGGAGATTGTCCATGGACTACGAGATTTCAAAGTTGTAGAAATGCAAAAGGTATGTGCAGCATGTCGATTTGGTAAACAATCAAGAGCATCATTTCCACACACTACAACATACATCACTAGGACCCTCTGAATATTTTGGAAAACCACTTAGCCTCGGAACAACTGCGTCCGTATGAGCGTCGATAACTTACTGGAAATTACCGATGCTTATACCGATGCTCATACCAACGGTCAGTTTTAATCGGGTCCGAGAGCAAACATTTCGGCATTTTGAACTTAGATCTTCTACTGTCAAATTTCCGTGCGCGAACACCATATCTCTCTTTGTCACTCTTTCCCTCTCTCTCTCTCTCCTCTCTCTCTCTCTCCCTCCCTCTGTTTCTCTCTAAGCACACCTCTATCTTTCTAGATCTGAAGTTTTGGTAAGTATATCGCACATACTGTAGCACTCTTTTTTCTTTATTTATGTTTTTGCTTTGCTAATATCTTCTCTTCTTAATGTTGCAAGAGATTTTGGGATCAAGTCTTTGGAAATTCGACGAAGGACAACTTCAAATGGATTTTGACGACCACGATTCAAACAATTACATCGATGTAAGTGATTTTTTTGTTTTCAATGGACATAGAGAGAGAGAGAAAGAGAGAGAGAGAGATATACATATACATACACACTCACATATGTATAAACACACACATGCATATCCATACACACATGCATATGCATACACACTATGCATATGCATACACACATACACAATGCATATGCATACACACATGCATATGCATACACACATACATGCATATGCATACACACATGCATATGCATACACACATACACAATGCATATGCATACACACATGCATATGCATACACACATGCATATGCATACACACATGCATATGCATACACACATACACAATGCATACACACATACATGCATATGCATAGATACATGCACATGCATACACACATGCATATGCATACACACATGGATATTCATACACACATACACATGCATACACACATGCCTATGCATACACACATGCACATGCATACACACATGCACATGCATACACACATGCACATGCGTATGCATACACATGCATATGCATACACACATACACAATGAATATGCATACAGACATGCATATACATACACACATGCACATGCATACACACATGCATATGCATACACACATGCATATGCATACACACATGCACATGCATACACACATCCATATGCATAGACACATACACAATGCATATGCATACACACATGCATATGCATACACACATACATATCCATACACACATGTATATGCATACACACATGCATATGCATACACACATACATGCATATGCATACACACATGCATATGCATACACACATGCATATGCATACACACATGCATATGCATACACACATACATATGCATACACACATGCATATGCATACACCCAGGCACATGCATACACACATGCACATGCATACACACATGCACATGCATACACACATGCACATGCATACACACATGCACATGCATACACACATGCACATGCATACACACATGCACATGCATACACACATTCACATGCATACACACATGCATATGCATACACATGCATATGCCTACACACATACACAATGCATATGCATACACACATGCACATGCATACACACATGCATATGCATACACACATAAACAATGCATATGCATACAAACATGCATATGCATACACACATGCACATGCATACACACATGCATATGCATAAACACATGCACATGCATACACACATGCATATGCATACACATGCATATGCATACACACATACACAATGCATATGCATACACACATACACAATGCATATGCATACACACATGCATATGCATACACACATACATATGCATACACACATGCATATGCATACATACATACATACATGCATATGCATACACACATGTACATGCATACACACATGCATATGCATACACACAATGCATATGCATACACACATGCATATGCATACACACATGCATATACATACACAAATGCATATGCATACACACATGCACAATGCATATGCATACACACAATGCATATGCATACACACAATGCATATGCATACACACAATGCATATGCATACACAATGCATATGCATACACACATCCACAATGCATACACTTATACATGCATATGCATGCACACATACACGCATATGCATACACACATGCATATGCATACACACATGCATATGCATACACACATACACAATGCATATGCATACACACATACATGCATATGCATACACACATACATATGCATACACACATGCATGCATATGCATACACACATACACGCATATGCATACACACATGCACATGCATACACACATGCATATGCATACACACACACAATGCATATGCATACACACATGCATATGCATACACACCTGCATATGCATACACACATACATGCATATGCATACACACATGCACATGCATACACACAATGCATACACACATACACAATGCATACACACATACATGCATACACACGCATATGCATACACACATGGATATGCATACACATACACAATGCATATGCATACGCACAATGCACATGCATACACACATGCATATGCATACACACATACACAATGCATACACATATACATGAATATGCATACACACATACATGCATATGCATACACACATGCACATGCATACACACATACATATGCATACACATGCATATGCATACACACATACACAATGCATATGCATACACACATGCATATGCATATACACATGCATGCATATGCATACACATATACACAATGCATATGCATACACACATTGGATCAGATGGGATCTTCACATTGGACTAGATGGGATCTCCACGTACACCTTGGGGAGCGCATGACCATGACAACTCCAAAATATATCGCATACGTAATGGAGCTCTAGTCATGGATGCAGCCGGGAAGTCAATGCATTAGTGCATTCGACAACTTTTCTCCATAGAGTTTGGACATTTTGTAATGTTAAAATGGAGCCAACAGGATAGGGATTCCAAAAACTATATCACAAAATCGATATATGAGGAGTACTGGCTAGCACCTTGGAATCCTATTATGAGTTCGGAATGGATTCAGCATACGGCACTTGAGGTGATGTCTCATCGACGTTCAGAAGCTTGCGATGCTTTTCGAGTAGGCTTCCGAAGCTTGTGTGGTTAGATGTTGAAGAGTCGGAATCGATTTAGGATGAGTAGCAACATACTGCTGATCAATATGGTCAATAGAGAGATGCGGCGGCCACACGTTTGGATACGGTTGGAACATCGCATTTAGGTAGTGGCGGATACGACAGTATGTGCTACCAATTTGTAAGTATCATGTTAATTATTGAATTTGTTTGTGTTCAGCACATCATGTTTGTTCATCTAACATTTTGTATATTTATTATAGGAGTTGGCAGTGGGTCGTCCTCCGACGGGAACAGAAGAATCTTACGGATATCGTCATGGATTGGTTGCACTGTTGCAAGACTTAGAGGGATGCGGTGCAATCATTTCATGGGAGAATCTATGATTAGGTAAACTTATAGCTTGGTTTCGTATTTTTAGTTATTGTTTATAAATGTCATGTCAGTTTGTCTCATTTTACACATGCTTTGTTGCAGGATTGCAGGTGTAAATGTTTTGATCCCCTTACGTATATGCATGGTAGTGTTTTGCCACAATTTTGTATTACACTCCTATGTGCCAATGATGTACCATAATTTTGTATTCGATTCCTATATGGAACTGCTTTGTCACATTGCCACAAATTCATATTACACTCTTTTGTGGCAATGATGTACCATAATTTTGTATTCGATTCCTATATGGAAGTGTTTTGTCACACTCTTGTACATCCTTCATTTATGGAATGTAAAACTTTTTGTATATGATTCATGGTTCGTTTTTGCTCATATAAAATCATGTTTTGGTTTCCATTAGAGTACATGACACATGTACTCGGTTTAGAGTTAGGCAGATTGTATTGTCTTTTGCTAAATAACATCATCCTGTAGCAAAAGACAACACACTCTGCCCAAAAAATTTTGTGCACATATGGTCGTCGGTATGGGCATCGATACGCCTAGTAGAGTCCTCTGTATGGGCGTTTGTACACCCAGTAGAGTCGTCGGTATGGGCGTCGATATAAGCATCGGTAATACTGGCGCTTATACCAATGCCCATACAGACGCTCCCACCAACGCCTATACCGGCGTTATGTTTCCGTTGCCCATACTGACCGCTACACCGACGTCGCGGAAAAATTACACCCGTTCATTTTCCTCGCTAGCAGCCTCGGTATACCCTCGATATGTTGTAGTGACATGACAAGCATGTTAGTGAGAATGTAATAGAAGTAGTACATACACATGTTTGGGGTCCAACAAAGACCACATCTATGGGCGCTTGCAGGTTTTATGTTACTTTCATTGATGACCATACACGCAAAGTATGGGTATATTTCATGAAAGAGAAGAGCAAGGTGTTCACTCAACTTCTAGAATTTTAAAGCTATGGTGGAAAAGCAAATAGGGAAGTACATTCAGACATTAAGATCTGATGGAGGAGGTGAATACATGTCAATTGAGTTCAACACGTTTCTAAAAAATCATGGAATTTGGCGTCAGTTTTCATGCAGGTACACACCACAACAGAATGGCATTGCTGAATGCAAAAATAGACACATTGCTGAAATAGCAAGAGCCTTGATGGCTGAGAAGAATAGCCTCATTGGTATTGGGTAGAAGTTGTGCATACTGTTGTATACATCATGAAAAGAACTCTGACTGCTATTGTACATCAAGTTACACCTGAAGAGAAGTTTACAGGTAAAAAGCCAAACTTATCACATCTGAAAGTTTTTGGCTGTATTGCATATGTACCTATCCCAGATGAATTGAGGATGAAGCTTGATCCAAAAGCAAAAAAGTGTGTCTTCATTGGATACTCCCTTGAGCAAAAGGTATATAAATGATATAACCTACTCACACGACAAGTGAAGGTGAGCAGAGATGTGGTATTTGATGAAATGTCAAGCTTCTATGCAGATGCCAAAGAAGGACTCAATCTTGAAAGAAATGACAAAGAAAACGCTGAAAATCCAAGTGCAGAATCTCAAGTTTTGAGTGGACGCGATGCATCATCAAGCAATAGTTCCAACTCAAATCTATGGAGTGGAAGATTACGTGGAAATTTCAGTCTAGAAAATTCATCAAATACATCCAAGAAAGGTAAAGAAAAGCTTTCTGCAGGTCATAAAACATGTGCAGGTTTTGAAGACATTGATGGAGATTCAAGCGGTTCAGAAAAGAGTCGATGAGGAACTTGGACTGCCCTCTATGAAGACTCCAGGAGTAAGAAGGGTACATGCAGATGATACAAGGAGAAGTGACCTAGGACCAAGAAGATCTGGGAGTATGCGTAATTCAGTGCCACCATTGATGTATGATAGTTATATGGCTCGTCATTGTGCCTACATGACAAAGGTAATACAAGATGTTGAACCTTCTTGCTTTGAAGATGCAGTTGGAATCCACATACTAGTTTTTCGTTTCTCTAACATGTATAGTGGTCACACTGGTATATGCTAGGGATACATTATTGAGCTTTATTAGATTTATCTACCGAGAGTGATGGCACATTTGTTCCTTGCTAGCTCACTCATTCGTGGACATTAGGTTTTTCCTTATTTACTGATCTTTATATATTGCACTTCTTGTATTCTTGTTTTTAGGTCATTCTTGTACATTCCTTTTTTTATGTAATAGAAGAAGAAGAAGAAGAAGATCATTCTTCCTTGCCTCAATCTATTTCTGTGCTTCTCCTTGAGAGTGAGAGTGTGTGTGTGAGCTCTCTTCCTTATCTCCTTCCTCGTGACATGATATATAGATAATGGTTTTCATAACTATATGTGTGGTAGAGAGGACTACTTCACCAACCTTCAAGCACCCAAACAAAGATGCTTTGTGGAGATAGGAGACAACACAAAGCATGAGATACAGCAAATGTGAGATTTGAAGCTTGAAGGCAACCAGAAAGAAAGAGGCTTGTCTAAGGTATTGCATGTTTGTATTAGTACATAGTAACTTAATCGAAGTCAGACAGATGGTTCAAAAGGGATACCAAGTAAAGTTCAACCACAAAGTATGCTTTATTGAAGTCCCAAGGAATGACCATGAGCTGATATCCAATGGAAAGAAGGAAGAAAGTATGTTCACTCTTGACATTGGCAAAGGGAAAAGCAACAATGCAATATTCTTCACCTATGGAAACAAGAAAATTTGAGACTTGGATTTGTGGCACAAAGGTGTACTCACATCAAAATTCAAAGGTTGAAACACATGGGGAAGATGAAATTTGAGAGGTTTAGCATAGTTTTCATTACAAATGTTGCATGAGATCTATGACACTTTTTGACTAGGCAAGCCAACTAGGGATCCCTTCAAGTAGAGTGGATATGTAACACATGATGTACTAGACCTTGTGCACATAGATGTGGGAGGGGTAACAAAAGAGCCCTCTCTTGCAGGTAATAAGTACTTTGTAACTTTTGTTGAGGACTACTTGTTATCAGGATCTTCAGCGCATGCACACATAGAGGCAAAAAGAAGACCAAACAGGAATCAGAAACAGAGAAACAATCGATGCGATATTGGGTGCAATCTCCCCCCGTGTACTATGATGGATGAGTCTCTCAGAGTACATGTATTTATAGGTTAATTTCTATTACATCCTGAAAATAGAAGTTACATGAGAGTCGTGGCTTTTAAAAGCGTCTTAGAAAAACTACTTTATTTACAAAAGGCATCGCTTTCTAAAGCGAACCACTACTTTTACAACAAGATAAACCTAAATATAAGTATTCTAGAGGTCTTTGATTTAGTCTTCGAATTTATTTATTTACGCTCATCCACTTGTATCCACGTCCTCATGCTTCTTCACCTACTAGATCAAACCAACCACATTAAAACCTTCTGGACATTTAAAACATTTAAAATCCATTTAACCTTCCATGATTCCATAATATACAACATGCCATAATGTATCAATTGAGGTGAGTTGACAAGCAACTGACCTTAGTTGATAAATAGAAAAATAGACATGGATGATCAATCGCATGTCCCATCACTAAACAATATTAAGCATGAAACATGTAAAACACATGCATGGAATCGAAAACATGAAAGTTTAATGTAATTGCGAATGATATGCAGAAATTAAATAATCATAGTGAGGTGATAAGGAGGTCTTATGTATCCATTGGGATTCCTCAAGTGTGTTATTTTTATATTTGACTAAATACCTATGATATTGCTTACCAGTTCGTGTAGTGGTAACATCATAATCTATTACTTTCTTGGGAATCAAAACTTCCGCATCCTCTTCAAGTAAAGAAGGATCATCTAAAACAGGCATGAGTGGTAAAGTACCTTGAAAATATTTCAACAAGCTTATATGGAAAGAATTATGTATACCCCAATGAGAACATATCTAATTGAAAAGAATTTTCATTTATTTTCTCAATAATGCAAAAAGGTCCATAATACTGTGGGGCAAGTTTTACCTTAGGATGTTGAGAGATATTTTTTAAACGCCTTCTAATAATTCGTAACCAAACTAAATCATTTCCATTAAATTGTTTGGCTATGCGCTTCTTATTAATACTACACATGTAACGTTCTTGAATCTTCCTAATATGCTTATGCACTTCAGCAAGTGTAGAAATATGATCTTGTGCAAAAGAATCAGCCATAGGAATGTCAGTTTGAGTGAGACTCATGGGAGTGGGAGTGCTTTCTTCCATAAACAATTTCATATGGTGCATGACCAGTAGTAGTGTGTGGGGTGTTATTATATGCAAACTGAAGTAAAGGGAGGCTTTCATCCCAATTACTTGGATTATCTAAAGAGTAACAATGCAATAAATCTAAAATGGTAGTATTTGTAGCCTCACTTTGACCATTACTTTCAGGATGAAAGGCAAAACTAAAGTCCGTTTTTTGATCCAAGATGTTGAAATAATGCTACCCAAAAATGGTTACAAAAACGAACATCTCGATCTGAAATAATAAATTTAGAAAAACCATGATGTGGAAAAATACACTTAATAAATAACTTAGTATCTTAAGGTGCAGTTAAAGTCTCTTTAGAAGGAATGAAGTATGCATTTTTACTAAACCTATCAACAATTGTCCAAATCATATCATTGTGAGATGTAGTTGTAGGAAGACTAGTAATGAAATCCATAGGAAGACTAGTTCCCATGGTCCATCTGGTATAGGAAGTGGCATTAATAATCTGAATGGTTTAGCATGATGTCGTTTTACATGCTTACAAACAATGGAGTGAGAAACATACTGTGCAACATCGTTTACCATGGTAGGCCAAAAGAAAAAATCTTTACATGCAAAAATAGTACTTTGTATGCCCCTATGACCTATATATGATGGTTCATGCATTTCTTTCATAACAAACTCTTTGAATACTTGTGTAATGCATAACTTGTGTTGGAAATACAAGAATCCATTATGAAATGTGTAATGATCCTCATGATGTGATGTAGAATTATTGAAAGCAATCCATGTTTGTGAAAAATGCAGGTCACATGCATAAGTGGAAATCATATCATGAAATGAATGAATCTAAATAGTAGAAATATTATTAATTGAAATAGTAGTTGTTTGTGGGGATAGGAGACGACTTAAAGCATTAGCTACAACATTAGCTTTTCCTGGTTGATATTGAGTCAGAGGTTGGAAGTTTTGTAGAAATGAAGCCCATTTAATATGTCTATCAAAAATCAATGGTTGATGTAATAAATGCTTAATAGCTTGTTGATCGGTTTTATTTAGAACTTTCAAACCAATAAGGTAATGTTTGGAAATATGTTTAGCAAATTGATCATGCATCCCGACAGTTATGGGCCTTGACAGTCATAGACGAGTGAGCAGAGATTGATTAATATCTGATAATTGCGAGAACCATTGCTTAAGAAATTTTTTAGGATTAAAATAGACGGTATGCTGAAGCTATCATGCTTTGAATCATATGAAATGATCAGCTATAGAGTGAGAAAAAGCTCTCACAAGTTCACTATTTTGATGGAGTATGACAGAGATATGAGAGTAAGAAGTAATGATCATGTATGTATTAAATCATGTAAAAGCACAATGTCATTGGCAATACATCATTGATCAATGAGTGAGCTATGAGGTGAGCTCCTCTTCTCAATGAAAGTACATGAATATGTTCTCTGAACCTCAAGATAGACGTGGGCCTTTCATATCCTCTTTCTATACTTTTTGTTGGAGCCAAAGATTTGAATTCAAATTCAAACCCCTTCCTAAAATTGAATCCTAAAGTATAGGATTGATTCTCTCTTGACTTAAATACCAAGTGATATGAGATTATATGCTTCCCAACTCCTCGTGGATTTATTCTACTTTTACAATGGGTAATTGTGAAGCAAAGTTACAAGAGGTTGTACATATGAAGCCTTCCAAGTGTAGTGTCAGTACACCAAGCTTATGTGAGGTGATCAAGTATGCAGGCTTGCACCAAAAACTCCCCCTCAAGCCTAACATGCTTGATCTTCATTGATCCTTGATTTCTTGTAGCCCAATCATCAATTTGAACCTATTCATCTTTGTTCCATCCAAGGCTTTGGTAAGTATATCTGCACATTGTAAATGAGTTGATACATAGGAAATTTGGATATCCTTGCTAAGCAATTTCTCCCTTACATAATGATAGTGCACTTCAATGTTTCCATGCATGGTATACAGGATTAGCAGCCAAGTAAAGTGAACTAATGTTATCTCCAAAGATCATTGGAGTGTAGGAATGTATCTCCAAATCTACATACAATTGCTTAAGCCACATAGCTTCCTGAGTTGCATTTGCCAAACCTCTATATTCTGCTTGTGTGGAAGATAAGGCTATAGTTGTTTGCTTCTTGGATGACCAAGATATGCGTTTTGAGCCTACAAAAGATAGGTACGCTGAGTGCTCCTCCTATCATCCTTGGATCCAACCCAATCTACATCAGAATTGATCTTTATATCTATGTCAGAAGTAAAGGAATAGAACAATCCCTCATTCATTGTACCCTTGAAATACTTAAGCACCCTCTTTGCAGCTTCCATATGAGGCTTCCTTGGTACATGCATGAACTGAGTCAATGTACTTACTACATAGGTAATATCTAATCTTGTCAAAGTAGCATAATTAAGACTACCCACAAGTTGTTGATAACTGGTAACATCTTCAACTAGTTCACCTTCATGTGAACTTAGCTTATGGTTCAGCTCCATAAGAATACCTGCAACCTTAGTGTTCTCCATCTTGAACTTTACCAACATATCATGGATGTACTTCCTTTGTGTGATGAATATACCCGAATCTATATACATAAGTTCTAAGCCAAGGAAGTAGGTTAATAACCCTAGACCACTGATTTTGAATTCCTTCATTAATTGAGCCTTGACCTTCTTGATACCATCTGAATCATTACATGTAATAATGATATCATCTACATAGACACATAAGTGGATGACCTCTGATTTATTCTTCTTAAAGATAAAGAAGAGTTTGCCTTGCTTGCCACAAAGCCTTGATCCTCCAAATAGGTAACAAGCCTATGGTTCCAAGCTCTAGGAGCTTGCTTGAGAGCATAGAGTGCTTTTCTAAGCTTGCATACATATCCTGCTTTTTCTTCATCTTCAAAACTTGGTGGTTGTGCCATATATACTTCTTCAAATATCCAACCATTTAAGAATGCATTTTTGATATCTAACTGATATAATTTCCAATTTTTTGATGCAGCAAGACTTACCAATACCTTGATTGTTGGCATCTTTGACACAAGTGAGAATTTTTCTTCATAGTCTACTCCATGTGTTTGGGCAAAAGCCTTTGCCACTAACCGTGCCTTCTACTTGTTTATAGAACCATCAGAGTTCTTTTTAATTTTGTATATCCACCTTGAACCAATTACCTTCATATCTGGCTTCTTGGGAACTAGATCCCATGTGTGGTTTCCCTGCAATGCTTCCACTTCTCCTTGCATGGCTTCTCTCCACTCTTTCTTCTTCCTAGCCTCTTCAAACGAAGAAGGTTGTTCTGCCATAGAATCTTTAGTGATGTACACAGATTGCTTTGTGACAGAGGATGTATCATATCCATACCTTATGAGCTTCTTACTTTCTCTTTGTGATCTCCTTAAATCTTGATTGGAAGACTCAGGTAGATCCTCTAATTGCTTGTATTTGAACTTGCCTCTTGACTTCCAATCTTTGAAGTCAATCTGCTCCTCATCTTCTGAGTTGATGTCCTCTACTTGGTGTTGAGCTTCTTTAGTGAGGTTGGAGAATCATTTTCCAAATCATATGGTAACCTGAATTTCTTGCAATCATCTTCAAACTATGAATTATTCTCATCAAATACTACATCCCTACTAAATATGAATGCCTTGTTAGTGGGATTGTATAGTCTATATCCCTTTTGATTTTGATCACACCCAATAAATATATATTTATCATCCTTAGGGTCAAGATTCCCTCTGATTTGTGATGGAATGCGTGCATAGGCAATGCACCCAAATATTTTGCAATGATCCAATAAGGGTCTCCTGCCATTCCATGCTTCATATGGTGTCATGCCATCTAATGATTTGGATGGCAGTCTATTAACCAAGTAGGTGGTTGTGGATACAACCTCTGCCCATAAATAATTAGGTAATTCTTTCTCATTTAACATAGACCTAGCTACCTCAACAATCAACCTATTCCTTCTCTGTGCCACTCCATTCAATTCAACAGTATACCTGGTTGTTAATTCCCTCTTTATGCCTCTCTCCTATAGAAATAGATCAAAATCATATGAGAAGTACTCACCACCTCCATCAGACCTGATTCTCTTCAAGCTTCTTTCTGTTTGGTTTTCAACTAGTGCCAAATACTTCTTGAAACATGTAAATACCTCATCCTTATGTTTCATGAAATAGAGAATTTTCCACCTATTGTAGTCATGAATAAATGATACATAGTATCTTGAGCCTCAGATGGATGGATCTTTGTTAGGACCCCACACATCAGTGTGTACAAGCTCGAATTAGTCTTCATGGATGCATCCTTTCCTGTTGCATGGTTTCATGTGACTTTGCCAAATTGCCAAGCTCCACATTTGTATATCATGTACTGATTTGTTACACTGGGAATGCCAAGGATACTTTGATCCCTGCAAATTTGCTTCAGAGTTCTCCCTCCTATGCGCCCTAGCCTTTTGTGCCATCTTTCCAACTCAGATAAGGTCTGGTCTCTATAATTGAATAGTGCTATATTCCTTGTGTCGTCAGTTTCAAATGTAAAAAATCTACTTGACTTCTCACGTTTGGCAATCCTTTTGAAGCCTTGTTGGGGGTCTTCCACATATGCTCCATGCGTAGTGAACCTGACCTTTAGATCTTTCTCTACAATCTACCGAACACTAATTAGGTTTTTGGTTATAGGAGGTACATACAAAACTTTGCTCAAAAGATTCATACTACCGTCAGATGTTTTGAGATTTCCAACTTGCTTGACTGAGTGTTTAGTGTCATCACCTATTTTTACTTCATGCTTCCCCTTGGTTTCTCCAAGATCACATAATAGAGCTATATTTCCTACCATATGATTGGAACAACCTGAGTCAATGTAGAAAAGATGCTCATCATCTTTACCTTGCTTGGATGTCATGTTCATGATGAGTAGAGAGTCTTCTTGATCTTGAGTATAGTTGTTGAAGTCCTTTCTTCCTCTAAAGCCTCCTTGATAACTGTTGTTGTTGTAGCCTTGATTGTAATTATGGTTGTAGTTGCCTCAACCATTGTTGTACGTGCCTCTAGTTTGTCCATAGCTTCCTCTATTGAAGCCTCTTCCCCTTTGGTTCCTTGTATTTTTGTAGCATTCTTCTGTAGTGTGGTTGTTAAGACCACATATGTTGCATGGTAAATTGTTATAGGGTCTCCCCCTACCTAGTTTTCCTCCTCTACCCCTACCTCTAGCACCTCTTCCTCTTTCTGCATAATTAGCTTGAGAGGTACTAGCCTCTTCTTCCTGTTTCTTCCTTTTACCTTTATCCTTAGCTTTATTCTTATCTATATAAAGGGCAGAAGATTGGTTACCTCTTGAGTTGTCACCATTTCTTTTGAGCTTTGTGTCGTGGATGAAGAGTTGTCCCATCAAGGTATTGAGATCAGGTATTTGCATATCCATGTAGAGATCCATTACTGTGGTGAAGGACTCCCACTTGTCATGAGACTTAATTTGATTGATGATATACCTCACTATTTGCTCTTCCTCTATCTCTTCTATAATGCTTGCAAGCTGGTCTACTACATCTTTCATTTTGGTTACATAATGAGCCACTCCTTACTTTGGTTGTTTCTTGAGGGTTGTGAATTCCATCCACAACTAATTTTTCCTAGCTCTTGTGTTTGAGGAGAAGTATGATGAAAGCACTTCCCAAGTCTCTTGGGATGTCATGCAATTTCTAACATGTGGTAACAAGAAATTAGAGATTGAATTTAGTAGATATGACCTAGCAAGAGCATCCTTTCACACCATGTGGTTAGCTTCTTGCTCTTCCTTTGTTGGTTGATTCTTGCTCCTAAAGGTTGGCATGTCTTCATCTCCTAAGATGTATCCATATTAGGTTCTCCCTTGAAGGTATGCTTGCATCCTTAGGGACCATGCTGAGTAGTTGTTCCTATCCAATTGGTGAATGAAGGATGGAAAACCATCTCCCATCTTGATTCTGCTTGCTCTGATACCACTGTTGACAGAGATGGTGGATAATCACAAGAGATGAATTGGTGCAGCTAAAACCTGCTTCACACTTGGTATAAGTGATGGCTGGAGAGTGTTGTGGGCCTCTTTAGCTAGCTAATAAGCATAAATAATCACATATGTTGCTTGGAAGATGATCCACTAATGATAGGAGCAAAACAGATAGGTAGGCATATGATCCAAGGTCCAAAACTTGCTATTTTGGTTGATATCCCTACTTAGAGTTTTGAACCATTCTCAGAGTACAATAGAAATTGATAAAAGTCCTTTTGGGGAACTTCAATTAGCCTAACAATCTACCAATCATGAGTGATATCACTTAAAATGATGGACTATACATAGAGAAATATGTTTATCAAATTGCGCATGCATCCCAACATTTACGGGCCTTGATAGTCATAGACCAGTGAGCAGAGATTGATTAATATCTAACAATCGCGAGAACCGTTACTTATGAAACTCTGTAGGATTAAAATGCACGATATGGAAAGCTATCATGCTTTGAATCATAGGAAATGATCAACTATATAGTGAGAACAAGCTCTGACAAGTTGACTCTTCTGATGGAGTATGATAGAGATATGAGAGTAAGAAGTAATGATCATGTATGTATTAAATCATGTAAAAGTACAATGTCATTGGCAATACAACATTGCTCAATGAGTGAGAAATGAGTGAGCTATGAGGTGAGCGCCTCTTCTCAATGAAAGTACATGAATATGATCTATGAACCTCGAGATAGACGCGAGCCTTTCATATCCTCTTTTTATAGTCTTTGTTGGAGCCAAATAGATTTGAATTCAAATTCGAATCTCTACCTAAAAGTGAATCCTAAAGTATAGGATTGATTCTCTCTTGACTTAACTAACAAGTGACACGAGATTATATGCTTCCTAACTCCTCGTGGATTTATTCCACTTTTACAATGGGTAATTGTGAAGCAAAGTTACAAGAGGTTGTACATATGAAGCCTTCCAAGTGTAATGTCAATACATGAAGCTTATGTGAGGTGATCAAGTATGTAGGCTTGGGCTTATTTACACCAACAAACTCCATGTCAGAGCTACCCCTAGCTAAACTAGCCCCCTCCTAGCTGATGTTTTCTCTTAGGAAGAAATTTCTTTGAACATCTATATCTCATTGTGTAGTTGTCTATTTCATGAGCAAGATAGGTCATCTTGTATCTCTTGTAAGATCCCCTTTGACTATAATCTTAGTGTCATGTATTAACTCACCTTGATTACATTGAGCTTGAAATCTCTCTGGTCTATCTTTGCATATTTCCAAATATATGTGTTTGAGGAGGTACACATAAGTATAAGCTACTTGTTTGGGAAGTTTCTGGTCAGTCTTGTGCAAGGAGGTTGACATAGGTCACATTGTCCAAATTGAGTGATCTATGGATTGATAGAAATCGTAGCAATTCTACTTTTAGAGTCCAAAATTTCATAGGTTCATTAACTTTCTCTAAAATAGGAACTCAAATCTCGGTGGACTCGCATAGTGAACAGTTTGGTCTTAGGAAGGGTCTATCATTCTTTTTCTACAACTAGGAGTGGATATACTCCATCATATATATGTGTATCTGTGTGTTTGTGTGTCTTTGTGTGTATAGTTATGTATGTATGGATGTGTGCATGTGTTTGTGTGCATATGTGTGTGTGTCTTTATGTGTGTATACTTTCTCTCTCTGTATATATCTTTCTATCATGTTGATCATATTCCTCCTCAAGAGATGAAAATAGATTTGAAGTAAGAATGGGAAAGCAATAACTCAAATCAAAAACCAAAATAACACACACACACACACACACACACACACACACACATATATATATATATATATATATATATATATATATATATATATATATATATATATATATATATATATATATATATATATATATATATATATATTATATATATATATGTGTGTGTGTGTGTGCGTGTGTGCTTGTGTGTGTGTGTGGTATATAATATAGAGACTAAAAAAGATATTATTTCAAATGTCTAATTTTCTTTGCTTGAAAAGGTATCTCTCATTGGGTGAAAATTTGAGATGAGAATGGACCTTACGAGAATGCCTCATTTTTTGGGATTAAGCCAAACTATGTTTCGTTTTTATAGAGGAGTTTTGGTGAAAGCCTAGTCCATGAGACCCCCATATTCCACCTAATGCCAAATACATGTTCACTATCATTGGAAGGGTTTGAGCCCCCACCCTCTCCTCACGAGATGAGGTTTCCACGTATTTGAACCAACACGTGTGGACAAAATGTATTTAATAGGGAACTTTTTAGTAGCTAGAGTGGGCTTCTTCAAGCATTACGAGGCTCTTTATGCTCTTCTTCTAGAGAGAGATCAAGGGAATCTAATTTCAAAATCATCAAACACATGCATATATGTGAATACAAATACGCTTTTTTTTTAATTTTGATTTCAAATGTATATTTAATTCAAATTGCCTATTTTTTAGTATATATGTCACAACGAATTTCTTAAATTCATATTTCTAATTTCATTTTTACAAAAGGTAGTATTTTGGAAATATATAAAACATTAAATCTCCACATTGTCACATCCATAATTATAATCACCCAAAAAAGTTACTTTTTATATTTCATCATTTCCAACCATATTTACTACAAAAACTCACTTTGACCCATCCACATAGATAAAAATAAATTTTTCTTACAAAACACATGACCTAGAGTCCCTTCCAACCAATTTTCCATTGTTTTTAATATTTTGATGGTGCTTACACCTATTACCAAGCTCACAGTAGAAATTCTCATGCTCTTATATCACCAAGTATCTTTGTTTGAGTTCATAGAGAGTTTGCTTCAAATACATGATGCAAAAATGATGTGGATTTTAATAATGATGTTCATGTAGATAGGCAAAAGAGTATTGACCTTTAGACTCGTGACTCACTATATCTTCATGATCCAATGTCTTCTTACCATCCAACATTCCATAACCTCTAAACTATACTTTAGTTCTATGGCATAGGTGAATTTGGACTATTAGGTTATTGCAAGTGATTATCTACATATCGCATGTTACTCCTAGTTATTGATTCCAATAATATCAACTCTATCATATGAGAGTGGTCACTTTAGAGAGAAAAATCATACTTTAGAAGAAAAAGTTGGAAATATTGAAAACGATGTAGAAGAAATGGAGAGCACAATTGCAGAGTTAAATGCAAATGTTCAACTGAAAGAGACTGCACTTGGTATGAGATTACCTTTTTTTTGGTTGGTCAAGTAGGAGAACAAAAAAATTCAACTAGTGGTTTTAATTACGTCATATGTATGGAAACAATCTAGAGATGAGTTGGTGTTGCAATAATCTTTCTTTACACTTGCCAATGTGACTTCAAGGCAGCTTTGTAGATACCTTTAGCTTCCCAAATATGCCTTTAGACCTACTATGTACCTTGGATCATCATTGCCAAATGTTTTTTTCCAAAATAGATAACTTGCACATAGAAACACTATGAGAAACTTGCTTTATATGGACTTAAACCTCCAGAGAAACATTTAGTTCTCACTCTCTGATAATGATTGACTGGAGACCTTTTAGAAAATTCCAAGTGAAGGTCTTAGCTAACTATTCCAAGTTATTTCACTAACTTAGAGTGAGTATAATTTGAGAAGTAAACTTAGGAACTTAGGGTTGTAATCCTGACATTTGAGGAAGAAGAAAATGTGTAGACATAGGTAGCTTGTTTGATCCATAACTCAACATCCAATGAATCAATTGAAATGAAATTTCATACATAGCAACTAAACTAATCACGCTACTTATACTAAGTTAAATCAAATCAAATGATCAAGTATACATAGAAAACATGATAAAAAAAAATCACTAAGATGAAGAGGTTGCAGCAAAACAATAGACAAAGATAATCATGAACTAATGAATCCAATTGTATGTGCTAATGAATGTATGATACAAAGGAGATGTATTGGACTTACTCGTATGTATATGAGCGCAATGTATGCTCAACCATGAGGCTCAATGGCTCTCTCTTCTCTGTCTTATCCATGACTAAAAGTCACCTCTATTTATACACATAGAGAGGATTCAAAAGTTGAATTTCTCTCACCTAAAAGTGTTCCTACACTTTAGGGATTGATTGATTCGATTCCAAACCAAAAACAATCATCGGTCTTGGCTCCTAATATCACTAGATTCCTTCAACTCATTTCCTTTTACATTTATCCAATGAGGTAAAGTCCATGACTTTTACAAGAGGTATTCATATGCACTTCATAAGTGATCCAAATGAACATGTGAGAAGTCCTTATCATCTCGTCAAGCATC
Organism: Ceratopteris richardii; assembly: GCA_020310875.1. Taxonomy (NCBI): domain Eukaryota; kingdom Viridiplantae; phylum Streptophyta; class Polypodiopsida; order Polypodiales; family Pteridaceae; genus Ceratopteris; species Ceratopteris richardii. The sequence goes on along the minus strand of CM035421.1, from coordinate 72,156,956 downwards.
TAGGCTTGCCAAATGTACCAATAGCTCCCCCTCGAGCCTAAGATGCTTGATCATTCAATCTTTTGGTATTTCCTATAATCTTATCAAAGATTTAAACCTATTTAATTTGCTTCCATTCAATGATTTGGTCATCATATCTGCGCATTGCATATTAGTAGATACATAAGAGGGTTGTATCTCCTTACTCACAATATTTCACCTAACAAAATGGTAATGAAATTCTATATTTTTGGTCATGGCATGAAAGATAGGAATAGAAGATACATGAAGTGGACTCATATTGTCTCCAAATACCGATGGAGTGCCTAAATCCAACCCTAAATATGTATGTGGGGTCTTGATCTACATAGACTCTTGTGTTGCATTTGCTAATCTCCTATATTCAACCTTAGTTGAGGAAAGACTAAATGTAGGTTGCTTCTTTGAAGACCAAGATATGAGCTTTGTAGCTGCAAATGAGAGATATCTTGATGTGCTTCTTCTATCATCTTTGGGACCTGCCCTATCTACATCAATGAATAGCTTTACATTCAAATCAGATGTGTAGGGGTAATATAAACCTTCATTTATGGCTCCTTTCAAGTACTTCAATATCCTCTTGGATGCATCCATGTGAGGTCTCCTTGGGGTGTGCATGAATTGACCAAGCACACTTACTCCATAGAAAATATCAAACCTAGTTAAAGTAGCATAGTTTAAACTCTCAACTAGGCTTTGATAGCTTGTGATGTCTTCTATAAGTTCTCCGTTGTGAGAACTTAACTTCTGGTTGACCTCCATGGGAGTACTTGCAACTTTATCTTCTTTCCTTTTGAACTTGGAAATCGTATCTTTAGCATAATTACTTTGTGTAACAATCATCCCTTGATTTGTGTATGTTGGGAGAGATGGTTGGATGCACTCAAGAGATTGAGTTGAAGCTGCTAGACCTGCTTTGCTTCAGCCCTCCTTTGCTTCAGATATGCTTAGTACACTTGATTAGCTTCCAAATGATACCAAGAAAGCATATATGTACTTTGCAAATGATATGTGTAATGATCAAATCAAAACAGACTACTTGAGACTTCAAGAATCCAAGAAAACTTGCTAATTTGGATTGACACCTGCTCAGTCTTTCACTCAGTATGACCAGCAAACTTACAATTGATCAAATTCCTTCTAGAGATATTCTATTAGCTTAGTAAGCTACCATTTGCAAGTGGAATGAGATAAAATGATAAACTACACACTGAGAAATTACTTTAGCAAAATTATATGTACCCCCGACTTTTTAGGAGCTCTGCAGAAGAATACCAGAGGTCACTTCGAGCAAGATTTCTCCGAGATGGCTGATTCAATGATCTTCAAATTTTATAGGCGTGTAGATGAAGTTGTGTTGGTTCCAACAAGCCTTGAATCACTTGATTTGGTTCAGTAGATCTTGAGATATGCCCCTTTGAAGTTGACAGACTTGGAGATGATGACTCAGAGAAAAAACAGAGATACTGAATGTAATGATATGTATTAATTCACATTGATGTACATTCCCATTGACATGATAAACATTTCCAAATGGTACTCAGAGGTGTAGGCTATGAAGAAGTCCTCACACACTCAAATGTTGATACAGAATTGCCTCGGGATATGAGCTGTAGTACCCGCGACTATTGCATTACATCTTTTATAGAAGTTGAGTTGAGATTTGAATTTGAATTCAGATTCAAATCTCCTATAATCACTCCTATTCTCTCCAATTACACCATCCAAATTCCACGACTAATCAAGTAGGTAAGTGATTACAAGTAAATTCCAAGTCATGAGTACTCTGATTGTGGGCATCTTTGCCATAGGAGACAAAGTTTCTTCATAATCTATACCTTGGTCTTGAGAAAACCCTTTAGCCACAAACCTTGCTCTATACCTATTTATTGATCCATCTGAGTCCTTCTTTACCTTGTAGATCCATCTAGATCCAATGATCTTTATGGATGGCTTCTTGGGAGCCAAATCCCATGTCCGATCCTCTTGAAAAGCTTCTACCTCTTCTTCCATTGCTTCTCTCCATTTCGATTTCTTCTTAGCTTCTTTAAATGTAGATGCTTCTTCTTAGTTGATGCCTTGAGCAGTATAAATTGAGTGCTTAGTGACCACAAAAGTGTCAAATCCATACCTTTCTAGCTTCATTTTTTTTTAGTTGAACTTCTCATTGTTTGTTGAAAAAATTTGCAACATCTCTCAACTCTTGCATCTTTGCTTTACATTTGTTGTTCCAAGCATTGACATTCTTCCTTGGTGTCTTTTGATTATCATCAGAATCACTTGATTCTTCATGTAAGTGATCACTCCCCTTTTGCAATATTGGGAAGTCCTCCTCTAGGCCATAAGGTAACTTGACTTTAGCGTAATTATCTTCAAAACAAGAGTTTTTCTCATCAAAGACAACATCTCTACTAAAAATAAAGCATTTAGTGCTTGGATTATATAGCATGCACCCTTTTTTTATTCAAGTCATATCTAATGAACACACATTTCTTTTCTTTAGGATCCATTTTACCTCTGGTTTGAGATGGAATGTGTGCATAAGTTATGCACCCAAATATCCTGCAATGATCAAGGCTAGGTCTTCTTCCAGTCCATGCCTCATAGGGTGTCATCCCATCCAATGCCTTTGATGGGAGCCTATTAATGAGATAGGTGGCTGTAGATACAGCCTCTACCCACAAATAGTTTGGCATTTTGTCTCATTAACCATAGACCTTGCAGCTTCAACTATGGTCCTATTTCTTCTCTTTGCCACTCCATTTTGCTCTTGAGTGTACCTGGTTGTGATCTCTCTCTTGATACCCCTCTCTTAGAGATAGGTATCAAATTCATGGGAGAAATATTCTCCCCCTCCATCTGACCTTAGTCTCTTTATTGTTTTACTTGTTTAATTTTCAACAAGAGCAACATACTTCTTGAAACATGAGAAGACTTCATCCTTATGCTTCATAAATTATAGGATGGTCCATTTTCTACAATCATCAATAAAAGATACATAGTACCTGGATCATGATATTGATGATTCCTTGCTAGGTCCGACTAGCTTCAGCAAGTCACCATGAATGTATCCTTTCTTCATGAAAGGTAGTCTATGTGATTTCCCAAGTTGATAAGCACTACACTTATATATCATGTGTTTATTGGAGATATTTTGTAGGCCAAGCACACTTTGATCCCTCCACATTTGCTTCAAGTTCCTTTCACCTATACGAGCCAATATTTTGTCCCACATCTCTTATTTTGATAGGGTCTGATTACCATGATTGAACGGAGCTATATTTCTAGTGTCTTGGAGTTCAAATGTAAAGCGTCTACGTGTCTTTTCTCCTTTTGCAATTCTTTTGAATCCTTGTTGTGGATCTTCAGCAAAGGCTCCATTCATTGTGAACCTTACCTGCAGTCCTTCCAAGGCCTTTTAGGATAATCTATTTATCAAGTATGTGGAAATAGATACTACATCTGCCCACAAATAATTTGATAGCTTCTTCTCATTCAACTTGGACCTTGTTGCCTCATCAATGGTCCTATTCCTCCTCTCTACTACACCATTTTTTTCTATAATATATCTAGTACTAATCTCTCTCTTGATTCTTTTATCTTGTAGATAGGAATCAAATTCATGGGAGAAATATTCTCCTTCTCCATCTGGTCATAATCTCTTTATGGTTTCACCTATTTGATTCTCCATGAAAGATAAATATTTATTTAAACATGAGAAAACTTCATCCTTATGCTTCATGAAGTACAACAAAGCCCATTTGCTATAATCATGTATAAATGACACATAATACCTTGATCAAGATATTGATGGTTCCTTGATTGGTTCCCAAACAATTGTGTGGACAAACTCTATAAGATCTCCATGTATATATCCTTTATTGGTGAATGGTTTCCTCTATGATTTTCCGAATTGACATGTAATAAACTTGTGTATTATGTGTTGCTTGTGAGATATTAGGTGGTCCAAGCAGACTCTGATCTCTATTTATTTGTTTGAGTGATGTTTCTCCAATATGAGCTAATCTCAAAATAGGGTCTTTTTGCAACCTCCTTGAAACAACTCCAACTAGGGTTCCATGTTCATTCCCCTTCATGCAATGAAACATGGGTAGTGCAATTCATTTGATCATTGACTACTACTTGGCCTCGTGTATGCGCTGCTGATTGTCCCCTTTCCCATGCGATCCTACAGAGGGGAGAATGGCATCACCAAGAGACTTTTTCTTCAGTGCAAGATGACAAATCATCCATGTAGGTAATGTCTCAAGTTCCTTGTTCTACTAATAGGCATGGTTTGGCTGCTGCTATAGACGTTGAGGTGTAAGGCTCGACAATGAGGAATATTGATGTAACAACTGGCAATAAATCCCCCCAGCCTTGCCTCCCTACTCGACGCGCCCCTCACTGTTGGCGAGGTTAAAGAAACCATTGGTAAATTGAAACCTTGCAAAACTCTTGGCCTTGATGGCCTTCCTGATGAGTTTTTGATTGTTCTTAAGGATTTCTTGACTCCATTCATTCTCTTGATTTGGAAAGAAGCTATAAGTAAAGATACCTTCCTATTGATATCAATACTAGAGTTATGAAAGTGATTCATAAAAAGGGACCTAGAGAGGATTTGCATGACTAGAGACCTATTACTTGATTGACCACTATCTATAAGAGTTTTGCCTCCTCCCTAGCCAAGAGACTCATCCCTACGTTGAAACATATCATTCTCTCTAAACAAAAAAGGATTCATTAAAGGTAGATATATATTGGATGCTATCATCTCTCTTTGGGAAGGTAATGAGTATGCTAATGAGTCCAATCAACCCTTCTACTTCTTCAAAATTGACTTTAGCAAGGCTTATGATAGGATTGAGTGGGACTTTGTGCTACAATCTCTTCAAGATATTGGGGTTAGCAAGTTCTTCATTAGAGTTGTCAGCACCTTATTTGGAAATGCCCATTCTAAAATTTCCATAAATGGGTCTTTGTCCCCCCCCTTTAGATTAATAAGATCCATTAGGCAAGGCTTCCCCCTTTCTCCCATTCCTTTTGCTATTGCTAGTGATTCCCTAGAGTGGCTCATGAAAGATTCTATATCTCTAATGTCATCATGAGAGCTTGTATCAGTTCTGCTCAGTGCTTTCTTGACTGTCTCCATACCTTCTACCTGGCTAGTGGGCCTCATGTTAACCATAAAAAAACTGCCTTTAGATCCTCCACCAACATTATTCCTGATTGTATAAAAAGCCTCGGTTGTGACATTATTTAGAAATGGTGGAATTTGCAGACTCTTGGGTATTCCAATGGGATTCCATGTGTCTCTTAGTCAAAGACAGGATTGGGTCCTAAATAAATTTAGAGGAAAATGTTTTCATTGGTATGCCTATCAAAGTTCCCTGTCCCATAGAGTGTTTGTCCTTAATCACTACATTCTGCCTCCCTTGATTTATTTTCTTGCATGTTGGATTCCTAATAAGAAGCACTTCCCCCAAATAATTGTCATTGCCAAGAGACTTTCGTGGGGTGGCAACCTTCATCATAACAATGTTCCCAAGGTTGGACATCAAAACAACATTTCTAAATGGTGATTTGCATGAAGAAGTGTATGTTTTTCAGCCCTGTGACTTTGTGCAAAAAGGGCATGAAAACCAGGTGTGCAGGTTAAAGAAGGCATTATATGGTTTAAATCAAGCACCACATGCTTGGTATGAAAAGAAACATGTGTATCTCATTGTACAAGGTTTTGAGAACAGTCCAACTCAAAGCACCTTCTATGTTAAGTGTGTTATTAATGTGCTTCTAATCATTATGGTATATGTTGATGACATGCTCCTCACTGGTCCTCATGACATGCATATTGCCGATTTTAAGGCTGATTTGCATGCCTCATTTGAGATGTCTGATTTGGGGCATTTGCATCACTATTTGGGCATTCAGTTTATGCAAGTTGATGGTGGAATGGCTTTGTGTCAAACAAAATATATTGACACATTATTGCAGCATTTTGGCCTTGAAGACTGTAAGCCTATTGCCACTCCTATGGAGATAGGTTTACGATTGAGTCTTCATGATGTTGGAGATGCATTTGATGTTGTTCTCTATCAGCAAGCTGTTGGATGCTTGATTACTTATGCATTATTTGGTCAGATACTCAGTTTGTTGTCTCACAGATGAGCAGGTTTATGCATTGCCTAGGTGTCAAGCATTGACAAGCGGTGTGGAGGTGATCACAATCTGGGTGGATCGGGTCCGGTCGCAGCACACGCAGAGTGTATGAAGCTAGTGAGTGTTGGAAGGCCTTTGTGATAAAAATGTGAAGGTGAAGATGAGGTTGGGTATAGGCAGGAGAGATGTCATTATTTAATTATGAAAGGGGAACATATGGATGTATGCATGATGAGAACAAGAAGAAAACCACACACATGAATCAACTTTTGAAAGGAAGAATGGTCCACAAATGGAGCTTCTTATACACTTTTGAAAATCAATTGATAAGCATGGGTTCTTGTGGATGTATGCATGATGAGAGCAAAACGAACACCACACATATGAATCAATTTTTGAAAGGAAGAATGGTCCAAGAATGGAGCTTCTTATACACTTTCAAAACCAAATCATATGCATGGGCTTTTTGTGGGTGGTATGAATGCATGTGGTTCACGATGAAAAAGTGAGTGGAAAATTTTTCTCTCAACCTCAATGGATCATCCTCACTCGTTCAATGCATGACTGCGGAGCCTTCTCACACATAGAAAAAGATAGAAGGAGACATGTAAAAACACATAAGAGATCAAGAGCAAGAGACAAGAGACATGAATTAGAAGATATTGTTATGACATACATATACATGAATGTTGTGAAACGTCAAGCCAAGCATTCTACTCGTCAATGGTTGTCCGCGCGACCATCTCACCATGACAGTTCAACCGAATGTCACACATAAGAGGATAGGTTACACTTCATTGACCCTATGCCTTTCTAGTATCGTAATGTGTTTCTAAAGAAGTATAAGACACATAAAACTAGCTCTAACTAACTCACATGCTCAATTGAGGGTGAGCAAAGAAAGAGAAATTGGGTTTATGAGCCTATCCTAGAGTGGAAGTCTAAATTAAAATTGAATCTAGGAACCATGCTCTTACTAGCCCACCTTGGATCCTCACACGCTCAACTGAGGGTGATCGTCTCAAGGAAACCATGTGCTAGCAAGGGCCCTATGGATGCCTAACAATTATGTTCTAGGAGTTTGAAGGGGCGTTTATATAGTTTTTTGAATGAATTTGGGCCCTTGGATATAGAGAAATCAACTCTCAACCCTAAGATCAACTACTTTTCATTACAACCATTGGAGTTATCAAATGGATGGCTAACATTGGTTCTTTACATGATATCTAGGGCAAAGGGGGGGGGGATAGGTGCCTTCATTCTCCACCATTGGATCTGGGGCTGATCTAGACCATTGGATCAGTGCTGACATCAATTTGGATAAGATAAGCTACTATTTTTTAAGAAACTTTGCATTATTGATCTTTGATCATCAAAAAAGCTTATCCGATGAAAAAAACTCATGGATCCTCCTTACTTTATGATTTTGCATCTCCACCCTTGAATGTGAGCTCATCCTAACCATACAACATGGTTCCATCATTGTTTTCCATGTGGTAGCCCTTCAAGCCTTCAATTTTCTTATTCTAGGAAACTGCGGTGACCTTGAAAGTTGGATTTTGTGCTCTTTGACCCTTCAAATATCCTGTGATGAAGATGAAAATTTGTAGGGCTATGTTTTGAAAGGACTTCTTTAGGAATATGTAGAAAAAACTCCCATCTGAATCTCCCTTATATAGGTTTGACTACATTTGGAAGTTTGCAAGGTGGCATTAAGGTCTCTAGGAAGCTCTGATAGCCTTAAAAATTTGTACAAATATGTATCGACATATGATCTTTATACATGTCAAACCATATAGCTAAAAAAAATTCCTATACAACATTTTGTAGGGTCTAAGAGGAAAAATTACATTTTTTACAAAATGCACATGGCATATCAATGTGCTAGAAAATCCATTTTCATGTGAATTCGGGCTATAGACTGCCTTTGATAGGCCTTATAAGTATATGAATTTTCATGTGATTTGGTGATATTGAAATTTTTGCCCTAATTTCAGAAGTTTGACCAGCTTTGACCGCTACCCTAGATTTGCTTGATTTCTTCCAAAGTTTGCATGTGAACTCCCTTTGACATCCTTGATGCATCTTGGACTTCTGAGGGGATTCAGGCTACCTTCACGGAATGTGTTTCCTGTAGGCCTTCATGAATGAGAGAGGAGAGAAAATCTCAATGACATTTGCCCCCACTAAACCTATAATACCTCCGGAAGCGCCACTCTAGCCTTTTTTAAAAACAAAAAGTTCCAGGCATCAAATTCTTTTATAGGTATCATAAGAAACGTGGAAGGAAAAATTGATCATATACATAAATGAGTAGGCACTATGACATGAAGCAAAATTTGCATGATAGAAAGAATTGAAACAGGCAACATGAATATGCATGAACAAATAGGCAACATATATGCAAATGAATAGGAAACATTGACAACATGTGAAGAAAGAAAACAAAGAAGCATCAATATGAAGTGGAAGTGAATGTATTGAGTCGTTTTAGGCATCAGTTCCTCTTATCTTGAAGAACAATTTGTACCCTTTTCATAAAGCAATCTACCTTAAATACGATTATAAACAAAGATTTAGGATTCTCAAGAGACAACTTTCATCTTTAGCTTATTTTAGATCAATTTCTTTCCTACATAAATATGAATATGCTCTTTCTCTAATAACATGTAAGGAAATCTAAACTAATGCATAAATTTGCCTATATAGCCCGTGATTTATTCTACTATGCCTCCTTAGCTTCCTTTGGCTTGCTCTCTCTTTTTTTTTATGATGATTCGGTGACTTTATGGTTACGATCACTTTTTTGGGGTGGAAGAAAGTGTAAACTTCCTGATAACATATAGCAGTTTTTTTTATGACGGGGAAAAATTAAACCGCGATACAAGGTACAACCATTTTTGATAATAGAGAACAATCGTTTAAACTATGATACAAGTGCTATGAGGTGGACCAAGGATGTAGAAACATGCAGTAGTAGGAGCTAGGACTTCAACAATTATGCTTTCGATACAGGATACATATGCATGTTTATATATGAAAGTCATGTCACCAAAATAAACCTCCAGCTACATGTCCTATCTTTCCATAATCTGAGATTATAACCGATTTCTTAGTAGATAAATTATTACTTAAGATTCAATTTTACACAAGTAGAGAAATCATCATTTGCCCCTTTTGACTCAAGTGATGTGGATATGCAATGCAATGCAAAGACTGAAAAGAAACATGCATGAAGTGAAATTGCGAGCAAGCAAGAATGAAAAAAAAAAGTGGAATGAACTTGAAAAAAAACAAAGCAACATGAACTTGAAAAGTATATATATATATATATATATATATATATATATATATATATATATATATATATATATATATATATATATATATATATATATATATATATATATATATATATATATATATATATATATATATATATGTATGTATATATTATTTTTTTATTTTTTTCCTTCCCTTTTTTTTAAACCATGGATACTCCTATTTATGAATCAACCTCATTGTTGTCATCTTCTTGAATGTCCTCATCCAAAATGTACTCGTCATTATCATGTTTCTTGAATAGCTTTATCCTTTTACCTATAATCAAAGTTTTTAGTGCAACACCATTTAATTCAAAAAGAGCATATGTACCATTGTTGTTGACTTTTGATACAATATATGGCCCAAACCACCATTGAGTGAGATTTTTGTGTGCATCATATTGAGAGTTAAATGTACTATCATAAATAAGCACCCAATATCCTACTTCAATCGGCTAAGGATGCAATTGATGAGTTTTATCAAAATAATGCTTGTTCTTCATTCTAGACTCTCTTAATTTTTCAACAGTAACTGTAAAATGTGCAAACTCAAAAAATCATCAATAGACATGTTTTCAGACCAAGGCAAATTTGACCATGCAGAAATATGAGACTAAATTGGAAACAATTGTTTTTTATAGTACATGAGTTCAGCAGGCACATACCCAGTAGTACGTGTGCACGTCATTCTATGTGCCCAAAGTGCAAAAGGTAAGAATCTAGGCCATTGTTTGATGTCACCATTACGTGCTTTAGATATGGCTTTCACAATAGGTGGATGCCCTCTCTCTATTTTAACATTGGTCTCTGGATTATATGAAGTAGTGAGAGACAAACGAATACCGTGATGTTCAAAAAAGTCTTTAGATTCTCTCGCATTTAACTCTCCACAATCGGCAACTACTTTCTCTATGTACCCAAAGCGACTTATGACATCTTCAAGCAAGAATTTGCAAACATTGTAACTTGTCTTAGATCGTAGTGCACGTCCCTCTACATGATTAGTTAAGTCTTCTCTTGCAAGTACAATGTAAGGCATTTTGTCAATACCTTTAGGCATAGTTACAAGATCTACTACCCACTTGTAGTGAATATAGGGTGAATAAGTACGATGCAACGGATCTCTATGTTTGAGTCACGAATGAAGTTGACAAGTCGAACATGTAGAAACATAGCTACTAATGTCAACATACTTCCTAGACCAATAATAGGTACTTCTAATTTCATCATATGTTCCAAACAATCCTTTATGGCCCGCCCATAATGTCTCATGCATTTCCTTCATTACTTGCAACTGAAGACCTCGTTTTCTTAGGACTCATCATGGATTCTTAACCTTACCTTTAGCATGTCTCCAAAGATAACCATTATGTAGGAAAAATTATAAGCTCGTTTCCAGATGTTACGACATCTATTCATAATCCAGCTACGTAATGGTTGCAGTGTACTCAAATACTTTCCTATGTCTCTCCATTCATCTTTGTACTCAGACTCATGAAATTCCTCATACTCGTATATATGTGGAACATAGTCAACTAAGTTCACATTCTTGACTAGATCACTTTCAAGATCATCAAATCTAGCTCTCCATAACATATCAGCAACTGAATTCGACTTACCTAAAATATGAACTAACTCAAGATTTATGAACTTAATATATGAGATCCATCTAAGCATGGCTATATCGGGAGATGAAAAATTGGCTATCATTCCAATGAGAGGCAAACAATCAGTCTCAACTTTAACATTTGCACCTATGAAATATTCTTTGTTTGTTTTCAAAGCTATTACCATACCCCCATAGTTTTCATTTGATATGTGGATATTTTCGTTGTGTTTCATGTAAAATTTTGGTGCCAAACCTAATTGCATATCTATTCCCTTCACTATCATCTTGACTTATGACCCAACCTATATCAATAGAACTAGTATCAATAGTCAGTAGAATAGGTTTGTTAATGGAATAGTCCACACGCTTAAGGATGGGAGATTCAAGCAATAATTTCTTCAATTTACGCAAAGCTTGTGTGTTTTTGTTACTCCAAATAAATTTTCATTTTTTCCTCAACAAGTCATAGAGACAATCAGCAACATGAGAAAAGTGTGGGATCCAAATCACATAAAAGATGCAAGCACCAAGAAATCTGCGTACCTCACTCATGTTGTTACATATTTCAGAAATCTTGCTAATGGCATAAACTTTTTTTGGGTAAGGCTTTCGACCATAATGACCACGTAAATGCCCAACAATAAGAACCTCGTTGACACCGAAAACAGATTTTTCTATGGAAAATGTGAGACCTACCTCTTCAAATCGTTGAAATATCTGTTCACAATCAGAGATATATTCAAGAATAAATTTACGACATCCATATGAATCTAAAGTAATGTCCTTTACACGTTCCTCACTCCCTTTAATTGGATATGATCAATGAATGGCATGGTTGTATGAGGGATAAAATCATGTAAGACCATATTCATAGCACTCATCATATGAGCCACAAAATTAGTTGCTCCTTGAGGTAAAGTACACATTCGCACTAAGCCTAAAGGATTTTTCATTGTGGTTATGTCACAACTATCAGTTTCTAATTGGAATTGTTCATATCCCAAATATAAATCACCCATTGAATACATACAATATCTTGAAAATGATTCAGCAAACTCATCTACAATGGGTCCTGTTCCTACATTCCTTATGGTGACTTTATTGATAGGTTGGAGATCTTGAATACAACATAGTTTCCCATTCTTTTTAGGCACAGTGAACCATCTATTTGAGTAAGGTGCAAAAGATGGCTCTAAAATTTTCATGTTTATCTTCTCCTTAAGTAGTTTCATTAGCTCAGGTAAGTGAGCCTTTGGAGCTGGTATAGGGCAAAGATTCCATGGAATAGGTGGAATAGAAAAGATTATCATGGGTGCAACTAGCTTAGGATCTATGCAACCAATCTCATGAGGATACATAGTAAAGGCTTTTCCATGGCGACGTATGACTCTCTCAAATTTATCTCTCTCTGGTGGCAAAAGAAAGTCATCATCTCTACCAATTTTCCCATGTTTGATTGCCTCATCCGTGAATGTATGTCTTATGTTTTTCTTATCCCGAGAATTGGATCATTTTTCACATAAATAATTTTTTCATTACTTCCTTGGGGTGATGGTTGAGCTATGGGTTTGATTTTTTTGTCTACAGTTTTGTACTTTTTTTCAAATAAGGCATCATGTGATTGGTTAAATTTTGAGCACTTGTCAACATTGAGAGCATACTCTTGGATTAGAGCATACTCATCAAGAGAAGAAAGAAGAATAATGCGCAAATTAAAATTTTGTTGAAGACATAACTCTAGCTCCTCGAGAGTAGAGAAACAATGAGATGTCTCAATCACATGCTCAATATTCTCATCATGTTCCATGATTTTGTTTGTTTAATAATTTTTTGGGGGTTTTTTGGATAGAAGACTTGGACAATTGAGTTTTATGAAGAAAATCTAATCTAGAATGTGGAAAACAAAGTGACAAACTATTGTACATGTTGGTTGGTTGCGAGATGTCAAACCAATATCCACTGTTGTCCTGCTCAACAATGGATTCTATCCAAAATTTTGATCATATGTAGCTTCAAACATGAATCGAGGTGCACAATCACTACAAGCATGCTCATGACCCTGATTAACAATAGGTTTCTTTCTAATTGACAATCGATTCCTAGGATGATTCACTCCTACTGTCATGACTTGAAGTGATTGCATTCCATCCTTAGAATTAATTCTAGCATAGGTAGACCCATCATCCATGGCCTTAGTTTCCATATGACTCTCACAAATAAAGGGCTGAACTAAGAGAAGTTCATAGGAGCAGTTATCTTGAATAAAAAAGTGAAATTCTTCAGTGATTCCTCCTATGGATATGGGCACACTAGCACAAGCTCCATACATGGTACCTACACCATTATCTGTAGTTCTCATATGCCATCCATAATCTTTATCTATGGGCCATCGAAACTTATCATAGACTTCTCTTGAAATCACATTGATTTCGGAGCCGGAATCTACTAATGCATTTACACTGATAGCGTTCTTGTCATTTCCTATTTTAACATGCCTCTCTGATGTACCTCTAGACCAAAATTTTCTTTTTAAGTGACTTTTAGGATTGTTTTCATGATTTTCATAGTCAGGTTGAGTAGGTCCTAAGGAATTTTTATTAACATTTACTTCATCATCATCAAGGTCTTCTTCATCAGATTCATCAAAGTTTAAGGCTTCATTCATAGCTTGATCTTGATCTAGAGAATCTTGCATCTCAGTACCTACATTGAGCAGAAACCTCTTCCTTTTAATTAGGCCGATAAAGTTATCTTTAAAAACGGGCTTTGCAATAGAGAAAACTTGTTCTAGAGACACAGTCACTTGACTCTTAAGCAAAATGTCATCTAAAATCTGCATAGGATCGATTTTTCTCTCAATTTCTAAAATGAAGATGGTTTTAGGTTTTCTCTTTGGTTTCTTTTGTTTTTGCTCAGGATCTTGTCTTATTTCATGTTCTTGTGTTTGATTTTCAGTTTCTTTTGATTGTTCTTGTTCATCTAAAGGCTTTGGTTCCATTTTTCTTTGCTTTGTCTTCTTACCTTTTTGTTTCTCCTCTTGTTTTTGTTCATTGGGCTGTGATTCTTGTTTTTTATCTTTGGGTTGTGATGTTTCTCCTTGCTCTATGATTGTTTCTATTCCCTCTGAGGTTTGTTTTCGAGTCACTCTTCTTTCACTAGGCTCAACTTCATCTCTTTTTGTTGTTCATTGTAGTGCATAGAAGGCTGTGAGAATAGAATACTCATAATACTATTTCTGCTCCTACTATCATACGGATCAATAGTTTACATGGCCTTATCTAATAACAGATGATATGGTTTATATATTTTGAGCATCATATTTTGTATACAATCAATATATTTGTGCAACGATGCTCATATGAACCTGTGCAGAAGAAATTTGCATTGTTTGATATCTATTTCCATGCACACTTCACTGCAAACATGCAATACTATAGTGATTACTCATACAATGCAATTCAGGATTTACGTGTAGCTTACATAGTCATGCAATGAGAGAACATACTACATGTACATCCATTTGTCTTGCGATAAGGAAGCATGACTATGTGTTGTTCACATTGTAGAGCATAAATATCTATGAGAACATAGACGGTGTATGTAGAAGTCCTGCAACGTTAAATCTGCAGACGTTCCATGTGATTCTAAGCTCATTATAACTCCAGATGATCGTAGATAGTATGGCCTATATACATAGCTCTTGATTCTAAGCATTATACATTTATGCATTCAATATACTCGTGTATGTCAAGATTCTCGAATATGCATACCATGTCATACACATACTATCAAGATTTAAAGGAATATTCATATATTTAAGATTACTATAGAATGAAGATAAAGCTCATTCAGTGCAAAATAGAATCTTGCTGATATACATGTACAATCAGTGGGCATCATTGTTCTCAAGTTTTCAAGTTGCAGAGAAGGCTTATACATGCAGACAAGAGCGAGTCGGTCAAATGTGTTTAGCGGAGGTTCACAGTTACAGAAATCCATGATGATCGTGGTTACACTTCGAAGCTATAGGTATTCATAAATTTATTCCATATCCAAAGGAAGCTACTCATGTTTTGTGACACATATATTCATGTATACATAAATTGACCAGCCATTTATGCTCTATATATACAATGTCTGATTCCTATCAACAAGTTTCTATGGTGAAAGTTTGATGGCATATTGGCATATCAACAATGTTTTTATGCAAGCAACTTATTACGCTTATACATCAATGATATATTGTTGGGTACATATTCTTTTCGTGAAGGAAAACTTCACACACACTTGAAAAAGGTTCACATGTACGATCCCTTTTAGGACAAGTGTATATGAAGGTCTACATGCCTTTTTGTATTCTTGAGTACTTCATATGAAAGTTGATTATTGTCCTCATGATCCAAACCAAATGGAATCATGCTTCTGCATATGTTCAACTTCTTGGAGTAAACTCATACTATATATTTCAATTCATGTTTCCACATGAGAGTGTATTCTCACTAACTCACAATGCTATCAGATCCATCTAGAGCCATCCAGAGTCACTCCAAGCCTCTCACAGTTATTGAAAAATCCTCTTCAACACTTCCTACTTGGTAATTTTTGATGAAGCATGTAAATCAACACTTATTGAAGGAGGGCATCCAATTCAATCTATGAAGCAATGAGTTTAGAGATACGATTTCAGCTACATCAACGTTTTATGCTATGTGTGCTATGTTCTACACATGTTCTACATCGATTCTACTCAAGGTGGACAAAACAATGCTGCAAGTGGATACATCTCAGTGTTCTCTATTAAAGATATACATGTGCTTTTTTACTTCAAGAAATCAAGCATCTTTGATATTGCTTATATTCATATACAACTTATTGAAATTAGCTGTATCACTTGATTCTATAACTACCCAAGTAATCTTGTAAAGATGTTATGGTTTCATGAAATCTTTTAAGCTTTAAGGGTTATCTTAGGCCTCAAACAATTACTCCATTGCACACTACAATTGTTATGTTTGAGGAAAAGGAAGCTTATATTCATGAAGCATTATGGTTATCATATTAGCTACACAACTCACCCATCTTTTCAATCAAGGGGAGTGTGAAGACACTGATTTTGTTCCATGGTATTAGAAGAAATATGCTATTTGGATCAAACATAATATATGATATCAGTCACTTCATTGCAAAGTCAACCATGCAAGAAGTCAAAGATAGTTCAAGCTATTCTTGTGGATCAAGTTGGTATATGGGAGCATTAAGAAGAATGAAGATTATCTTCTCCGATACAATCCATAAAGTGGCTTTCCAAGCATATGTCGAAACTTAATAATGATGGAGTTTTTATGCAATCATTATCTTTGAAAGTATTTTTCATTGAATCTCTTGTGCCAAGCAATTGAGACATTGCATGTGTAAAATGTTTGATTTGCCATTCAACGAAGAGCATCTATTATATAGTCCATGGTTTTTTAATGCAATCATGTAAAGACAGGGATAAAGCTACAAGGATTTATATGAACGTGCGACTAGCTGATTGAGATGCAATGTCAAAGGTCATGAAGAAAGGTATTGAAGAACCGACATCAATGGAAGATAGCATCATCAAACTATGAGGAAAGCATAGGATGAAGAAGGGAAGCTCATCATCAAAGAAGACAAAGAAAACTCTGAAATCAAGGCTCAAAGCAAAGCTCCTCATCACTACAAATAAACTTCAAAGTGAAGATATCATGAAGGCCTACACAATTCACAAGACCAAAGGATCAAAATTGGTGGTAAATTCAAAAAGCTCTATCAACAAGCTCCTAATGATTGAAGATCATTATCCTCAAAGGCATCATTTCATCAAGGAGGAGGCATTCTTTATTGAACCACTAATTTGGTATTGTATATCAACTTGGTATCTCTCTTGATAGTATTTCATCTCCCATGATCCTTGTGCACTTAAAACCATGGTTCAGATCAATGCATTACATAGATCTATCTTGGAGATACTTATTGTTTAGGCCTTCTCATAGGAATCCATATTATGTGAATGATCATCCCCATTATAATTGATTATATACCACATGTATCAAGAAGAGTATCTTTAAGATATCTTATATAGCCCTAGTCCATCTTATATTAGCTTTTCAAAGCTATGTCTCTCTTGTTTGAGACTTGTATACACCTATACAAATTGTATTTGCAACCAAGTGCTATCTAAGCACACCATCATTGAAGAAGATTGAAAGAAGAAAAATCAAGTGATTGAGGCTGGGACTATGGACGTCACTACTCAAAGATCCTCCTATGAAGCTCACTTCTCCATATCATTTGGAATAAGTAAAGAATCAAACAAGAAGAAGAAAAGAGTGCCTTCAACTCACTCAAATTGAAGACTTTCTTATCATAGGAAGATGAAGACTTTGCATTCATCACACACCAGGATGAAGAAGAAGACCTCCTCACAAAAGGAAGAAAACAAAGGTATATTGAATATGCATACATGCAGTACTACAGTGATTACTAATACAATGCAGTTCAATATTTATGTGTAACTTACAGAGTCACACAGTGAGAGAACATACTACATGTACATTCATTTGTCTTGTGATAAGGAAGCATGACTATGTGCTATCCACATTGTAAAGCATAAATAGCTATGAGAACATAGATGGTGTATGCAGAACTCTTGCAATGTTGAATTTGCACACATTCCATGTGATTTTAAGCTCATTATAACTCCACTTGATCGTAGATAGTATGGTCTATATACATAGCTCTTGATTCTAAGCATTATAAATTTATGCATTTTATATACTCATGTAAAATCAGGGCATCATTGTTCTCAAGTTTTGAGGTTGTAGACAAGGTTTATACATGCACACAATAGTGAATCAGTCAAATGTGTTTGGCGGAGGTCCAGGGTTACAAACATCCATGATGACTGCAGTTACACTTCAAAGCTATAGATATTCGTAAATCAATGCCAGATCCAAAGGGAGCTACTCATTTTTTGTGAAATATATTTTCATTTATACGTAAACTAAGTAGCCATTTATGTTCTATATATATACAGTGTCAGATTCTTGTCAACAAGTTTTATGGTGAAAGTTTGATGGCATATTGGCATATCAACAATCTTTTTATGCAAGCAACTTATAACGCTTATACATCAATGGTATATTGTTGGGTACATATTCTTTTCATGAAGGAGAACTTCACACACACTTGAAATAGGTTCACATGTATGATCCCTTTTAGTACAATTTTATATGAAGGTCTACATGCCTTTTTGTACTCTTGAGTACTTCATATGAGAGTTGATTAATGTCCTTATGATCCAAACTGAATGGAATCATGCTTTCGCATATGTGAAACTTCTTGGAGTTAACTCATACTATATATTTCAATTCATGTTTCTGCATGAGAGTGTATTCTCACTCACTCATAGTGGTATTAGTGCCATCTAGAGTCATCGAGAGTCACTCCAAGCCTCTCATAGTTATTGAAAAATCATCTTCAACACTTCCTACTTGGAAATTTTTAATGAAGCAGGTAAATCAACACTCATTGAAGGAAGGCATCCAATTCAACCTATGAAGCAATGAGTTTAGAGATACGATTTCAGCTACATCAATGTCTGATGCTATGTGTGCTATGTGCTACACATGTTCTACATGGATTCTACTCAAGGTGGACAAAACAATGCTACAAGTGGATACATCTCAATGTTCTCTATGAAAGATATTCATGCACTTGTTTACTTCAAGAAAGCAAGAATCTTTGATATTGCTTATATTCATATACATCTTATTGAAATTATTTGTATCACTTGATTCTATAACTACCCAAGTAATCTTGTAAAGATCTTATGTTTACATGAAATGTTTCTATCTTGAAGGGTTATCTTAGGCCTCAAACAATTACTCCATTGCACACTATAATTTTTATGTTTGACGCAAAGGAAGCTTATATTCATGAAGCATTATGGTTATCATATCAGCCACACAACTCACCCATCTTGTCAATTAAGGGGAGTGTGAAGAAACTGAATTTGTTCCATGGTATTAGAAGAAACATGCTATTTGGGTCAAAGATAATATATGATAGAGGTCACTTCATTGCAAGGTCAACCATGCAAGAAGTCAAAGACAGTTCAAGTTATTCTTGCGGGTCAAGTTGTTATATGGGAGCATCAAGAAGAATGAAGATTATCTTCTTAGATACAATCCACAAAGTGGCTTTCCAAGCATGTGTCCAAACTTAATTATGATGGAGTTTTTATGCGATCATTATCTTTGAAAGTATTTTTCATTGAATCTCTTGCGCCAAGCAATTGAGACATTGCATGTATGAAATGTTTGATTTGACATTCAAGGAAGAGAATCTCTTATATAGTCCACGGTTTTTGAATGCAATCATGTAAAGACAAGGATAAAGCTACAAGGATTTATATGAATGTGCAACTCAGTGATTGAAAAGTGATGTCAAAGTTTGTGAAGAAAGGTCATGAAGAACCGACATCAAAGGTAGATAGCAAGAAGGCTTGGAAATCAAGGCTCATCATCAATACAAATAAACTTCAAAGTGAAAATATAATGAAGGCCTACACAACTCACAAGACCAAAGGATCGACATTGGTGGTAAATTCAAAAAGCTCTGTTGACAAGCTGCTAATGATTGAAGATCATGATCCTCAAAGGCATCATTTCATCAACGGGGAGGCATTCTTTATTGAAGCACTTATTTGGTATTGTATATCAACTTGGTATCTCTCTTGATAGTATTTCATCTTCATCATCCTTGTGCACTTAAAACCATGGTTAGGATCAATGCATTACATAGATCTATATTGGAGATACTTATTCTTTAGCATCAATCTCTTCTAAAGCCTTCTGATAGGAATCCATATTATGTCAATGATCATCCCCATTGTAATTGATTATATACCACATACATTTGTATCTAGAGGAATATCTTAAAGATATCTTATATAGCCCTAGTCCATCTTAGATTAGCTTGTCAAAGCTATGTCTCTCTTGTTTGAGACTTGTATAGACCTATACAAATTGTATTTTCAGTTGTGCTATGTAAGCACTCCATCATTGAAGAAGATTGAAAGAAGAAAAATCAAGTGATTGAGGCTAGGACTGTGGGCGTCACTACTCAAAGAGCCTACTATGAAGCTCATTTCTCCATACCAATTAGAAGAAGTAAAGAATCCAACAAGAAGAAGAAAAGAGTGCCTTCAAACACACTCAAATTGAAGACTTCCTTATCATAGGAAGATGAATTCTGTGCATTCAACACACACAAGGATGAAGAAGAAGACCCCCTCACAAAAGGAAGAAAAAGAAGGTATATTCAATACACTCAAACAAGGTAAAATACTACTCTATTCACTCGAAAAAACAAAAAGCACTTTAGATGTGTTATCATAAGTCAATATTGACTTATATTCATAGTCAAAATAAAACATTGTATGGAGTCTCACTGATAAAGAGTCACTCAAAGGCTGCATATCATCATTTCATTATAGCTTTAGCAAAAGCTACAAAAAGGCATTCAAATCCCCTCATCTCAACCATTGTAAAACAAAATAGTTGAACAAATTACAAGTGGTGTGAGCACTTGTTTCTACACATAGAAGGTGTAATCAAAATGGAGTTTGATCAAGAAGCTAGGAGCTTGATTAACTTCATTTATTTATGTAAAAGAAATCATCAAACACGTGAAGGAATAAAATCACTCTAGAGCTAGAGCAATGCTCGCTCCAAGATATGAGTGTGAAAAAACCACAGCCTCTAAACTTTGCAACATGACAAAGTTAAGTTGTGATACATAGATGGCAAAAGCCATAGATAAAGCCTTTGTTGCTTTGTAACTTGTTTTGAAACTTCATTATGTACTTGATCTAAGTCATCATCATCATGACCTTATTTATCAAGCTCTTGTACTTATTTATGGAGTATTCTATATGTATTAAGAAAAAACCGTACAAAAGGAACTATTAGATCGAAGGGGAGTTGCTCTTGGAGATCAACCACATGAAGAAAAGACTACATTCTTGAAGATGAAGTACATCAATCAAGGACTACACATGTGAAGAAAAGTTCAACTACATCAATAAGGGAACTACACTGCATCAAGGGGAGATAGCCAAAAGAAAAGGAAGGCAAGAGGGAGAGCAGACAACATCAAACATGATCGGTAAAATTTAAAGATTGAAGGGGAGCTCTTGGCACAAGAAATCTTCAAATCTTCTGTTCTTAGAGCTTCTCATTTTTCATAGAAACAAATCCACAAAAAAATATCTTACATATGACCGTACACTTAGTTTTCTTATTTAAGACCTATATGACCCAAAGTTTAAGGAGAGAAGAATTACATGACAAACTCTTCACTTGCACATCATTCACGAAGTTTATTCCTTAAATCCAGGAAATCAAATCTATATTTCATTTTAGAAAGCAATACACATTTGGTGACTTTCCCACTTGTGATCACTTTATAAGCATGTAAAAAACCAATGAAACATTGGGGCGACGGTATACTTCTTATGATGCATTTGGTGCAACTCTATACTCCGTTGCTTCTCCTTCTTCCTCTTTATTGCACATGATTCATCCCCATGTGTACACTTCACCTACCTATAGTATTGTGTAGCTACAGACGATAGTACATTGATCATTCACATGTCGCAACTCGATACTTATGAGTATTCATACAAGATCGTGTAATCAAAAGCTACGCATGTGTTCGATTGTCTTGTGCCAAGAGAGTGTGGCTATATGTTGTTCACTGTAGTACATAGAAGGCTGTGAGAATAGAATACTCGTAATAATTTTTCTTCTCCTACTGTCATACGAATCAATAGTTTAGATGGCCTTATCCGATAATAGATGATATGGTTTAGATATTTTGAGCATCATATTTTGTATACGGTCAATATATTTGAACGATGCTCATATGAACATGTGTAGAATAAGTTTGCATTGTTTGATATCTATGTCCATGCACACTTCACTGCATACATGCAGTACTATAGTGATTACTCATACAATGCAGTTCAACGTTTATGTGTAACTTACCTAGTCATGCAATGAGAGAACATACTACATGTACATTCATTTATCTTGGGATAAGGAAGCATGACTATGTGGTGTTCACATCGTAAAGCATAAATATATATGAGAACATAGATGGTGTATATAGAAGTCTTGCAATGTTAAGTCTGCTTAAGGCCATTATAAGTCCGCCTGATCCTCCATGTGATTTTAAGGCCATTATAAGTCCACCTGATCCTTGATAGTATTGCCTATATGCATAGCTTTCATTATACATTTATGCATTCAATATACTTGTGTATGTCAGGATTCTATCATATGCATGCCATGTCATACACATACTATCAGGATAAAAAGATATTCATATATTAAAGATTACTATAGAATGAAGCTAAAGCTCATTCTGTGCAAAATAGAATCTTGTTGATATACATGTACAATCAGTGGGCATCATTGTTCTCAAGTTTTCAGGTTGCAGAAAAGGCTTAAACATGCACACAATAGCGAATCGCTTAAATGTGTTTGGCGGAGGTTCAGAGTTACAAACATCCATGATGATTGCGGTTACACTTCAAAGCTACTAATATTCGTAAATTAATGCCAGATCCAAAGTTTTGTGACACATGTATTCATGTATACATAAACTGAGTAGCCATTTATGTTCTGTATATACAATGTTGGATTCTTGTCAACAAGTTTCTATCGTGAAAGTTTGATGGCATATTGGCATATCAACAATGTTTTTATGCAGGCAACTTATTACGTTTATACATCAGTGATATATTGTTGGGTAAATATTCTTTTTGTGAAGGAGAACTTCACACACACTTCAAAAAGGTTCACATGTACGATCCCTTTTAGCGCAAGTGTATATGAAGGTCTACATTCCTTTTTGTATTCTTGAGTGCTTCATATGAAAGTAAATTATTATTCCTATGATCCAAGCCGAATGGAATCATGCTTCCACATATGTGCAACTTCTTGGAGTTAACTCATACTATAATTCATGTTTCTGCATGAGAGTTTATTCTCACTCACTCATAGTGGTATCAGAGCCATCTAGAGCCAGCGAGAGTCACTCCAAGCCTCTCATAGTTATTGAAAACTCATCTTCAACACTTCCTACTTGGTAATTTTTAATGAAGCATGTAAATCAACACTTATTGAATGAAGGCATCCAATTCGATCTATGAAGCGATGACTTGAGAGATATGATTTCAGCTACATCAACAACGTATGCTACGTGTGCTATGTGCTACACATGTTCTACATGGATTCTACTGAAGGTGAACAAAACAATGCTACAAGTGGATACATCTCAATGTTCTCTATTAAAGATATTCATCAAATTGTTTACTTCAAGAAATCAAACATCTTTGGTATTGCTTATATTCATATACAACTTATTAAAATTAGTTGTATCACTAGATTCTATAACTACCCAAGTAATCTTGTAAGGATCTTATGGTTACATGAAATGTTTTTAGCTTGAAGGGTTATCTTAGGCCTCAAACAATTACTCTATTGCACACTACAATTGTTATGTTTGAGGCAAAAGAAGCTTATATTCATGAAGGATTATAGTTATCATATTAGCTACACAAATCACCCATCTTATCAACCAAGGGGAGTAGGAAAGAACTGATTTTGTTCCATGGTATTAGAAGAAATATGCTATTTGTGTCAAAGATAATATATGATACAGGTCAAATTCAACCATGCAAGAAGTCGAAGACAGTTCAAGCTATTCTTCGAGATCAAGTTGGTATATGGGAGCATAAAGAAGAATGTATATTTTCTTCTTTGAAACAATCCACAAAGTGGCTTTCCAAGCATGTGTCCGAACTCAAATATGATGTAGGTTTATGCAATCATTATCTTTGAAAGTATTTTTCATTGAACTCTTGCGCAAAGCAATTGAGATATTGCATGTGTGAAATGTTTGCTTCGACATTTGAGGAAGAGCATCTGTTATATAGTCCATGGTTTTTTAATGCAATCATGTGAAGGCGGGGATAAAGTTGTATGGATTTATATGAACGTGCAACTGGCTGATTGAAAACCAATGTCAAAGGTCGTGAAGAAAGATCTTGAACAACTGATATCAAAGGAAGATAGCATCATCAAACTATGAGGAAAGCATAGGATGAAGAAGGGAAGCTCATCATCAAAGAAGACAAAGAAGGCTCTAAAATCGAGGCTAAAAGGAAGCCTCCTGATCACTACAAATAAACTTCAAAGTGAAGATATCATGAAGGCCTACACAACTCACAAGGCCAAAGGATCAAAATTGGTCGTAAATTCAAAAAGATCTATTGACAAGCTCCTAATGATTTAAGATCATTATCCTCAAAGGCATCATTTCATCAACAAGGAGGCATTCTTTATTGAAGCACTTATTTGGTATTGTATATCAACTTCATATCTCTCTTGATAGTATTTCATCTCTCATGATCCTTGTGAACTTAAAACCATGGTTAGGATCAATGCATTGCATAGATCTATCTTGGAGATACTTATTCTTTAGCATCAATCTCTTCTAAAGCCTTCTCATGGGAATCCATATTATGTCAATGATCATCCCCATTGTAACTAATTATATACCACATACACTTGTATCAAGAAGAATATCTTAAAGATATCTTATTTAGACCTAGTCCATCATATGTTAGCTTGTCATAGCTATGTCTCTCTTGTTTGAGACTTGTACACACCTATACAAATTGTATTTGCAGCCAAGTGCTATCTAAGCAATCCATCATTGAAGAAGATTGAAAGAAGAAAAGTCAAGTAATTGAGGTTAGGACTGTGGACGTCACTACTCAAAGAGCCTACTATGAATCTCACTTCTCCATATCAATTGGAAGAAGTAAAAAATCAAACAAGAAGAAGAAAAGAGTGCCTTCAACGCACTCCAATCGAAGACTTCCTTATCATAGGAAGATGAAGACTGTGCATTCAACACACACAAGGATGAAAAAGAGGAATTCCTCACAAAAGGAAGAAAAGGAAGGTATATTTAATACACTCAAACAAGGTAACATACTACTCTATTCACTTGAGGAAACAACAGCACTTTAGATGTGCTATCATACATTAATATTGACTTACATTCATAGTCAAAATACAAAGTTGTATGGACTCGCGTTGATAAAGAGTCACTCAAAGGTTGCATATCATCATATCTTCATCTCAACCTAGAAAAAGCTAGAAAAAGGCATTCAAATCTCTTCATCTCAACCATTGTAAAACAAAATAGTTGAGCACATATCAAGTGGTGTTAGCACTTGTTTCTAGACATAGGAGGTGTAATCAAAATGGAGTTTGATCAAGAAGTTGAGAGCTTGATTAACTTCATTGCTTTATGTAAAAGAAGTCATCAAATAGGTGAAGGAATAGAATCGCTCTAGAGCTATAGCAATGCTCCTTCAAGATGAGTGTGAAAAAACCACAACCTCTGAACTTTGCAATAGGACAAAGTAAAGTTGTTATAGATAGGTGGCAAAAGCCATAGATAAAGCCTTTGTTGCTTTGTAACTTGTTTTGAAACTCGATTTTGTACTTGATCTGAGTCATCATTATCATGTGCTTATCTATCAAACTCGTGTATTTCGTTTTGGAATATTCTATATGTATCAAGAAAAAACTGTACAAAAGGAACTATCAGATCGAAGGGGAGTTACTCTTGGAGATCAACCACATGAAGAAAAGACTACATTCTTGAAGATGAAATCAATCAAGGACTACACATGTGAAGAAAAATTCAACTACATCAATCAGGGGACTACACATTTGCAGAGAAGGTCAACCCCTCATTTGAAGAGAAGGTCAACCACATCAAGCAATACACTTCTAAAGAGAAGTCTGACCCCATGAAGTAAAGAATGCATCGATGTACAACATCGAAATGCCATTAACAACAAGGGGAGAAAGAAAGCTACTACTTGAAGATGAAAGACAATGATAAATCAAGACGTCAATCAACAAGGACTCAAGGAGCTCTCTACATCAAATGATCAAGAAAGAAAAGACATCAAGGTCAAGAACGAAGCCATCATCAACATAGAAATCTTGAAGATAATCAATCCAATGGAAAGGAAATTACTTCAGCAAATATATGAAAGAATCGACATATCCTAGAAGATCATGAAGAAGAACCACACAAGAAGACAAGAAGAGAAGAAGGAAGAAAAACCAAAAATAGAAGAGAAGATTCAAATGAATTAGATAAAAAAGGGGAGATAGCAAAAAGAAAAGCAAGGCAAGAGGGAGAGCAGACAACATCAAACATGATCAGTAGAATTTGAAGATTGAAGGGGCGGTGTTTGAGCAAGCAATCTTCAAACCTTCTGTTCTTAGAACTTCTCATTTTTCATAGAACAAAATCCACAAAAAAACAAAAAAAAATCTTGCATATTACCTTGTACTTAGTTTTCTTATCTAACACCCATATTGAGAAAAGTTTAAGGAGAAAAGAAATACGTGAGAAAATTATCACTTGTCTATCATTTACGAAGTTCATTCCTTAAATCAAGGAAATCAAATCTATATTTCTTTTTAGAAAGCAATACACATGCGGTGACTTTGCCACTTGTGATCACTTGTATATAACCATGTAAAAAACCAATGAAACATTGGGGCGACGATATACTTCTTATGATGCATTTGGCGCAACCCTCTAAGCCGCTGCTTCTCCTTCTTCATCTTTATCACACATGCTTCATCCCCATGTGTACACTTCACTTACCTATAGTGTTGTCTATAGTGTTGTGTAGCTAAAGACGATAGTACGTTGATCATTCACATGTTGCAACTCGATACTTATGAGTATTCACACAAGATCATGTAATCAAAATGTGTTTGATTGTCTTGTGCCAAGAGAGTGTGGCTATATGTTGTTCACTCTAGTACATACATAGAAGGCTGTGAGAATAGAATACTCGTAATACTATATCTGCTCCTACTATCATATGAATCAATAGTTTAGATGTCCTTATCCGATAACGAACGATATTATGAGCATCTTATTTTGTATACAATCAATATACTTGTGAAATGATGCTCATATGAACCTGTGCAGAAGAAGTTTGCATTGTTTGATATCTATGTCCATGCACACTTCACTGCATGCATGCAGTACTACAGTGATTACTCATACAACACAGTTCAACGTTTATGTGTAACTTACACAGTCATGCAATGAGAGAACATACTACATGTACATTCATTTGTCTTGCAATAAGGAAGCATGACTATGTGCTATTCACATTGTAGAGCATAAATATCTATGAGAACATAGATGGTGTATGTAGAAGTCTTGCAACGTTAAGTCTGCACACGTTCCATGTATTTTAAGCTCATTATAACTCCACCTAATTGTAGATAGTATGTCCTATATACATAGCTCTTGATTCTATGCATTATATGTTTATGCATTCAATATACTCGTATATGCCAGGATTCTACCATATGCATACCATGTTCTACACATACTATCAGGATATAAAGATATTCATATATTGAAGATTACTATAGAATGGAGATAAAGATCACTCAGTATACATGCAAAATAGAATCTTGCTGATATACATGTACAATCAATGGGCATAATTGTTCTCAAGTTTTGAGGTTGCACACAAGGCTTATACATGCACACAACAACAAATTGGTCAAATGTGTTTGGCGGAGGTTCATAGTTACAAACATCCATGATGATCACGGTTACACTTCGAAGCTACAGATATTCGTAAATGAATGTTTTGTGACACATATATTCATGTATACATAAACTGAGAAGCCATTTATGCTCTATATATACAATGTTGGATTCTTGTCAACAAGTTTCTATGGTGAAAGTTTGACGGCATATTGGCATATCAAGGATGTTTTCATGCAAGCGACTTATTACACTTATACATCAATGATTTATTGATGGGTACATATTCATTTTGTGAAGGAGAACTTCATACACACTTGAAAAAGGTTCACATGTACGATCCCTTTTAGCACAAGTGTATATGAAGGTCTGCATGCATTTTTGTATTCTTGAGTACATATGAAAGTCTATTATTGTCTTTATGATTCAAACCAAATGGAATCATGCTTCCGCATATGTGCAACTTCTTGGAGTTAACTCATACTATATATTTCAATTCATGTTTCTGCATGAGAGTGTATTCTCACTCACTCACATGTGAGGGATTCATTACCGCATTTTGAGCAAATTAGATCTCTCATAGTGACTGAGGAGCTCAACCATGGAGGCAACAAGTCGGAGGCAGCCAAGACCAACTCTTCTATGCAGGCAAAGGAGGAAGAGGCAAAGGCAATAGAGGTGCTTCAAGAGGAAGA
This sequence comes from Ceratopteris richardii, assembly GCA_020310875.1. NCBI lineage: Eukaryota > Viridiplantae > Streptophyta > Polypodiopsida > Polypodiales > Pteridaceae > Ceratopteris > Ceratopteris richardii. The sequence goes on along the minus strand of CM035421.1, from coordinate 72,128,445 downwards.
GGTAGAAATCATTACCAACAAGGAAACCAAAGCTATCAAGGGAGCCAATCAAGCCAAGATGAAGGTCAATCAACAAGAGGAAGAGGAAGAGGTAGAGGTAGACGAGGAAGATATGGAGGCTGAGGCTACTCCAGCTCAAATGGATGCTTCAATTATGAGAAGCAAGGACACTATGCCAAAGATTGTTGGGAAAAACAAGGTGGGAACAATTACAAAGGGCAAGGTAATTATGATAACTCTTCAACCAATTCACATAATTAGCATTTGTTAGCTATGAAGCGTAGTAGTGAAGGTCAACCACATGATGAGGTGTGGTATATAGATAGTGGTTGTAGTAACCACATGTCAGGTAAAGAGGAGTACTCAACAAGTTCAAGCACACAAACAAAGAGGCTTTGTGGAGACAGGAGACAATAGAGAGCATGAGATACCACAAATGGGAGATGTGAAGCTTGAAGGCAACTACAAAGCAAGAGGACTATCTAAGGTTTTGCATGTTCCTACTATTATAAAGAATTTAATCTCTGTTGGAGAGATGGCTGAAAAGGGATACCAAGTCAAGTTCAACCAAGAAGGATTCTTTATTGAAGACCCAAGGAATGGCTATGAGCTGATAGCCAAAGGAAAGAAGGAAGGGAGGATGTTCACTCTTGACATTGGTAAAGGACAAAGCAACAAGGCAATGTTCATCACCTATGGAGACAAGAAGATTGGAGACTTGGATTGTGGCACAAAAGGTGTGGTCACATCAACATTCAAAGGTTGAAAGACATGGAGAAGAGGAAATAGTTAAAAGGTTTACCACATTTTTCATTACAAATGTTGCATGAGATGTGTGAAGCATTTCAACTAGGAAAGTCTACTAGGCAACCCTTCAAAAAGAGTGGATATGTAGAACATGGGTGTGTTATACCTTGTGCACACAGATGTGTGGGGGCCAACCAAAGAGCACTCTCTTGAAGGTAACAGGTACTTTGTAACCTTCATAGATGACTACTCAAGAAAAGTATGGTTGTATCGTATAAAGAAAAAATCAGATGTGTTCAAAAGATTCAAGGCAAGTTGAAAAAGGAGACTTCCTAAGGTCAGATGGAGGGGGAGAATATGTCTCACATGCTTTTGTGTTTTCTTGCAGGACCAAGGGATAAGGAGGAAAATCACTTGTAGGTATACTCCCCGACAAAATGAGGTGGCAGAGAGCAAGAATAGGTATATTGCTGAAATGGCTAGGAGTATGTTAAATGAAATGAATGTGCCTTTAACATATTGGGCAGATGATGTATCTACTTGTTGATATATTTAGCTAGTGATGTGTGTGAACACTCTAGGATTGCCGGGGTACTTTTTTCCCTCTTTAGGAGGTTTTTTTCCCCCGGCTTGTATATACGCCTATTCCCTAATGAGCTACTTATCGTTGTACATTCTCTAGTAATACATTCAGTCTTGTGTGTTGTGCTCCAAGCTTCTTCTTCTTCCTTGTGCTGTTCGCGTGCTTCCGCAGACGTCTAACTCCAACAATTGGTATTAGAGCAGGTCGCCACTTCATCTAGGGCATCCTTGATACTCCTCCGGCTGCAGTCGCATATTTGCACGAAATTTGGTGAGCATACTCAGGCTGTTTCAGAGATCAAAACATCTTTGCTCTATGTGCAGAAATCGCGATTTGAGCTCGTTTCGGCCTCCGAATGCACTATCGCAGCGCTTGTGTAGGCTATTTCATCTTTTTGTGCCAAAGGTATATACCTGTTTCGATTCGCCAGTATAAGCATCTCAAAGTATGCTACAGGTTTAGCAGAACTCGTCTGGGCAGTTCCGTTCAACTTTTTGAGATATAGTCAATTTTCTGCATCAAGGTATTTTAGTCACCGGCCATGGCTGAAAGCAGTGATGTATTCCGTATATTGGCTGTTGAGGATAAGTTGGATGGTACCAACTACCCATTATGGGCGTATATGATGCGACATGTATTGGTTGCAAAAGGACTATGGAACATTGTGCAGGGTGTTGAAAGACATCCTGTTACACTTGCGACTACAGGTACTACAAATACAGGTGTTGAAGCTGATGGAGATGGTGTCGAAGATGATATTCTGCAGATTCCTGTTCGTGCTGCTGTTTTTGTTGCACCTACTACAGAGCAAATTCATTGGGATGGAAGAGATGCTCAAGCACATGCATTGATATCTTTGTCTGTCAAACGTGCTATTATTCCTCACATTTGCTCTTGCATAACAACAAAGGATGCTTGGGATACACTTACCACATTGTACCAAGCTAAGAATGAGGCTCGTGTTGCCTACCTCCGAAAACAGTTGAAGAGTGAGCACATGAATGAAGGTGATTGATTCTATGGACAATTTTCTAACAAAGATCAAAGACTTGAAGGAACAGTTGATTTCTGTTGATGAGGTTATACCAGATAGCTCACTTGTGCAGACCGTTCTATATGGCCTTCCTAATTCATATCAGAGTTTTGCTTCTACTCTTCGATTGATGATGAAAGGCAATCCAAAGGCCTTGTCATTTGAGGAGTTAGCCTTTGTTCTGTTACAGGAAGATCAATCCAGGCAGAATAGGTCCATTATGCATGTTGCAAATCAAGCTTTCTTGGCTAGTCAGAAGGGCAAAGGAAAATGGAGCTCTTCTACTAGTAAGCAAAAATCTGCAAATGCTGCACATTCGAAGAACTAGGATAAAGATGAGAAGAAATCAGAAAAGCAAAAATTGTTTTGCAAGTATTGTAAAGGGAATGATCATATCATAAAGAACTGTCCAAAACTGGCTGCAAAAGAGGCGAAGAAAAAGGAGGCTGGAATGGTTGTTGCAGAAGCCTCTACACCAAAAATAGACTCTCCTAATCTTGTGCAGGAAGAAGAATGGGCGTTTACTACTGTTTGCAGTTTTGACCCATCTTCTCATGAGCTATGCATGTCTATAGTGGACTCATATGTTTGGTACTTTGAAAGTCGGGTGACCAAACACATTACCTCACAGCGCAATTTCCTCTCTTCACTCGAGCCTGCCCCTACAGGGAATACTGTCACATGCACCAACAACTCCTCTTATCCTGTTATGGGAGTTGGTAAGATCATTCTGACTACTGCTGATGGTAGTTCTTTCACCTTGTCAGATGCTTTATTTGTGCCAGGGATCAAGAAGAATCTATTATCAATTTCTGCATTAGCCAAGATTGGCTTGGTTGTGAAATTTGTTGATGACAAATGTACAGTTCATGATCTGTCAAATGGCAATGTTATTATTTCTCTTGGCATTTTATGTCGTGGGCTGTATAAGCTCATAGACTATGAAAGATCTGTGAATGATTCGCATGTGCAGTTCATGATTCTCAGGCTATGTCAGATGCAAAGCTTTGGCATGCACGCTTTGGTCATCTCAATTTTGCTAGTTTGCTATGCCTGCGGAAATCTGATATGGTGTCTTCTTTGCCCAAGCTTGAGGCACCTGGAAAACATGTATGTGAAGGTTGTATTTTGGGGAAAATGCAGCGTTCCTCCTTTCCAAAAGATGGTTCAGTTCGGGCTACGCAGAAATTGTAGCTTGTACATAGTGATGTCTGTGGTCCTATGCAGACACCTTCTTTTGGAAACTATCTTTACTTCATGACTTTCATTGATGATTTTTCCACGCATGCATGGGTATATCCATTGAAGGCAAAGTCCGAAGTGTTTTTGTGCTTCAAACATTTTTTGGTTTTGGCTAAAAATCTATCACAATGTAAAATGGGCACCCTCCGTTCTGATCGGGGGGGAGGGAGGGGATATATGTCTTTTGATTTTAACGTGGGATAAAACACCAGTGTACAGTGCCGTATACACCTCAATAGAATGGAGTTGCTGAATGGAAGAACAGGTCACTCATGGAGATGGCGAGGTGTATGGTCAAGAGTCAGGCTTTACCACATAGTTTCTGGCTTGAGGTTGTCATGTGTGCAGCATATGTACTTAACAGGTGTCCCACTAAAGCGCTGCAGTCTATCACTCCCTATGAGGCTTGGCATGATCACAAGCCATCTCTTGCTCATCTGCGGATTTTTGGTTGTTTGGCATATGCACTAGTGCTTGAACAACATTGCAGAAAATTGGATGGTAAGGCAATAAAATGTATTTTTGTTCGGTACAGTTCTGAAAGTGAAGGCTATCGTCTATATCATCCACAGACTAAACGCATTCTGGTTAGCCCTGATGTTGTTTTTGTGGAAGATGCTATTCAGCCATTGCTTTCATGTACTAAGGAGACATCTGTTAGCTCCAAAGACATGTATGATACTTTGATACCTCTTTTTACAGGTGGACTGTCTACTGCTCGTCTTAATGAGGCAACTTCTCAGCCTTTGCAGGTTTCATGTAATGATGCAGATCATCTCATTTCTGATGCAGATTTACATGATGCACTTGTTGACGAGATAGCTGATATCGAGGAGGCAAAAACTATGCCAAAATGGCTGGTGCAGACTTTGTGTGACAGCAAATTAGATGCACCTTTGTCATATCATACTCATTTAGGCTCTCATAGTGCCTCCTTTGCATCAGATTGCTATGCTATGGCTGCATCTAGTCTCTATGATGAGAATGAGCATGTTTCTTTTGATGAAGCACAAAATTCAGAAAATTGGATGGCTGCTATGCAATCTGAATATGATGCTATAATGAAGAATGGTACTTGTTCTTTATGTGACTTGCCTCCTGGCAAGAAAGCCATTGGTACTAAGTGGGTATACAAGCTCAAGCGTAAACCTGATGGTACAGTTGACAGGTATAAGGCTAGGCTTGTTGCAAAGGGTTATGCATAGGAAAGAGGCATTGATTTTGATGAGACCTTTGCACCCACATGTCGTATGACTACTGTTCAAAGCATCTGTGCACTTGCAGCCCATCATGGTTGGAATGTACATCAGTTGGAGATTAAAACTTCATTTCTGAATTATGACCTGCATGAAGAAGTGTATGTTTTTCAGCCCCGTGGTTTTGTGCAGAAAGGGCATGAAAACCAGGTGTGCAGGTTAAAGAAGGCATTATATGGTTTAAAGCAAGTACCATGTGCTTGGTATGAGAAGATACATGCCTATCTGATTGCACATGGTTTTGTGAACAGTCCAACTGAGAGCACCTTATATGTTAAGCGTGCTAATGATGTGCTTCTGATCATTGTTGTCTATGTTGATGACATGCTGCTCACTGGTCCTATTGAGAAGCATATTGCTGATTTTAAGGCTGATTTGCATGCCTCATTTGAGATATCTGATTTGGGGCATTTGCATCACTATTTGGGCATTCAGTTTATGCAAGTTGATGGTGGATTGGCTTTGTGTCAAACAAAATATATTGACACATTATTGCAGCGTTTTGGCCTTGAAGATTGTAAGCCTATTGCCACTCTATGGAGACAGGTTTACGAGATTGAGTCTTCATGATGCTGGAGATGCATTTGATGTTGTCCTCTATTAGCAGGTTGTTGGATGCCTGATTTACTTATGCATTACTCGGCCAGATATTCAATTTGTTGTCTCACATATGAGCAGGTTTATGCATTGCCCAGGTGTCAAGCACTGGCAGGCGGTTAAGCGCATCTTTCGCTACTTGAGTGGTACTCGGCTAATTGGGTTGTTTTATCCCAAGGGGGGATCACTACCGTCAAATTTGCATGCTTTTTCTGACTTAGAATGGGTTGGTTGCTATGACACTCGTGTGCCCACTAGTGGCTTTTGCTTCATGCTTGGTAGCTCATGTATATCTTGGTTGAGCAACAAGCAGCCTACTTTGGCCACTTCCAATTGTGAGGCTGAGTATAGGGCAACTTTCACAGCTACTGCTGAGTGTGTGTGGCTCAGGTGCCTTATGGCTGATTTGGGTGTTGGTCAGTCCTCTGCCACCACTATCTTCACTGACAGTCTGAGCGCATTGGCAGTTGCGAGGAACCCTGTGTTCCATGCTCACACTAAGCACATTGAGGTGCATTATCATTATGTCAGGGAGAGGTTCTCTGCTGGGGAGATCAGCTTGGCGTATGTGCCCACGCAGGAGAACATTGCAGACCTTTTCACAAAGGCTCTGCCTAGGGAGAAGTTTGAAGCTTTCCGCAAAGCTTTGGGCTTACTTCCTTTCGTGGAGTGATTTCCACATAGCTTGGCACTTCCTTATACATGAGTGCCAGCTCCTTGTTCACCGCATCACTCCTAGGGGGGATTTGTTGATATATTTAGGTAGTGATGTGTGTGAATACTCTAAGACCGCCGGGGCGCTTTTGTCCCTCTTTAGGAGGTTTTTTCCCCCCAGTTTGTATATACGCCTATTGCCCTAATGGGCTACTTATCTTTGTACATTCTCTAGTAATACATTCAGTCTTGTGTGTTGTGCTCCAAGCTTCTTCTTCTTCCTTGTGCTGTTCGTGTGCTTGCGCAGATGTCCAACTCCAACACTACTATTGTGTACTTGATGAATAGGTGTCCCACATCAGGGGTACATGACATGACACATGAGGAGGCATGGAATGGACCAAAACCAGACATTTCACACATTAGATTCTTTTGGTGTGTATGTTACACACATATGCCACAAGAATTGAGAGGTAAGATGGATGCAAGGGCTGGAAGATGTATGTTTATTGGTTATGCTATGGAGCAAAAAGGTTACAAGTGCTACAAACCTAATACAAAGGAGTTAAAGGTATCTAGAAATGTAGTGTTTGATGAACTCAAACTCTGGTATGCTTCCAAAGTTCCATTACAAGATGAAGATACTGAAGAGGCAGAGAGGAGATATGAAGCTAGGTTTTCAAGATAACTTGGAAATCAGTGGTCCAAACAGACAAATGAGTTCAAGCATGGATTCAACCCATCAATCATTGAATAAAGGAAAGGCAAGATTGGTAGAGATTGATGAAGATGGACATGAACTTGAAGACTTTGAAGAACCTATGTTAGAAGGGGGAGCTACATCAAAAGGAGAGATCAAGGCACCAAGGCAAACAAGGTTCATTCCACCAAAAGGAAAAGAAAGGATGTCAACAAGGTTAAAACATCCAATCTCAAGGCTTGTTTATGATAGTTATATTGCTAGGCATTATTCTTTCATGACTAAGGTTATCAAATATCATGAACCTTCTTCCTATGAAGAGGCCAAAGACACAAACGAATGGCAAGAATCTATGTAAGAAGAGTACAAAGCCCTTTAAGACAACAACACATGGACTCTAGTTCAAAGAAAAGACATTATGAAGGTAATTAACAATAAATGGGTCTATAAAGTGAAGAGAAATTGTGACGGTTCAATTTCTAGGTACAAAGCAAGGCTTGTGGCACAAGGATTTGCTCAATCCTATGGACTGACTATGAAGAAACATTCATCCCACTGACAAAGATGACATCAATTAGGGCAATCATTGGGGTTTCGACATCTAGAAGGTGGCCAATATATCAATTGGATGTAAATGCTCTTCTTACTGGTGGTCTTCATGAGACAATCTACATGACTCAACCATTAGGGTTTGAGAACCCTAAATGTTCATATTTTGTATGTAAACTTAGAAAAGCATTGTATGGTTTAAATCAAGCTCCTAAGGCATGAAATAAAAGTCTTGTGGAGTATTTGTGCAAGTGTTGATATAGCCCAAGTGATGAAGATCCTTCCCTATACCTCACAAAGGAAGGAGGAGTAGTTGTCTATGCATGCATATATGTGGATGACATGATTATAATAGGAAGTGATGATGCAAGTATCACATGGATCAAGACCAAGCTTGGAAATGAATTCAAGATTTCAGATCTTGGAGTTCTTAAATATTTTCTTGGGATTCAAGTTATTTATGTGGAAAATGGTATTTACCTTGCTCAAGGGAAATACTTGCTAGATGTACTTCATAAGTATGGTATGAGTGGATGTAAGCCACTCACACAACTTGTGGATCCAAACACTAAGTTATGTGCATATTGATGTTCATATGAATGCGACCAAGGGAGTGCTTAGGTACATCAAGCACACTATCAACCAAGGGTTGTACTAACCTCATGGAGATGGATTACAACCTCAATGCTTTAGTGATGCTAATTGGGCTAGTTCAAAGGAGGATAGAAGAAGCACATCTGGCTATGTCTTTATGCTAGGTCAAAGAGTCACTTTATGGACATCCAAGAAGCAACCTACACTTGCATTATCATCTATTGAGGTTGAGTATTTTGTTTTTGCACTTGCTACATGTGAAATCATGTGGCTCAACAAGCTCTTTAAAGACTTTGATGTGGAGGTCAAAGAGTTCACTCTATTTGGAGATAACATGTCAAGCATTCATCTAGCAAGCAAGCCTATGTTGCATGCAAGAAGCAAGTGTGAAGAGATGGATAGGTATGTGTTGAAGATGAAGAGGTGTTGCAAAATCTTTGCTCTACACCAGCCAAATGAACTCCAGGAGTAGATGGTGGGCCCTTTTAGCTTGCCAATGGATGTATTAGACACCCTATGTACCTTGGAAGATCACTCTCAAAAAGATAGATCAAAACAGATAAGTTGGAGTTAGCTCAGAGGTGAAAACTTGCTATTCTTGGTTGATACACCTGTCCAGTGTTTTACATAATTCTCTGAGCACAGCAGCAATTACATTAATTCCTCTTGGGGAAAGCTAGGTAGCTTAAAGAGCTAACTTTAGAGAGTAATCTCATCAAAAATAACAAACCACACACTGGGAATGACTTTTAACAAGTGATGACATCATCCCGATTTTCACGGGCTGCTACAGAAATAGACCAGTGAGTAGAACAATTAACATAACTCAAGATGTAAGAATCCAATGATCATGAAAATTTGTATGCTTATACTAGACAGTAAGCTGAATCCAACAAGCTTAACATCACTGAATTTGGATTAGTAAACACTGAGAAATGACTCTGACAAGATGACTGAAAAAGTCGGGTACCTGACAGAGAAGTGAAGATGAACATACCCTGTTGACTTCAAATGAACATAACTGAAGATTCCAACATCCAAATGACATGAACATTTGTGAGCATATAGTAGACTTATAGAGCTAACTTTACCAAGTTAAATCACTGAAAATGATGAACCAAGTGCAGAGAAACAATCTCTGCAAGCTCACTGAGAAAAAACTGAAGTAATGGCAGTGAGTAGTACACATCACAAGAACATGGAAAGATGAACTCAAATAATCATGAAAATGAAAGTATATTGCTTGTACAATACAATGACTTACTGATACATATGTGTGCCTTGTAATCACACCTTGATATGGCATAAATCTCAGCTCTTGGAGGTCTTCACATAGGTCTCTCTAACCACGACTAAAACTGCCATCTATTTATAGTTGAGTTTGGGAGGCTAACTTCCCTCAATCACTCTCCAATCAATCAATGATTGATTTGATTCTCTACCTACCACAAATCACGAATTCGTGGCTCCTCTTTCCATTCTTGATCATGTGGGCTCAACCACTTAAGATTCTCTTACTTTTACATTATGTAAACTCTTCAAAAGTTACAAGAGGTAGTTCACAAGTGAACTTTACATAGTCTTCATTTTGAAGCTTCTTTAATGACTTTGTGAGACTCAAGCCAATACTTAGGCTTGTCATAGACTTGCTCCAACAGCTCTCCCTCAAGCCAAGTATGCTTGAGGTCTTCAATCTTCCTAGATTACCTGCAAACCAATCATAGCCTTGAATTTGCAAAGCTTTGTACCATCCAATGCTTTGGTTAGAATATCTGCACATTGTTGATGAGTGGACACATATGATATTTGAATCTCTTTGCTTAGAACCTTCTCTCGTACATAGTGATAATGAACTTCAATATGTTTAGTCCTTGCATGAAAAATAGGATTAGCAGCCAAATGAATAGAGCTCATATTGTCACCAAAAATAGTTGGAGTTCCAAACTCCAATCCAAGATCTTTGAACAATGTCTTCATCCACATAGCTTCCTGTGTAGCTATGGCAAGACCTCTATATTCAGCTTCAGTAGAAGAGAGAGCAACTGTGGGTTGCTTCTTGGATGACCATGAAATAAGCTTTGAACCTGCAAAGGTAAGATAACCTGAAGTGCTCCTTCTATCTTCCTTGGAGCCAGCCCAATCTGCATCAGAAAGTAGCTTCAAACCTAAATCAGATACATAAGGATAGTAAAGTCCTTCATTTATGGTTCCTTTGAGATATTTGAGTATCCTTTTGGCAGCATCCATATGTGGTTTCCTTGGTGTGTGCATAAATTGGCTTAGCACACTCACACTGTAACATATATCTACTCTTGTCAATGTGGCATAGTTGAGACTACCCACTAGACTTTGATATGATGTGATGTCCTCTATGAGTTCACCTTCATGTGAGCTCAATTTGTGATTAACCTCCATTGGAGTACCTGCAATCTTACAATCTTGCATCTTGAATTTTGCCAACATGTCCTTAATGTACTTTCTTTGAGTGAGAAACAAACCATGATCTTTGTAGACAACTTCCAAACCTAGGAAGTAGGTAAGTGAACCCAAATCACTTATCTTGAACTCTTCTCTCATCTGATCTTTGATCTTCTTCATAGCATCTGCATCATTTCCTGTCAATATAATATCATCTACATATACACATAGGTAGATGACCTCGGAATTACTCTTTTTAATAAAGAGTGAAGGATCTGCTTTGCTTGGTTGAAAGCCTTTGTCCTGCAAGAATGAAACAAGCCTGAAATTCCAAGCTCTTGGAGCTTGCTTGAGACCATACAATGCTTTGTTAAGTTTACACACATAATCAGGATAAACTTGACTCTCAAAACCAGGTGGTTGTGCCATATATACCTCTTCTGTTATCCAACCATTCAAGAATGCATTCTTCACATCTAGTTGAAGTATCTTCCAATTCTTGGAAGAGGCAATACTAAGCAAAACCCTAATAGTAGGCATCTTTGCCACAGGAGAGAATGTCTCCTCATAATCAATTCCCTGAGTTTGTGCAAAGCCTTTTGCCACAAGCCTTGCCTTATACCTGTTAATGGAACCATCAGAATTCTTCTTGAGTTTATAGACCCATCTTGAGCCTATTACCTTCATGGATGAAGTCTTGGGCACCAAATCCCAAGTGTTGTTTTCCTCAAGTGCTTCAATCTCTTCCTTCATTGCATGCTTCCATTCTGTTTTTGCTTTGGCCTCTTCAAATGATGATGGCTCCTCTTGGTTTATGTTCTGTGCTATGTAGATAGAATGTTTAGTTACTAATGAGGTGTCAAACCCATACCTTTCTGGTTTTTTCTTTTCCCTCATAGATCTTCTTAAGCCATGATTTGATGATTTTGCCTCATGTCCAAGTTCCTGCAATTTTGCTTTACCTTTAGACTTCCATGCTTTGATCTTTTCCATCTGACATTCTTCATCATCCTCTGAGGTGTCTTGTTCTTCAATCTTTGATTGTTCTCTACCAAGCTTTGGAAAATCTTCTTCAAGATCATATGGTAAATTGACCTTCCTGCATGAATCTTCATACCATGAATTGTTCTCATCAAAAACTACATCTCTGCTTACCAAGAATCCTTTGTTGGTAGGGTTGTATAACCTGTAGCCCTTTTGATTGTTGTCATATCCAATAAATACACACCTTTCTGCCTTTGGATCCATCTTGCCTCTAACCTGTGAAGGAACATGAGCAAAAGCAATACATCCAAAAATTTTACAATGATCTAAGCTTGGCCTTCTTCCATTCCAAGCCTCATATGGAGTCATCCCATCAAGGGATTTTGAAGGCAACCTGTTAATCAAGTAAGTGGCTGTAGATATAGCCTCAGCCCATAAGTAATTAGGTAAATGCTTTTCATTTAACATAGACCTTGCAGCTTCAACAATTGTCCTATTCCTCCTTTCTGCCACTCCATTTTGCTCAGGAGTGTACCTTGTAGTTACCTCTCTTTTGATTCCTCTTTCTTGAAGAAAAGAATCAAAATCATGGGAGAAGTATTCTCCCCCTCCATCTGACCTTAGCCTTTTTAGTGATTTACCTGTTTGATTCTCCACAAGAGCCAAATATCTTTTGAAACATGAAAAAACTTCATCTTTGTGTTTCATAAAGAATAGGATAGTCCATCTGCTACAATCATCAATAAAGGAAACATAATACCTTGATCCAGATATTGAAGCTTCCTTGCTAGGTCCCCATACATCTGTATGAACCAACTCCAAGAGATCTCCATGCATATAACCTTTCTTCATGAATGGTAACCTGTGAGACTTTCCAAATTGACATGCACTACACTTATAAATCATATGTTGTTTTGACAAATTAGGAAGTCCAAGTACACTTTGGTCCCTGCAGATTTGCTTTAATGACCTTTCACCAATATGTGCTAACCTTTTGTGCCATACTTCCAATTCTGTGAGTGTCTGACTACCATAATTAAAGAGAGCAATGTTTCTAGTGTCCTGTAATTCAAATGTGAACAATCTACCTGTCTTTTCACCTTTTGCAATTCTTCTGAATCCCTGACTTGGATCTTCAACAAATGCTCCTGCTTTTGTGAACCTGACTTGCAACCCTTTCTCTACTATCTGTGAAGAGAGATGGTGGATGCAATCCAAAGATGAGTAGGTGCCGCTACAACCAGCTTCACACCAGCCAACTGAGACTTCAGAGTTGATTAGTAGACCCTTTGAGCTTCCTAAATCCACCAAAATATCAGCCAAGTACTTTGGAACATGTATCCCAAAAGTTTAAGTCAAGACCGACAAGTTGCGAAATGACTAGCTCCCAAAACTTGCTATTTTTGGACATACACCTGCTAGAAAAAATGAACAGTGCTCTCAACCTGGAAGGAATTAGAAAAATTCCTTTTGGGCATAGCAAATAGACTTAGGAAGCTTCCTATTCCAAGTTAAAACACTTCAAATGATGGACTGAGCACTGAGAACAAGTTTCATCAAGTTCTGGAACATTCCCACAATTCTCGGGGCTCTGTAGAGATAGACCAGTAAGCAGTAAAATGCAGATATCTCCAAAAGTATAAATTCAATGACCTTGAAAATTTATAGGTAGAAACTAGACAGTGAGAGCTATCCAACGCACTTTAAAACACTGAAAAAGGTTCAGTAAAACTCGAGATATGACCTTCTGAAGTTACTGCTCTGAGTGAGTATAGCAGAGAACAAAACAGAGAGGTAGATGATAATAAATGTATAGATTCACATATGATTACAACCACATTGGCAATGAATCTTTGCACAATGGGAGTAGAATGATAGAGCTATGGAGTAAGCTCTTCAATCTCTACAAAATTACATGAAGTGGTCACGTACAAGGCTTGCTAATCGCCTCTTCCTTCTTGCTCCTTTTATAGCAATTCTTGGAGGGAGTTTTGAATTCGAATTCGAATGGCTCCACCTAAAAGTGATCCCCAAAGTTAGGAGAGATTCCCTCAGCTCAAAAATTCATGATTTTGGTAGTTGGAGCCACGAATTTGCTTTTACATCATGGATGAGGTAAGCCATCCTTTTACTTTTTTCTTTTTCCATTTACAAGAGATAAAATGTACTCTTTTACAAGAGGTGTTCACATGACTACTCATGTGACTTACAAATGAGGATAATATCAAGCATATCAAGCATGTAGGCTTGGGCAAAATGCACCAACAGCTCCCCCTCAAGCCTAACATGCTTGGCCTCCAAATAAGTCTTCAATTGTCCTTGATTTCCTGCAAACCAATCATCAACTTGAATCTACTTAATTTCGTACCATCAAGAGCTTTCGTCAACATGTCTGCACATTGCATATCTGTAGAGACGTAGGATAGTTGAATATCCTTGCTCATTAGCTTCTCCCTTACATAATGGTAGTGGACTTCAATATGCTTGGTTCTAGCATGGTATACCGGATTAGCTGCTAGATGTAGTGAGCTTGTGTTGTCACCAAAAATGTGAGGTGTTGAAGAATGAAGTCCAAGATCTGTGTACAAAGATTTTAACCACATGATTTCTTGAGTTGCATTAGCCAAACCTCTATATTCAGCTTCAGTAGAAGATAATGCCACGGTTGGTTGCTTCTTCGATGACCAAGAAATGATTTTTGAACCTGCAAATGATATATACCCTGATGTGCTTCTTCTATCATCTTTAGATCCGGCCCAATCTGCATCTGAGTAGACCTTTAGCTCAATATCTGAAGTATATGAATAGAACAAACCTTCATTCATGGTCCCCTTTAGGTACTTGAGGACTCGCTTGGCCGCTTCCATATGTGGTCTTCTCGGCTTATGCATAAACTGACTCAATATGCTAACACTATAGCATATATCCACCCTTGTGAGTGTTGCATAGTTCAAACTTCCAACCAAGCTTTGATAGCTTGTGATGTCTTCAATTGGCTCTCCTTCATAAGCACTAAGCTTATGATTTTGCTCCATAGGTGTACCTGCACACTTGGTATTTTCCATCTTGAACTTGACGAGCATGTCATGGACATACTTCCTTTGTGTGATGTATATACCTGAATCTGTGTAGATCAACTCCAATCCAAGAAAATAAGTGAGTGGTCCGAGGTCACTTATTTTGAACTCCTCCTTCATTCGACTCTTTACCTGTTTGATTCCTTCAAGATCATTGCCTGTGATAATAATATCATCAACATACACACATAAATAGATCACTTCAGATCCATTCCTCTTTATGAACAAAGAGGTATCCGCCTTGCTAGCTTTGAATCCTTGGTCCTGCAAATAAGTAACCAATCTGAAATTCCAAGCTCTTGGAGCTTGCTTCAATCCATACAAAGCTTTCTTTAGTTTGCATACATAGTTAGGATGATGTGCATCCTCATATCCAGGAGGTTGTGCCATATACACTTCCTCAGAAATCCATCCATTCAAGAAAGCATTCTTTACATCAAGTTGATAAAGATTCCAATTTCTAGATGCAGCAAGACTTATGAGAACCCTAATTGTAGGCATTTTTGCAACAGGAGAGAAAGTCTCCTCATAATCAATACCATGGGTTTGAGCAAACCCTTTCGCAACTAACCTTGCTTTGTGTCTATTTATACTTCCATCTGGATTCCTCTTGATTTTGTATATCCATCGAGATCCGATTATCTTCATAGATGGCTTGTTAGGTACAAGCTCCCAAGTGTCATTCTCCTTCAAGGCTTCCATTTCTTCATCCATTGCATCTCTCCAAGCTTTCTTGCTTTGTGCTTCTTCGAATGTGGTAGGTTCTTCATTGGTTGAATCCTTTGCAATGTAGATTGAGTGCTTGGTGACCAAAGAAGTATCATAACCAAACCTCTCTGGTTTCTTCTTCTCCCTCGAAGACCTTCTAAGTGGTTGATGTGAGCTCTCGGGTCCATATGTAGCATCCTGCATCTTTGCTTTACCTTTGTTCTTCCATAGCTTTAGTCTTTCCAAGTCTTCTAGGTCAATCTCCAAATCACTTTCTTCAATCTGCTTTGGCTCCTTTGGTTGAAGTGATGGAAAATCTTCATCCAAGTCATATGGCAGCTTCACTTTCCTGTCATCATCAAACCATGATTTGTTTTCATCAAAAATTACATCTCTACTCACAGAAAATCCTTTATTGGTTGGATTGTACAATCTATATCCTTTTTGGTTTTGATCATAACCAATGAATACACACTTCTCTGCCTTGGGATCCAATTTCCCTCTTACTTGAGAAGGAATGTGAGCATAGGCTAAGCATCCAAAGATTTTACAATGCTCTAGACTAGGTCTTCTTCCATTCCACACTTCATATGGAGTGGTTCCATCTAGTGACTTAGATGGAAGTCTATTTATGAGATATGTGGCTGTAGACACAGCCTCTGCCCATAGGTAGTTCGGCAATCCCTTTTCATTGAGCATGGACCTTGCAGCTTCGACAATAGCTCTGTTCCTCCTCTCTGCTACACCATTGAGTTCGGGTGTATACCTTGTAGTGACTTCCCTTTTAATGCCTCTTTCATGCAAGAAGGCATCAAATTCAGAAGAGAAGTATTCTCCTCCACCATCTGATCTGAGTCTTTTCAAAGTCCTACATGTTTGATTTTCAACAAGAGCAATATACTTCTTAAAGCAATTAAACACTTCATCCTTGTGCTTCATGAAAAACAGAATGGTCCACCTGCTACAATCATCTATGAAAGACACATAATATCTTGAGCCTGATATAGATGGCTCCTTACTTGGACCCCACACATCCGTGTGCACTAGATCCAAAGGATTTTGATACATATGTCCTTTCTTATTGAAAGGTTGTCTATGAGCCTTGCCGAGTTGACAAGCTTCACACTTATAAATCATGTGTTGCCTTGTGATATTAGGCAAACCAAGTACACTTTGGTCCCTGCAAATCTGTTTGAGTGTCCTCTCACCAATGTGAGCAAGCCTTTTGTGCCATATCTCCAACTCTGTTAGAGTTTGAGATCCATAGCTAAACAAAGCTATGTTCTTTGTATCTTCCACTTCAAAAGTGAAAAGCCTTCCTGTCTTTTCTCCTTTGGCAATCCTTCGAAAGCCTTGCCTTGGGTCTTCAACATATGCTCCAAATCGATTGAATCTAACCTGCAATCCTTTTTCAACAATCTGTCCAACACTTATTAAATTTTTGGTAATTGTAGGGACATACAAGACTTTGCTTAAGAGGTTCATATTCCCATCTGATGTCTTCACATTACCTATCTTCTCCACTGAGTGCTTTGTGTCATCTCCTGTCTGCACTTCATGCTTGTTATGAGGATCTTCCAAATCAGAAAGTAAAGCCACATTTCCTGCTACATGGTTCGAGCATCCCGAATCAATGTAAAATATGTGATCATCATCCTTACCCTTCTTTACTGATAGATTCATGATCAATAATGAATCTTCTTGACTTTGGTCCTCTGCATAGTTATTGTAGTCTCTTCTTCCTCTATGGCCACTTTGATAGTTGTTGTTGTTGTTGTAATTGTTGTTGTAGTAGTTGTTGTTGTTGTAGCCTCCATTGTATCTACCTCTATTTGATCCATAGCCACCTCTATTGAATCCTCTTCCTCTTGAGTTCCTCGGGTTCCTGAAACATTCTTCAGTAGTATGGTTAGATAAGCCACATATGTTGCAAGGTTGAGATGATTGGAATCTCCCCCTGCCTTGCTTTCCACCTGTGCCTCTTCCTCTAGCTCTTCCTCTACCTGCAAAGTTTGCTTGGAAAGAGCTTCCTTCATCTTCATTCTTTCTATTCTTTGACTTGTCCTTGACCTTAGCTTTATCGGAATATAAGGCAGAAGTTTGATTACCTCTTGAGGACTCACCACCTTTGCTAATCTTTGCTTCATGAGTGAAGAGTTGGCCCATGAGTGTGTTGAGGTCGGGTACATGCATATCCATGTATAAATCCATGGCTGTTGTGAATGACTCCCACTTGTCGTCTGCTTTGATTCCATTCATGATTTGTCTTATGATTTGCTCCTCTTCAATTACCTCTCCAATGCTTCCAAGTTGGTCGGAAATCTCCTTCATCTTTGTGACATAATCAGTCACATTTTGCTTCGGGCTTTTCTTCATTGTTGTGAACTCCATCCACAATTGGTTCTTCCTTGCTCGAGTGTTGGAAGAGAAGAAAGAAGCAAGTGCATTCCAGGTTTCTCTTGATGTCTTGCATCCCTTGACATGAGGTAAAAGAAAATCAGAGATTGAGTTTAGAATATAGGACCTTGCAAGTGCATCCTTCGAACACCAATTCGAAAGTCCTTCCACTTCTTCATGTGATGGTTGCCCTTTGTTCCTCATCGTTGGCATTGCTTCATCTCCGGATATGAATCCATATAGATTCCTTCCTTGAAGGTAAGCCTCCATCCTTAGAGACCATGCCGGATAGTTGTTTCGATCCAATTTTCAATTGTTGATGGAAATCCATCTCCCATGTTGCTTGACTATGCTCTGATACCACTTGACGAGAGATGGTGGATGCAATCCAAAGATGAGTAGGTGCCGCTACAACCAGCTTCACACCAGCCAACTGAGACTTCAGAGTTGATTAGTAGACCCTTTGAGCTTCCTAAATCCACCAAAATATCAGCCAAGTACTTTGGAACATGTATCCCAAAAGTTTAAGTCAAGACCGACAAGTTGCGAAATGACTAGCTCCCAAAACTTGCTATTTTTGGACATACACCTGCTGGAAAAAATGAACAGTGCTCTCAACCTGGAAGGAATTAGAAAACTTCCTTTTGGGCATAGCAAATAGACTTAGCAAGCTTCCTATTCCAAGTTAAAACACTTCAAATGATGGACTGAGCACTGAGAACAAGTTTCATCAAGTTCTGGAACATTCCCACAATTCTCGGGGCTCTGCAGAGATAGACCAGTAAGCAGTAAAATGCCGATATCTCCAAAAGTATAAATCCAATGACCTTGAAAATTTATAGGTAGAAACTAGACAGTGAGAGCTATCCAACGCACTTTAAAACACTGAAAAAGGTTCAGTAAAACTCGAGATATGACCTTCTGAAGTTACTGCTCTGAGTGAGTATAGCAGAGAACAAAACAGAGAGGTAGATGATAATAAATGTATAGATTCACATATGATTACAACCACATTGGCAATGAATCTTTGCACAATGGGAGTAGAATGATAGAGCTATGGAGTAAGCTCTTCAATCTCTACAAAATTACATGAAGTGGTCACGTACAAGGCTTGCTAATCGCCTCTTCCTTCTTGCTCCTTTTATAGCAATTCTTGGAGGGAGTTTTGAATTCGAATTCGAATGGCTCCACCTAAAAGTGATCCCCAAAGTTAGGAGAGATTCCCTCAGCTCAAAAATTCGTGATTTTGGTAGTTGGAGCCACGAATTTGCTTTTACATCATGGATGAGGTAAGCCATCCTTTTACTTTTTTCTTTTTCCATTTACAAGAGATAAAATGTACTCTTTTACAAGAGGTGTTCACATGACTACTCATGTGACTTACAAATGAGGATAATATCAAGCATATCAAGCATGTAGGCTTGGGCAAAATGCACCAACAGCTCCCCCTCAAGCCTAACATGCTTGGCCTCCAAATAAGTCTTCAATTGTCCTTGATTTCCTGCAAACCAATCATCAACTTGAATCTACTTAATTTCGTACCATCAAGAGCTTTCGTCAACATGTCTGCACATTGCATATCTGTAGAGACGTAGGATAGTTGAATATCCTTGCTCATTAGCTTCTCCCTTACATAATGGTAGTGGACTTCAATATGCTTGGTTCTAGCATGGTATACCGGATTAGCTGCTAGATGTAGTGAGCTTGTGTTGTCACCAAAAATGTGAGGTGTTGAAGAATGAAGTCCAAGATCTGTGTACAAAGATTTTAACCACATGATTTCTTGAGTTGCATTAGCCAAACCTCTATATTCAGCTTCAGTAGAAGATAATGCCACGGTTGGTTGCTTCTTCGATGACCAAGAAATGATTTTTGAACCTGCAAATGATATATACCCTGATGTGCTTCTTCTATCATCTTTAGATCCGGCCCAATCTGCATCTGAGTAGACCTTTAGCTCAATATCTGAAGTATATGAATAGAACAAACCTTCATTCATGGTCCCCTTTAGGTACTTGAGGACTCGCTTGGCCGCTTCCATATGTGGTCTTCTCGGCTTATGCATAAACTGACTCAATATGCTAACACTATAGCATATATCCACCCTTGTGAGTGTTGCATAGTTCAAACTTCCAACCAAGCTTTGATAGCTTGTGATGTCTTCAATTGGCTCTCCTTCATAAGCACTAAGCTTATGATTTTGCTCCATAGGTGTACCTGCACACTTGGTATTTTCCATCTTGAACTTGACGAGCATGTCATGGACATACTTCCTTTGTGTGATGTATATACCTGAATCTGTGTAGATCAACTCCAATCCAAGAAAATAAGTGAGTGGTCCGAGGTCACTTATTTTGAACTCCTCCTTCATTCGACTCTTTACCTGTTTGATTCCTTCAAGATCATTGCCTGTGATAATAATATCATCAACATACACACATAAATAGATCACTTCAGATCCATTCCTCTTTATGAACAAAGAGGTATCCGCCTTGCTAGCTTTGAATCCTTGGTCCTGCAAATAAGTAACCAATCTGAAATTCCAAGCTCTTGGAGCTTGCTTCAATCCATACAAAGCTTTCTTTAGTTTGCATACATAGTTAGGATGATGTGCATCCTCATATCCAGGAGGTTGTGCCATATACACTTCCTCAGAAATCCATCCATTCAAGAAAGCATTCTTTACATCAAGTTCATAAAGATTCCAATTTCTAGATGCAGCAAGACTTATGAGAACCCTAATTGTAGGCATTTTTGCAACAGGAGAGAAAGTCTCCTCATAATCAATACCATGGGTTTGAGCAAACCCTTTCGCAACTAACCTTGCTTTGTGTCTATTTATACTTCCATCTGGATTCCTCTTGATTTTGTATATCCATCGAGATCCGATTATCTTCATAGATGGCTTGTTAGGTACAAGCTCCCAAGTGTCATTCTCCTTCAAGGCTTCCATTTCTTCATCCATTGCATCTCTCCAAGCTTTCTTGCTTTGTGCTTCTTCGAATGTGGTAGGTTCTTCATTGGTTGAATCCTTTGCAATGTAGATTGAGTGCTTGGTGACCAAAGAAGTATCATAACCAAACCTCTCTGGTTTCTTCTTCTCCCTCGAAGACCTTCTAAGTGGTTGATGTGAGCTCTCGGGTCCATATGTAGCATCCTGCATCTTTGCTTTACCTTTGTTCTTCCATAGCTTTAGTCTTTCCAAGTCTTCTAGGTCAATCTCCGAATCACTTTCTTCAATCTGCTTTGGCTCCTTTGGTTGAAGTGATGGAAAATCTTCATCCAAGTCATATGGCAGCTTCACTTTCCTGTCATCATCAAACCATGATTTGTTTTCATCAAAAATTACATCTCTACTCACAGAAAATCCTTTATTGGTTGGATTGTACAATCTATATCCTTTTTGGTTTTGATCATAACCAATGAATACACACTTCTCTGCCTTGGGATCCAATTTCCCTCTTACTTGAGAAGGAATGTGAGCATAGGCTAAGCATCCAAAGATTTTACAATGCTCTAGACTAGGTCTTCTTCCATTCCACACTTCATATGGAGTGGTTCCATCTAGTGACTTAGATGGAAGTCTATTTATGAGATATGTGGCTGTAGACACAGCCTCTGCCCATAGGTAGTTCGGCAATCCCTTTTCATTGAGCATGGACCTTGCAGCTTCGACAATAGCTCTGTTCCTCCTCTCTGCTACACCATTGAGTTCGGGTGTATACCTTGTAGTGACTTCCCTTTTAATGCCTCTTTCATGCAAGAAGGCATCAAATTCAGAAGAGAAGTATTCTCCTCCACCATCTGATCTGAGTCTTTTCAAAGTCCTACATGTTTGATTTTCAACAAGAGCAATATACTTCTTAAAGCAATTAAACACTTCATCCTTGTGCTTCATGAAAAACAGAATGGTCCACCTGCTACAATCATCTATGAAAGACACATAATATCTTGAGCCTGATATAGATGGCTCCTTACTTGGACCCCACACATCCGTGTGCACTAGATCCAAAGGATTTTGATACATATGTCCTTTCTTATTGAAAGGTTGTCTATGAGCCTTGCCGAGTTGACAAGCTTCACACTTATAAATCATGTGTTGCCTTGTGATATTAGGCAAACCAAGTACACTTTGGTCCCTGCAAATCTGTTTGAGTGTCCTCTCACCAATGTGAGCAAGCCTTTTGTGCCATATCTCCAACTCTGTTAGAGTTTGAGATCCATAGCTAAACAAAGCTATGTTCTTTGTATCTTCCACTTCAAAAGTGAAAAGCCTTCCTGTCTTTTCTCCTTTGGCAATCCTTCGAAAGCCTTGCCTTGGGTCTTCAACATATGCTCCAAATCGATTGAATCTAACCTGCAATCCTTTTTCAACAATCTGTCCAACACTTATTAAATTTTTGGTAATTGTAGGGACATACAAGACTTTGCTTAAGAGGTTCATATTCCCATCTGATGTCTTCACATTACCTATCTTCTCCACTGAGTGCTTTGTGTCATCTCCTGTCTGCACTTCATGCTTGTTATGAGGATCTTCCAAATCAGAAAGTAAAGCCACATTTCCTGCTACATGGTTCGAGCATCCCGAATCAATGTAAAATATGTGATCATCATCCTTACCCTTCTTTACTGATAGATTCATGATCAATAATGAATCTTCTTGACTTTGGTCCTCTGCATAGTTATTGTAGTCTCTTCTTCCTCTATGGCCACTTTGATAGTTGTTGTTGTTGTTGTAATTATTGTTGTAGTAGTTGTTGTTGTTGTAGCCTCCATTGTATCTACCTCTATTTGATCCATAGCCACCTCTATTGAATCCTCTTCCTCTTGAGTTCCTCGGGTTCCTGAAACATTCTTCAGTAGTATGGTTAGATAAGCCACATATGTTGCAAGGTTGAGATGATTGGAATCTCCCCCTGCCTTGCTTTCCACCTGTGCCTCTTCCTCTAGCTCTTCCTCTACCTGCAAAGTTTGCTTGGAAAGAGCTTCCTTCATCTTCATTCTTTCTATTCTTTGACTTGTCCTTGACCTTAGCTTTATCGGAATATAAGGCAGAAGTTTGATTACCTCTTGAGGACTCACCACCTTTGCTAATCTTTGCTTCATGAGTGAAGAGTTGGCCCATGAGTGTGTTGAGGTCGGGTACATGCATATCCATGTATAAATCCATGGCTGTTGTGAATGACTCCCACTTGTCGTCTGCTTTGATTCCATTCATGATTTGTCTTATGATTTGCTCCTCTTCAATTACCTCTCCAATGCTTCCAAGTTGGTCGGAAATCTCCTTCATCTTTGTGACATAATCAGTCACATTTTGCTTCGGGCTTTTCTTCATTGTTGTGAACTCCATCCACAATTGGTTCTTCCTTGCTCGAGTGTTGGAAGAGAAGAAAGAAGCAAGTGCATTCCAGGTTTCTCTTGATGTCTTGCATCCCTTGACATGAGGTAAAAGAAAATCAGAGATTGAGTTTAGAATATAGGACCTTGCAAGTGCATCCTTCGAACACCAATTCGAAAGTCCTTCCACTTCTTCATGTGATGGTTGCCCTTTGTTCCTCATCGTTGGCATTGCTTCATCTCCGGATATGAATCCATATAGATTCCTTCCTTGAAGGTAAGCCTCCATCCTTAGAGACCATGCCGGATAGTTGTTTCGATCCAATTTGTCAATTGTTGATGGAAATCCATCTCCCATGTTGCTTGACTATGCTCTGATACCACTTGACGAGAGATGGTGGATGCAATCCAAAGATGAGTAGGTGCCGCTACAACCAGCTTCACACCAGCCAACTGAGACTTCAGAGTTGATTAGTAGACCCTTTGAGCTTCCTAAATCCACCAAAATATCAGCCAAGTACTTTGGAACATGTATCCCAAAAGTTTAAGTCAAGACCGACAAGTTGCGAAATGACTACCTCCCAAAACTTGCTATTTTTGGACATACACCTGCTGGAAAAAATGAACAGTGCTCTCAACCTGGAAGGAATTAGAAAAATTCCTTTTGGGCATAGCAAATAGACTTAGCAAGCTTCCTATTCCAAGTTAAAACACTTCAAATGATGGACTGAGCACTGAGAACAAGTTTCATCAAGTTCTGGAACATTCCCACAATTCTCGGGGCTCTGTAGAGATAGACCAGTAAGCAGTAAAATGCCGATATCTCCAAAAGTATAAATCCAATGACCTTGAAAATTTATAGGTAGAAACTAGACAGTGAGAGCTATCCAACGCACTTTAAAACACTGAAAAAGGTGCAGTAAAACTCGAGATATGACCTTCTGAAGTTACTGCTCTGAGTGAGTATAGCAGAGAACAAAACAGAGAGGTAGATGATAATAAATGTATAGATTCACATATGATTACAACCACATTGGCAATGAATCTTTGCACAATGGGAGTAGAATGATAGAGCTATGGAGTAATCTTCAATCTCTACAAAATTACATGAAGTGGTCACGTACAAGGCTTGCTAATCGCCTCTTCCTTCTTGCTCCTTTTATAGCAATTCTTGGAGGGAGTTTTGAATTCGAATTCGAATGGCTCCACCTAAAAGTGATCCCCAAAGTTAGGAGAGATTCCCTCAGCTCAAAAATTCGTGATTTTGGTAGTTGGAGCCACGAATTTGCTTTTACATCATGGATGAGGTAAGCCATCCTTTTACTTTTTTCTTTTTCCATTTACAAGAGATAAAATGTACTCTTTTACAAGAGGTGTTCACATGACTACTCATGTGACTTACAAATGAGGATAATATCAAGCATATCAAGCATATCAAGCATGTAGGCTTGGGCAAAATGCACCAACACTATCTGCCCAACACTTATCAAATTCTTTGTAATGGTAGGGACATAGAGTACCTTACTGAGTAGGTTGATGTTTCCATCAGGTGCTTTGACATTGCCTATTTTCTCCACAGGATGTTTTGTATCATCTCCTGTTTGTACCTCATGCTTATTCCTTGGATCTTCTAAATCTGATAGGAGTGCCACATTTCCTGCCACATGATTTGAACAACCTGAATCTATGTAGAAAACATGCTCATCAGATTTACCTTGTGGCATAGCCATGTTCATGATCAATAATGAATCCTCTTTGTTTGAGTCTTCTGTGTAGTTATTGTAGTCTCTCCTTCCTTTGTAGCC